>JADFUC010002060.1:0-73045 GCA_019722365.1 Lithospermum erythrorhizon | reverse complement strand
TATTACGTATTGCTGAATTTTCCGGCTAGCTCTCAAGGCATTGCTACAACAAAGTCTTATTTCCTCAATTCTACCACTAATGATTTATAAGAGAATACCATCTTATGTAATGTGACATATAAAAACCATCCCTTTACTTGTAGGTTTTATTGTTCAATAATCTTGATTTAATGTAATGCATGCTACTTTCTTTACAATAAAATGAAATCCCCCAAATGTATGCTATAAAAAGATGTTATCTTATATATCGGCGACCTACGCCACTGACGGTAGCTGTGAGTAATAAATGATTTTATATGGATTTTTGTAAAATCCATAAATTGTATTATAATTTAAGAGTCTTTGCTTATAGCTAGCTGACTCTGCTGAGACATCACGGAACTGTGAGCTGGGATATATAAGCTACAAATATCTCGGGACTTTGAGATTTTGTACTTTTACTCAGAATGTAATTACGTGCTCGAGAGAGACTGCCCATTTTATGGAACTTACGCTTCGAGCATGCATACACTCGATTCGGTATAACTCCGAGCTTCGAGTCAGATGGAGCGATAGCAAGCCAGTTAAGCCGAAGCTAGCTGTTGCTTAAGCTTGTACTACAATGCCTTAAGCAATTGCCGTAGGTATTTACTCCATGACTTAGAAAGTATTGGCCTCACATGGGACTTGTAAATGAGATTTGACTCACTTCGATTTAAGTTTCAAGTAAACGCTACTTCTAACTTTTACTATACGGCCTTAGCATTGCTCCTCGTAGCTTGTTCCCCGTAGCTGCTTTCTTTTGCCTCAATTCAAATTTATGGGACCGAACGTCAGCTGTACCTTATATTTAGATTTGATGAATCAAATCAAATTTATCGTGTTCATCCAAGTTTTATGAATAATCGTGGGTTACGCAGCCTTAACTCGAATATTCAAGCGCTTCGAAACTTTTGTCGATTCTCACGATTTTTCTTTTCTAATCAAGAATTGGTCAAGGCTTAAGTAACAATTCTAATTTCATGCGCTATTTTGGCCACTCCGGAGGTGTTTTCCAACCACCACGTGGGCGCTTTCGCCGCGCTTTTAAGATTTAACTTAGAAATTTCAGAGATCGTTTCTATTTTCTCGTGGTTTTATGTGCTTTTTGGCGGTGGAATTTTGTGGAGGTTTTGTGGATTTTTGTTCGCGGAATTTCGGTCAAAAGAGGGGGGTATTTATAGGTTTTTTTGGCCTCAAATGCTTAGTTTTTGATCGCCTATTGATTTCCTCGTGTGGATCACGATTCGACTGTCAATTTCGAGGTAAAGACTGACTCACGATAATTTCAAACCTTTCATAAAAAAGAAGGTTGGGTGTGTTCTTTTTCTAGGTCAAAAATACTTTCATATCGACTTTGACCTATTGAGCTCTCGATCACAGCACTTCAAACAACTTCGAATGCCGATTTTCGGGACCACATAACTTCTATAGTCTGCTGAACTTCACATAACTCTCAGGAGTATTCGCTTTTAAACCCCGTGGTTCAGATATTCTTCATTTCAGCCACCGTATCTGAAACGCCCCGCATCTACCGATCTTAATCAATAAAATTGGGTTTTCGAACCCTAGTTTTAATTTCATTTAATGCGACGCCGCTTTTTCTAAACCCTATTTCGAAGCTCAACTTGTAGCCACTCAATGTGTAAAACCCTTATTTTTTACTTCTCGGTTAATTCCTGTGGGTTTATTTCAGTGGAACACTTGTTCGCTCGAGGGTTTAATTTGAATTTAGGATTTAATCGGTAACCCTAATCACCACGTGACATTTTTAGTCGTTCAATCCCTAATTAATTTGATTAATTGCCTTAATTAATTTAATTATTTTTCTCGATAAATTTTGATGTCTACACTATTAAATGTCATTTTTAATTGCATATTTAAATTAATCTCAAATTAATGTAAGGAGAATAGATTTAATTAAATAATAATGACTAATTAAATAATTTAAAATTTAATATCTATTATATTAAACCCCTTAATATTATAATTAGTCTTTTCATATTATATGAATCATAAAATAATTCAAGTAATATAATAATCTAAAATTGGTTCATAAAGTTCTATTTAATGGATGTGTTTTAACTTTTATCATGTATTTTTCCTTTGATATTTGAATTTCACGCAAGAGATAACATACAATGCATATCCAATCTATAACAAGACGAGGCTAATTACATGGCTATATAACCTTGAAGGAAACATGAAGTAAAATATAAAATGTTAAAAATTATTCCCAAATAGTGTAATTTATACTTATTGTCTCTTTTTGAGTTTTTTTGAAGGTTTTCTTTTGAAATTTTAAACTCAAATTGTTTATATGGTTTTTAGTAATGGATAAAGAAAATTTCAAATGACTTTGTATTCAAACATACTTTATATTTAAGATAATTTTTATTCAAATTAAATTATTTATATACATCTAGTAATTTCGAATCGTTAAATGTTGCATAATCACTAATTACTATTACTGACATATATAAAAGTACGAATAAATACTATATTTCTTCCCTTTCTATTATTAATTACTAAATTATCATTTTCTCTAAAAATTTAAAAGTTAGGAAAAAATCTAAATTAGTCATGAATTCTAATTGAAATTAACTACTATTAAATATTCATCATACTTTATACTTGCACATATATAAGATTATCAATCGAATGGCAATCATCAACATATACCTAAGGATTTAAGGATGATAAATCATATAAATTTGACATATGTATATAAATATAAATTTTAATATATCTTATATATATATATATATATATATATATATATATATATATATAGTTGTCGCAAGTATCCCACTTTTAGTTAACTTTTTTTACTCAATTTTGCATGTCATATAAGATATAACTTTCTTATGATTCAATTACACGATTCATATGGGGAATATATGCATCATATATTATATATTATTAATTTATTAACCTTTATCAATACGATTTTCTATCATAATGCCATTTTCAACCTTCAATACTGGGATGTTAGTTAAATAATAATTTGTTTTACGAGAACTATTATTATTATTATTATAATAAGTGTTAGTTAAATAATCATATGCTTTTGTAGAATTATTAATATTATTTATTATTATGTGTATTATATCAAGGTTGGCTTATAATAGTTAATAATTAAATAATCATATGCCATAGAATTATTATTATTATATTACTATTATTATAACAATCAGTTAGTTTTATTTAATTTTCCGCAGATAGATATATATTTTATATATCGATCCACAAAAATTTTAAATTATACTTTTTAAATCATATCAATTTAACCGACATAAATCAATAATTACGATACTATATTGATGATCAATTGGCCAATATATTTAATGAGCAACATCAAATTGTTAAAGAAATATTAGTATCCTCTATATACGACATCTTGGGCTTGATATACATAAGACTTCTACGAACTTCAGATTTTATTATAATTTTTTATAATATATTTAATCTAGCTATTCGCGATCAAAGATTCCCTTCAAAAATAAAAATATTAATTAGAAAAAAATTCAAGGAAATAGAAATTTTTATACGCTTTTAACGATTAATTAAACATAAAATATATATCAAATAATCGGTAAATTTATTTCATATCGCATATCGCACAAAGCCGCATTTCATTTCAGTATGCACATACTCGACGTGACTCTGTGGAGCTATTTCGTTTAGAATCGAATGCCACGTTTTCAAGCTTCTAGATCCTTAGCAATCAGAGCTTTCTAATACACCTACACAAGTCGGCCTCTAGTGAAATCAACAATACAACAAATTAAAATAAAATTTATATGTCAACAATAGATTGTGGTTCTAAATAAACATTTTTAGATTGAACTCTTTAGTTTGAATTATATATCAATATAAAGATTAATAAATCTGTATTTTTCAGATTTTAATATCATCTTTTATTTGTTTTAATATGACGTACTTTTTAATCATTTTTATATTTAAATTCCAGATAATATCCAATAAAAATGGTGATAATATAACATAATTTAGAGAGAATAATAAACAATGTATCATGGTGTTATTATGCTTCTCTCTTTGATTACAAATTTATATACTATCTATTCTGTAATTCTTATACTCCGGTATTAGTTTGATATCTTATCAAATTAGTTCGATATTTATTACGGAGTACATTCTAATCGACCAAAAAAGACAACGCAGAAGTCTTTCTAGTATGTCATTCAATAAATAGAGCCAGTTGCTCATCTGCATATATACATTCAAACTTCATGCATAAGTGTTATTCAAATGAAGAGATAAACTATGCCAAAATAGCATGTTGTCAGTCTGCCTCCGCAAGCAATAGTTGAATTCAAATCTCTAATCTAGTACCAAACTCACCTATATATATACCCCCTTCATCTTCATTTACAATAAACCACACAATCAAACTACTAAACAAACAAAACTCTAAACCATTATCCAATCAAGAAAATGATGAAATACCAAACTCTTTGTTGTGTTCTTTTTTGCATTACTAATTGTGACAATTTCAGCTCAGCAACAATGTGGAAGACAATTGGGCAACCGTGTATGCCCAAACGGCCTTTGTTGTAGCCAGTATGGCTACTGTGGCAGCACCACTGCATACTGCGGTTTTGGTTGCCAGAGCTGGGCAGGTGGTGGCGCGAAGCAGGGAAATCTGATAGCGCCACCCAAAGGAAAAACATTGCTCGACAATAATGGTGGTGCTAAATCAGCACAACCTGATAATGCTACCCCAAAGGAAGAGACCACCAATAATAATGGTGGTGCCTAAATGAAGTTGTATGTAGTTGCCTCCTAGTATCTCTAGTCCGATGACTTCTTGGGTTACTTTAAAATTTTTCAGTGTTTGTGTAAAATAAAGTTCCTTTCATCAATGAGAAGAACATGTACTTATTTATTTCTCCTCTATTTTTTCAATAAAATAGTCAAATCAATTTTAAAGTTAATAATTCATTTGCGCCAGCTGGCCAATCATCACTCATCCTTTTCATCCCATTCCATTCCATCACCCAACTTTCATCCCGGATTCCATTCCATCACCCAACTTTCATAACGACTTTTCCATCACCCAACTTCAAATCACTAAGAAAATTAGTCCCGACGTTAATTTTTCCGTTAAACTCTACATTTCCGCTGCACTGCCGTCACGGATTGCTAAGTGCTAATTTTAATGTATATTTCATCGTAAAATGTATAACAGCTCAAATCTAACATATAAACGTTCTCTGTGCATTTCGTCGAACACTGAAGTATGCACTCAGCAATTTGGGTTCCAAGATTTATTTTCAAACTTAGTGAAATGATATTATTTTTGTGTTTGTACTTTGCAGATCCCTCAAGTGAGTCGAGGAGCGTGCCCATTTATGTACCAAGAGATGAAAACTTCTTGTGAAGTGAAGGGGTTGGACATTCTCAGGGAAAAACATTGTACTCAGTGCTCACGCAGTTGTACCAAATTTGAAGTCCGTTGTTACTGATCTGGATTTCCATATCAACCATTGATAAATTGTACAATGAAGGGGTGCATCTCCCTGACGACGCTACCGGGCATGTTCTTACTAACATCTTACCAAGGCTTGTTAAGACAACTTCAAATGCAGCGAACAACGTGTTGCAATATGAAACTCCTGAAATGCTTGATAGTAAATCTCGAACTTTTGTAACCGATTATCAGGATGTTTGGATACAACTTTCTTGATTTTTTTGCAACTTATAAGCAAGTTTCTTGCAGAAAAGGCGTGTAATTTATGCCTTTTACTTTTATAAGTTGTATATGTTGAATCCAATTGCCCTTATACTTCGGTTTAATATTGTGAACATGGTTGCTAATGGTTGGATTTTTTTCGATATCCATGGGATAAGTTTTCTTGGTTTAGATGAAGAATTTGCTCGTCAAGCTTTAGCAGGACTACACCATCCAGCATTCAATTAGTGACTGTGCTAACTTTCTTTCATTTCTGATCTATAGTTTGGTGCACTAAATCAAGTGAGGCTAACATTGACTATGTTGCCCACAGGAATGGCCGATGAAGAGTAAGCTCGACCCTACTGTTTATGGAGCACCTGAATCAGCAATCACCAAGGAGATAGTCGAAAAGGAAATTAGAGGATACATGACTGTCGAGGAGGTAAATAGGAACTGATATAGTGTTCGTAACACAACACTTGAATTGGCTTTTGACCACTGCCGGAAAATGTGACTAAATGTTGTTTCCCTGTGGTTAAAAGCCAAATCTTTTGCGCGGAGAAGAATACCGGAGTATTATTTCATGAATACTTAACATTATATTCTTATGAACAGGCCATTGAACAAAAGAAGCTGTTTGTTATAGACTACCATGATCTCCTTTACTTCACATGTGAACAAAGTGAGGGAGCTCAATGGGACAACGCTATGGATCCAGGACACTTTTTCTTCCTAACACCTGATGGAACTTTAAGGCCACTGGCTGGAGCTAGTCCGGGCCACAAGGCCACATTGTGCAACAGAGCCATATATTATTGCAACAGAGCCATATATTATTGCAACTTTAAGGCCACACTTTTCAGAACACATTGTGCAACAGAGCCATATATTATTGCAACTAATCGTCAATTGAGTGCTATGCATCCAATCTATAGACTCATACACCCTCATTTCCGCTACACCATGGAGATTAATGCTTTGGCACGAGTGGCACTCATCAACGCAGAAGGGATCATTGAGACCGCCTTCTCTCCTAACCATAAATTGCTGAGTGCATCTTCAGTGTTCGACGAAATGCCTAAGAGAGCATTTATATGTTGACTGAGCTATTATACATTTTACGCATATGAAATCTACTGGGGTTAACTTAAACGTAGTCACGCCGATCGCAAAGCGCCAACGGAAATGTAGAGTTTAACGGAAAAATTAATGTCGTGACCACTTTGCCATCAATTTGAAGTTTCTGTTAATAAAAAGTTTCATTACGAAATTGGGTATGGCTGAATTTAATATCGATTTAAAGCTAGTGATTGCTGTCGCTTTAAAATTTCATTCATTTATTACTTTCTCTTATATAAGAAAATTCATATTGTTACACATAACTCACATTGGGATCAAAATTGAGATTTTTAAAATAGAGACATGTACAACCCCTGAATTATGGCCAATGGTCCAACTTGCCCTTAGAATTATCTAACTTTTCAAATTACCCTGAAGCCAACTATTAATTTCAAATCGCTCTCTCATAATGCCTTTTTACACAAAATAACCCCCAGTTCCAAATCAATTATGGGCGATCGCTATTAAATTCAACACGCCTGATACGCAACTTTAATAAGGCATATTATCACAAATTCGCTTACGCCCCCACTTAATTACATTTTCGCAACACGATCGCCTGGGTGTTCTTATTTGGTGTGCTAAAAAATACGCTGGAGGGGGCAATTTGAAACCAATAGTCGGGCTTTGGTGGGCAATTTGAAAAGCGCGATAGTTCGGGGCAAATCGAGCATGTCATAGTTCAGTGGAATCAGACGAATTAAGCCTTACTTCATCATCAAAATATCCTTTTCTTCTTTCTCGGGAGTAGGTCGTCGACCGTAGGGCCCCCGATTCCACAAATTATGACCAAGGATCAACCACTTATGATGACGTTAAATGGACACATCTTACCCTTAAGCGCCACCAAGCCTAGAGAAGTAGCTATAACCTCGCCATTGCCTCGATTCCCCCTACCAACACTTTCGACGAACCCCGCCTACACGAGGCCGGGCTTAACAGAATACCTAGCCAAGGGTTGCATGGTATTGTATCAAATGAGGTTCACTAATTTAATCCAGTAACGGCCGCTTATCTCCTTCAAAATGTAACGGCGTCCTGCTTGGGATAGAAAGAATCTTACTAACTTTTACTTAAACTCTATTTCCACGCATCAGAGCTCCACGCACCCTCCGCATAATCACTATCACTATCACTAACATATATATACCTTCTAAATGTGTGAATGTGGTTAGGTGTTTCTTCCATTTTTTGTTAAGACTAGATTGTTCTTCCCACATGAAACTAATTATAAAGCCTATATTAATTATGAGCGTTATTTTCCCATGAAGCTATTATTAATTATGAAAAATTATAACTATTTAGGAGTTAAAACAATAGTGATGGTTGAAAAATAAAATAGTTAAAAAAATTATAGTTAAGAATCATTTAAATAAATGATATAAAACAAAACAATAATTATGAAAATACATAATTAATTATAGATAAGAAAATAACGCGGAGTCAAAAATGCATATGTACTTTTATATAAGTTTAATAATTAAAATAATAGAAGTTAAAAAAATAATTAAAATAATGGGAGCCAAAATTCACTCTTGTGAGTTAATTAATAAAATTGTGTAAAAATAATTTTAAAAGGTTCAATACTTATTAAAATAACGGTTAACTCTAAAAAAATCTATTAATCACTAGAATTAAATAATTAGAGTCAACAAAATAATATGATTTTTAAAAGAAAATTCCTTAAAAGCTACAATAATAATAAAATATTTATGAAATTAAAACCGATCAGAAATAAGTCGAGAGTTAAAATTATTATAAAAAGCCTATATAATATTCAATCATTATTTAAATAATCTTAATCCTTTAAAATCTATAATAATTCGATATTAATGACAATTAAAAATAATAATTTTAAAAAAACAACGGTAGCAAAACAAGAATTCCCGAGAAATAATGCAGAGCAAATAAATTGTAGTTATAGCCACCTATTGAGTTACAGGAATTTTAATCTACTAATTATGTGAATCAATAACGAGTCTATAAATAAATAGCATCTAAGAAAACATTTAGCTTCAAAATTTACAATAATAATAAAATATTTATGAAATTTACAATAATATAAAATCTGATCCTAAAAAAAGTTGAGAGTTAAAATAATTATAAAGAGTCGTCTAAGATTCAATCATTATTCAAATAACTTTTAGTTTTAAATCTATAATAATTGATAGTAAGGACAATTAAAAATAATAATTTTAAAAATAATGAGAAAAAATAACTTGAGTAATAATGAGAGCAAATAAATTAGAGTTAAGATCACCTCTTGGAGTTACAAGAGTTTTAACTCCTATTAACTACGTGAATTAAATAATAAGAGTTTATAAATAAATAACATTTAGCTTTAAATTTTACAATAATAATAAAATATTTATGAGGGTTACAAAATTTAATATAACATAAGTTGAGAGCTAAAAATAATTAGAAATAACTCTAAAATATTCAATAATTATTTAAAATAAAATTCAACTTTAAAAACTACAATAATAATTGACAATAATGATAAATAAAATTAAGTTTTAAAAATAATGACAGTAAACAAATAACTTGAGAAATAAGGATAGTCAATAAATTAGAGTTAAATACCACCTCTAGGAGTTAGATAAATTTTGATATTCCATTACATTCTTAAAACTACTATAATTCTCTATTGTCTTTCAACTAATGTAACCTAACATTCAACTTCTATTAACTTGTAATAACTTTAGTTCGTATTTTATTTTGTATATATTTACGAAGTCTAATAATTAAAATTATGTTGTAATAATAATGTTGTTAATTCATTTTAACTTTACCTTTGATTTTTTATCCTTATGATTTCACAATTTATAAAAAAATTAGTCTTAACAAATATTTAAAAACACTTTCATAATGCTTAGTATTGAGTATTATATATAAATTTATGTTCAGATAAAATTAAAGAAATTGTAAAAGGTTCAATACTTATTAAACCAACGGTCAGCTCTAAAAAAACCTATTAATCACTGAAATTAAATAATGAGAGTCAATAAAATAATATTATTATTTTAAAAGTTCCTTAAAAGTTAAAATAATAATAAAGTATTTATGAAATTTAAAAATCTAATTGTAACATAAGTTGAGAGTTAAAATGCTTATAAAGAGTCATATAAGATTCAATCATTATTCAAAATAACTCTTAGCTTTAAAACCTACAATAATTGATGGTAATAACAATTAAAAATAATAATTTTAAAAATAATGAGAGTAAACAAATAACTTAAGAAATAATTAGAGCAAATAAATTAGAATTAAGACTACCTCTTGGAGTTACATGATTTTAATATTCCATTACATTCTTAAACTACCATAATTCTCTATTATCTTTCATCCAAATTACATTCATTTTTTATCCTTCATCTAGAACTTTAAGAAGACAAAGCTTGTTACAAAATATTTGATTGTCTTTCCAACTAACATGACTTTTTTTCCCTTCATCTACGTGCGTTTTGTGTTAATTAAAACACAATCAACAATCATTGTGAATGTTTGTTTCGAGGTTGAGACTATTAATGTAGGTTTTACTTAATAAAATAATTTTTTAATTATTTTTTTTTATTCTCAATAGTTCATTCCTAACAAAAACAAACATAGACGGCCGAGGGTCAAAGCGTTCAATCCAACATTATTTCTTCAATAAAGCACTTATAAATACGGTCACTTATATGAAATTCGAGACTATATATGTAACTACATTCATATATATATATATGATTTAATTGTTAAAGATTACCAGTTATTTATTTTCTTCGTATATGTATTTATTTATTTAGTAGTAATAATTATCTATCTTTTATTTATGTCTAATACTCAATAAGTATGCATTATGAAATTATTTCTTTAATTTTGTTTTAAGATAAATTTATATATAAACTCAATAGCTAAGCATTAATAAAGTGTTCGTAAATGTATGTATGTTAAGACTATTTTTTTTTATAAATTGTGAAATCATAAGGATCAAAATTCAAAGATAAAGTTAAAATGAATTGACAACATTGACTTTAAGCAACATAAATTTAATTATTAGACTCTCAATGTAATGTAAAATAAAATATAAACTAAAATTATTACAAGTCAATATAAGTTCAATGTTAGGTTTTAAGTATTAATTTTTAACTCAAAAATAAAAAGACATAACTTATGACATCAATATATACAATTTTTCTTTATTGTAATAATTTTCATCATATAATTGATCCTCTAAAAGATTAAGATTGAAAAAGATATCCTCAGATATACTTATATATGACTTATATGTAATATATTCAATTTTTTGTACATGCATGACACACATACTAATGTAAATTATTTTGATTATAAAAATATTAAATAAATAGTATTTTATGGTAAAAGTAGTCATTATACTCTATCAATCCTACAATTGATTATCAAAAAATACTAACATAACATTATTTCCTTTATCATAATTCAATTATAATATGACCCACTGCTTTTCTCAATTAACTCGATAATAGTTGATATTGTTTTATAACTAAAAGACTTACGTAAAACATTTTTTTTAATTAATTAAAAAGAATACAATTCTATTTTTTATTATGAAGAAAGCTCAGAGTTTATACTAATTAGTTTATTCTCTATTGATATAAATTTTATTTATGTAACAATAACAACCATACTAAGCCTTATTGATTGGCCCACACCACAAGAACCTATGTAAGAGTGCTTTCCATTTCAATAAAAATGAAGTCTGATTAAAAATTAAAAATAATTATTATCTATGTTATATTACCTATGAAGTTTGTATTTCAATAAAATAAAGTTTGATTAAAAATTAAAAAATAATTATTATCTATAAAGAGTATTACTATATAATACTCAATTGATATATACGTATATTATATAAGTATTTTCTTAATTCTATTTTTAGGATACAAAAATATATAATTATTAAAGGATAAAATAATATGAAAAAATTTAAATTAAAATTATTACTAAAATTTAATTTCAACTAAGGATTCAATTATATGTAAATGTCATTATACATTCAAGTCATCATTTTATTTATAGTTAAGAAATTTAAACATGGTGAGAAAGCTCATTACAAACTCATTAAAATTCTTATCACCGCAACCTACTTTAATATCTTACTAGTACAATATAAAAAAGCATGTGATAACATTTTTAATTTATCACTCTTCTATTTATTTATTCATAAATTTTCTTAACTCTCATTATTAATTTAACATGGGTAAAGTTAATCAGGTCTGAACGAATTAAAATTTCATTGTACCCAGTGCACCCGGATTGTTATTATGGTCCCTAAAAACCAATTTATTTTATTAATCAAAATTTCACCTTAAAAATAAACAAAACGGCCAAATAAAATGAGTTCGAGTCTTCGAGAATATATATATTCAATTTATTGCACCTAACTTTCTTATGAACTCGGCTTGAATAGCTTGATAAGTTTATTTTCGGATTTTACAAGAAATAGTAGCTTTTCAGATAATATTCTAATAATGATAATTTATACTTGGGGGTTTAATAAACCATGAGTAATTAACTCGAAAAGAATATGAACCAGATTGAACTCAAATGAAATTGTGAAAAGCTCAACACCAACAGACTTCCATATGCTCCGAAATCAAACAATACATTGCTCTACTTGGGGTAATTTATTTAGTCTAAGCACAGGAATTGTAAGATACTAGATAAACTTAAAACAACAAACTAAAGTTTTTCTAGAAATCATCCACATGAATACAAGCAGTTCCTTCTCAACGCATCAGAAGATTGATGCCTAGTGACATTGTGCAGATCATGAGTCCAAACAAAGCCAAGAATCCATATCTCCTGAAAGTAAAATAATTTCACTTTTAGACGAAATTACAACTTAAAAAGATTTGTCTCTAGTTTGATCTTCAAATTGTCAACGGACGAATCTTTGAGATCTTAACTCTTAATCGACACACAACTTTCGACATTATTCAAATCAAATTTATCATGTTAATAAGCAGAGTTCGTCGAAAAATTATATCCTTTTAGCACATAAAAATATTTGAGTTAAGAAAAGTGAACAATCAAGATTCATAACTAGATTCTCATTTTGGGGATGGCTGTAGTAATAAATATGGTAATGTTTATGCCAATAATATGAACTTATTAGAGTTATGTTTTAGTTGTTTTGTTTGTGTTTGTGGGGTGGGGGGAATGGGGGATGGATTGTTGCCAAATCATCAACCATAAGTAGAATAACACTATGCCAACTTCAATTTCAGCTAACAAAACTAAGCATCATATACAAATTCTATTAGTATAACATCATGATAACAGATAAAAGGTACTACTACTAACTAAAATACGGAGTTTAAATTCAAGTAGTGGAGTTTAAATTCAAGTAGTGAATCGCAATTAAGGAAGAAGAACAAACCCAATAGAAAGACGCTTTGAAGGATCACCACTAGCATAACCAGTGAAATAGAAATAGCGAGTGACAATGTAGATAGCACCAAGCACAGCACTTGTTATTGGATGCATAAATCCTCCCAATATCATCATCACAAAAAATACTGGCATCAATTCTATTGAATTTTGGTGTCCTCTCTGCATCCACCAACATAATAATATTAAGCTTCTTTTCTTGTAAATCCTAAATACTAGTCGTTCAACATTGATTGAAATATAAGGGAAAAATCAAACACACACACAAACCTGGACACAATTAAAGAGTTTGGCATCTTTGTTTTCAGCTTCTATAGCATACATTGTGGGATAAGGCACTTTGTACCTAGACAATATATTCATCAAAATGTGTAACCGAGTGAAAATCATAACTTTCAGATAACGAAAACTACTTCAGGGGAAATCAATACTCAAATCTTATAAGTGCATCAGAAAAATGACAAAGTTAACAAAACAAAATGATTTCGGAATAAATGACAAAAGTATCAGAAAGACTTAATAGGACACCGCTTTAGAAACTTCAAAAAGAGCAATAGGCCATGCTCAAAATTGGGAAATAAAATGCTACCTCCATCTAATATGATTGATTATTTTGATTTTCAGTAGTCAAAATTAACAAACTTTCCAGTATTAATTGACACATGTAACAATGTTTACCCCTCTTACTACATACAACACACTTACCTAGCTAAGGCCGACTCAATCCAAACTCTTCAAAATCTAAATTATCTTGTTAATAGAAAAATAGGTCTAAAATACTATTTCTAAGATTTCATTCTACTCTTGCATAATTCCTCCGAGTTTTTTTTATTTGTCATCCTAACAAAATTTTATTATTTTTTTTTTACTTATCATTCTACATTTACCATGCACTTTTGGACTTCTTTTTCTTATTATATCACTAAACATTAAATGCATTTGAATCATTTTTTCTTCTTTAATTTGAATATTTTATGAAATTTCGTGTAGAGTCGAGATTTCATGCTCTCATGTACAAAATTATTCCCTATAATCCATTTTAATTGAATTTCTCACATATCGACACAAATCTTTATCTACAATTACTCTTTAATTATATTAGTAAAAAATTAATATTATGAAAGTATTTTAAAAACGAATCCAATTATATAAACTTTATATTTTTTAAAATAATTAATAATTAATAATTGATAGTCAAAATTCAATTTAAAAAAGTGAAACCACAATGGATTGGAGGGAGTAACATTTATTAATAGTTGTGTCAAAAAAAATCCGAAAGGATTATAATATTATAAAAGAAAAAAAATATTTGAGTTTCAGTTATGATAGTAAAACAACAATAAATTGAGCAAGAAAGAGAATTTGACTTACTTTCTACGGGCATGACCAACTTGAAACGCCATCCAGAAGTTGAAGAAGCAGTAGAAAACAAGAACGAAAGCAACATATCCGTATTCTTTAGGGAAAAGCTCATTAACAACTGACATTTTTGCTACAATTTTATAGTTGACTTTTTATGGAGATGGTTCTTGGTTATTCTACAAGTAATGGATGGATTATATATACTCTTCTAATGTGTTAGTTGACTTAACTTCTAAGTAATAAGAGTTGTGAGATTTTGACTTTGTTTTTGAGTTCCCATTTATTCACTTATCAATGAGGTCATCAACTGCGTTTTGCATATGTTCAATGGTCAACTTTCTTTTTCATCAAGACAATAGAAATTGGTCAACTATTTAAGACGAAGCTTCTAGAAGGTCCTCGTAGTACTTTGCCATATTTGAGGTGGTGGACAAAATGAGGAGGGAAATCAAAGTTTAATTATTGAAATTGAATTTAGGCTAATTCGCCCATTTAACTTTCGTTTTTATTTTTACTGCCTTCTCGCAACGTTATCAAGCTTCAGCCATTTTCAGATTTCTTTTTATCTTTTTGAAAAGGTTTCCTGCATTTCCTTTCCTCTTTCGTGTTCTCAATCATTTTTAATATTTAATTTGTCAACTAAAAAAGGCTTCTTCATTTAAATCTTACCTCATTTAAACACACGACGCTTTTTACACTTAAAATTAAAACACTAAAAATCAATAATAATTTTCTTACAACCAAAATTCACAATCCTTTCGTCTTCATCAACTCCAAATCTGAAAACTCTTCAAACCTTCATACATTTCCTTCTAACCAAAATTATACAATAATGGCCAGACGAAGAACATGATTTCTGGGCAGAATTGGAAGAGCCAGAACGATTTTGGAGAGAAAAAGGAGAGTACAATAGTCTTTCCGTAAATTAAAGTAGGATTGCTTCTTATTCCCCATCTCAATTTTCCTAAATTGCATGTACAATTTAGGCTGATGGTTACTAATTACATGCATATTGCTTGGGTGTGAAAGGAACGTGAACTTATTCACTATGCTTGTGGGTAAATGGCAAGCTTTAAGAAATTCAAATGGGTCGTCAATGGATGTCAAGGAAGTGGTTAAAATCTAGATTTGATCAAAGGCCTAATTTGATGACGATATGGCCGATGTATTGTTTCCGAGGCAAACGGGGCGACGGGAATCTACTTTGTATTATAGCCTATGGATCTTTCGATAATGGGGTTTAGTACAACTTAAGACACAAAAAGATGTCATTTATACGGTTACGGATTAAATAAGTTTGGGAAGTTAGGTGGACGATATAACCCAACCAGCCGTAAGCTTGTCGTTAGGCTCGCTATTAGCGAAATGTATTCTAGTATTAGAAGTATGCGGCCTAAAGCTACTGAGGAAATTGATTTACGAAGAGGCGAGGTTGTTGTGTTTCAGCATTGGGGAAAAGTAGATGATTTGAATGTTAAGTAGTTTAGGTTATTGTGATTTAGTATCCTATAAATACCAAAAAGATGTTGTCAGATTTATGTACAAGGGAAGAATAAAGCGCATATGGGAAGCATGTTAATACTGAATTTAGAATGTCAAGTAGGATAATGTCATAGGATTTACGTTGGGGAATATGATGTCGGGGGTGATGAATTCATGCAAGCTAACAACTTAGTGTATGATGATTTTGATACGGATGCGTTCATGAGGGAGGACTACTTTGATGAAGATTATGAACCTCTTCATGATGCGTAAAACGAGGAGGCCATAAATGAAATCCCGGATGATATCTCTGGGTTACTAATGAATGATGATGATGGCGACTTAGCAGTCACTTTGAATGATGTCAGCCACCAATTTGATTTCAGGATTTGAGTTTCTCCATGAACTCAGAATTAAGCAGTAGGAGGATGAAAGGAAGAGGTTTGTTCGAGTTCAAAAAAGAAGAATTTTGTCACCGATATGTTGTTCAATCGGGAGGTTCACTTAAAACATCCAATGGTCATGCCTAAAATGGTGATTGGTAACGCTGGGCTGAAGCTTGTAGAGCTAATTAGACATTATGCTTTGAAAACAAGAAAAAGCTTGAAATTTGTTAAGAATGACAAGCTCGGGAGAGAGTGTGTGAAATTGCATAAAGAGGATTGTATCGCTCAAGGTTTTCTATTCTGCCGGAAAGTCGAATGAGTTAGCCATTAAAAACTATGGGCGGAAGAACACTCATGCGGGAACTCTATGAAAATAGATACGTGTAGCGTTAAGTTTTCGGGTCGAAATATAAACAAGACAGGAGGCAAATTAAAATTTCAAGAACTTCAATCGGGGATATCTACTTAATTTACTTGAACATTGAGATGTTATGACCACAAAGGTGGGAGAGCCATCAAAGTCAGTTGGATAAATTGCTTATATGGAAATGAAAATCAACAGCCATGAGGCTGAGTTATGCAAAGTGAATTACTGACACTTACGCCCTGGTCAATCATGATCACGGCCCATGAACAAAATTTATGAGAATCTACGGTGTCCAAAAGCCATCAAGAGGGAATTTTTTTCACAGTCAGTAGAAGTCTATCCTATCGATGTTTCTCAAGGGGCATTAAGAGTCAACTTTGGCTTTGTGAAATTTTAGACTCACGGAGATAATGACTATCCAATCGCTAGCAAGTAAAGTGAGGTCGAGAATACGGAACTGGACATGGTTGTGAGGTTACTCAAAGAAGATCTTCAGCTGACCAAGAACAACATTCATGGATTATGCATGATCATCACAAAGGTATTGCCCTATATTATGCCCCATATACTATGCCCCCTGAACTATGGCTCCTATACTATGCCCCCCCTCGAACTATAACCCTATACTATGCCCCTCTATACAACTCACATTATCGACTATCATCAGAGGGCCTCGAAATGCCATCCGTAGAGAGTCGCCTCGGCGGGGAACACGATTATGTGGTTAAACATCTTCACGTAAATCAGAGTAAGAGATTTCCTCGAAAAGATGACAAAGACATAAATGCTGAAGGTTCGCAAGTGGTCGCTTAATGTGCCTACTAATACAAGATGCAACATTAAGAACAAAATACAAGATACGAGGCACCAAAACGTATTGTAGAAAGAAACGGATTTAGGCGCGATTCCTCGTACAAACTACCCCTCAACTGGTGGAATAATCAATAAGGTTTAATGTGTTCTACCACCAAATTAATTATCACAATGTTCATAATACAAATATACCACGCAATCATGAAATGTAATAACACAAGGAACGCCAAAGGAAAGATCAAGGGAAGTGGATTCTATCTGGGTCTAAGGTTCATAGTGTTGAAGAAAATAGAAGAAAAAATATTTAACACATTACCAGACCTTCCCGATCTCCAAGGTAATGGTCACCTTTGTTATGATAGCTTTTGTTGTTGATATTGAAAAAATAAGAAATGTCGCAAGTGCTGTATGGGCTGAGGATTCTTTGCACCACGCACTTGGCGTGTATAAGTCGCATTGGGTCAAGATCCAAGGAAATATGTCCATAAAGATTTCCTCCTATCCACTTGGTTCGATGTTTATAACAACTTCTTGGAACCCTTGAGAGGCCCTATTTTCTGGACAAAGAGCCCATATCCAGACATACTACCACCTGATATAAGATTTCTTCCAGGGAGACCTAAAAGATGTAGACGTAAAAAGTTAAGCATCTGTTAAGAGAAGAAGGAAGTTAAGCAAATGGTATGAGTATGCCAAGAGATGTTCGATGGTATTTTCGTGGTTCAAGGAAGGTCATTATTAATCGGGAAGATTATCCGTAATGCCACAACGCTAGAAGTTGTCCACGACATTTGAAATGGAAGCGAGGCGTTCTTACCTCCGCACTAGCCTGTAGTTAAGAGGAAGACAGAAGCCCTACCATCCCAACCTCGCACTATATAAAGTGTAAGAATGAAAGAAATAGCTGGGAAGAATAAGATCGCTTTTTTGTGAACTATATTTTTGTGAACTCATTTGACTAATGAATTATCTTCACTCTTTGAGAACATAAATGTGTTGGGATCTGTGGTGTGTGCTTTTTATATGTTTTGCTATAATTAATTGTAAAGTGGAGCGGGTACTCTTTAACAAATGGGCTGAATATTACGCTCTCTTTCATGCCGCTATTTTCAAAGGAATATTATATCTCTTTTCATGCTACTTTAAAATTGCCTCTGCTTCACTACTTTTTGTTTGGTCATGTTTATATGTCTCAAGCTATAATATGAAAAGACAAAGGGCAAAATATAAACTAAGCGGCAACATACAGGCGTCAATTTAATCAATAAATTCATTACTATCATTTAAAAGTACAGACGCTAAAGACAAGAGATAATACGACAATTGAACAAACATTACAAAGCAATATCAAATTAAGTCACATCAAGACAAAGTTAATTCCAACACCTAAGGCAATATTACCATCAAAAGTACATAACCTAATTCAAATATCAAAAGTAATGCCAATTCCAGGTCGTTAATCCACTATGACCACCGCACTGCAGCGAAATTATCCGCTCTCCGAACCACATACTAAAACAATATAATTAACACACACAAACAATAAAGAGTAACCCAAAATCCAATTTCTTCTTTCAACAACTTTTCACCATAATGTATCCGACAAGAGAACAGTTCATCCAACCACTCCCAGACCGATAATCACGAACCCCATCTAATGACTCACAAATCTTCTTCCTTAATTTTCTCTGGCCAAGCCACCACTAATAAATAGACTTCCCATGCACCAACACTCGATATTGGACCTGGTGGATCCTATGATAATTGTTAAATTCCTTCTTCGCCGAATACTTGTTCAATTTAGGTTTCAATTAAAGATATTAGAGCAAGACCCCTTTAATAGGCCAAATTCTTCCAAGCGAGTGTCATATTAATTTGCCCTCCACTACCAAATTAGTGAAGTACGCAAGAGTAAATCTATATTTAAGTTTTTTAGCTTACAAATTTAATTTTAAATATTAAAAAACGGGTTCAGTGGGACACCTCTAAAAGATAGAAAATATATGCAAGTCTGAAACAATATGTCTTCAGAGGCAAAAATAAAAAATAAAAGCAAAATTCAGAGGGCAAACGGCGAATTAACCTTGAATTTAAAATATAGTTTTGGCATAGTGTAAAGTAATGGAAATGAATAATGTGCATCTTCATATCTTATACTCGTAAATGAGAGCGTAAAACTAAAAAAACAATGTTCCTTAATTATTGTACTCCTTCATTCCTTTATCTAAAATTCATTTACTTTTGCACAAAATTTAATAAAAATTTAAACACATCTTACAAATAAAAATTTTCCTCTAATTTTTCTTACTTAATTTGGTAAAATGAGAACCAAAAAAGGAATTTCTATTCTGGAAAAATAATTCTTAGATTAAGGGATGGAGATGGGAGGAAGTATTAAGGTATAGAATGACAAAGTAAAGAAAAAGCTAATTGGGAGAAATACTGCAGTTTATAACAATGCACGTAAAAGCTACGACACAATCATCAGGGAATGGCTATTTGCCCCAAAATCATATGAATTCATATTTCAGAACAGTGTTAGGTCTACAACATTAAGTGATATGGGGAAAGTACTGCATCAACTATTCTGTATTGTATCATCAGAACTGAATATTACAAAACATTATGCAATAAGAAAACCTTGGAAGTATATTCAGCAGCTGCAAGATCGACCTAGGAAAAGGCTGAGACAAACTTTTGAATCTTGGATTGCGCCCTTTCCTTCTCTTCAGGCCCGTCCAAATCACCAATGTTGTCATGAAATTCCTATTTTGTCAATGACAATTAAATTATTGGAATAAAATGTGGCAATACGATTTCCATATATAAGTCTTCATGGCATAATGGCAATATCAGGTTAGTATGTGAAAGCGCAAACCATGTTACTAAACGTTAATCGGCCTAATGCATACTCTCCGGAAAGTAAAAACTATTGACATCGTGCCAGGCAATTCAAAGACTTATCAGACAAGGTAAAAAATTACTCATCATGAAGTTGTAATGATGATATGCATGAAAATGGAGAAGAGGATAATGTCTGGGAGGACACTGAAGTAATGAAGGGCTTAAGAACAAGGGAATGATACAAAACTACAATTGGGAACATATCTTCATCGAATAGCAAAATCCAAACACCCAAATGGACTATCCTACCACCATTAAAGGCAAAAAAGACCCCAGGGGGGAGGGACAACCAGGAGACTTGGTTAAGTCAAAGGCATAAGCAATTACCTGAAGTACATTTTTTACATCCTTCGTTGTCAACTTGTGTTGCTTCAATAATAGTTCAATTCTTGCTCTAATTCGAGGTTGCCTACAGTAAAATGACGATCCAAAATTAAGAGCGCTAAAATGCTATGATAAGGAAATCAGTGTTAAGGAGGGAAACAATCAGGTCAGGGAAAGCTTACTCAGAGGTCCAAAGGTGGCCCAGAATGACTGAGATTAACTGCAATAATATCAAATTAGATCAGGCAAAAAAAGGGGTCATAACTTCTGACTTTTATTACTTTTGTCTCTCACCTGAAGCGTATAAAGCCCAGATTCTAACTTCCGGTTGTATTTTTCATCTTCATCCATCTGCACATACATAAAAGATTATTAAACATGCAATACAACAACACCTGTAAGAAGAAAGAGGAGAAAAACTGACCTCTAAATCCTCTAGTTCAAGCTGGTCAATTCGTTCAGCTTCAGCTTCTACCCTATTGGAATATCTACAAAGACATTCCACAGAGAAACAATTAGATGCATAGACTCAATAATATATATTTACAAGATATTGTTAATTCTAATATACATTTGAACCAGCGTTTGGAGAAGTACAACATTTAGTGATGACTAAAAACTAAACAAACAAGTAAATTTTGTAAGTTGATCCCCAATATTCATATACAACTTTTTCTAGTTCTTTCTGGTAACACTCCATATCAAAGAATAGTAATGATAGTTGAAACAAGGGTTATCGGAGAAGCTAATTGCTTAATAGTAACAAAATGAGCCACACAGGTAGCCTTATTACTAATTAAAAATAAGGATCAATTACAACTACATGGCGCTCATCCAATGCATTTCTTGTGTGTATAAACTAGTAGAATTGCACCAACTTTACATAAATGAAAATAAGTTTCATATCTGCTTCATGCATTCAATACTCTACTACATGTGATACTCACCTCATGTAAAGTTCCATAAGCCTGTCTACCTTTTCGCACTCATTCTCCACAAATTTACTTAGCAATCTTTCTCTTCTAGAGCCCCTCAGTATTCCACCTGGTGTGAGAATAATACGAATTAGTTGATGAATCTATTCTACAGAATTTTGCAAAATGGGATAATTTATCCACAAATTTCCAGAACAATGTTACTATAGTCCTTCGCTTATACTCATGGTGTGGCAACAAGTCAAGTAAGTTGGCAAGCCTACTATAGAAGATTATAAAAAATGCATCTGTTACATACATATGCCGACTCCAGAGATATGATATAACATGAGATATGTTAGAGATGAAAACTGGTGATTCAGAGCAATGATATATGATGCATTTGTATTGGTTACTACTTAAAAGCATGACCTCCCAAGTCTCAAACAATTGTGATCTTAGACAAGAAAAATCATTGCAGGGTGGTTAATGCTCATTCATGGATCAAACCCACAAGTGTGTCGCCATTGCAGACCCAAACATCAAATTTTAAAATTAAAACGATGTAACGAAACACACTGCTTTGAGTTAACTAGCTTTCTTACCAAATAGTGATGCAACCATGGAAACAAGGCGTTCTTCTAATTCTTCTTTGTACCTCTTCTTGTTCTTCTTGCTCAAAGGAATCTGGCAAAAAACAAAGAGAAGAGTGCATCAAGGACAACTAGACTCAATAACTAGAGAAAAATTCCAACACAACAAAATGGTTACCAAAAGCACAATTGCAGAAAAGACAAGGAAGCATACGAGTGAAAAGAAAAAGGCATGACAAATATGAATTGATTTTACAAAAATGTAATACTCATCTTCTTAATTTGAAAATTAAATGGAAGAACTAACCCAAGATGATTCCTCAGTAAAAGCCACAGGATATCGTGCAATAAAAATAGCATAAACATAGAAATAACCAATTTCTAGGGAACAAGAGGGGCAAAGATATGGAAACCACGGGGAAAACTATAGTATAGCTTACAGGGCCAACACAGAGACATCAAAAAAGATGAATTACCCAGTAATGGCGATATTTTCCACCACATAAAATTTTCACTTATATAATATGTAGCTATGGTATTCCAGTAAGAAAACCGCTGCATGTTTTCTGATCACTCAGTCACTGAACATATTTGGCTACATGACTAGGCTTGGCCACAGGAAATATGAATGCCAGACCCAAAAGAAGATAATTTCATTCAAAAAATAACCTAGGAGAGAATAATAAACATAAGAAGCAACCTACATTTTAGCTAGAAGTGCTGCTAAGTCATGTCAGAAAGTTCCAAAGAGTACAAGGCATTGTAAGCAAATTATAACTAAAATAGATCAATAAAACACGAGGGAAAAGTAATATCATTGAGAATCTCATAGCAACCTGAATTAAATGGAAGAGCCAATACTTGCCTTACCCATGAAAGCTGGAAAGGCGGTCTTCAACCCCATAACATCCACGAACCTTTCACACGCAGGCGGATAACTTGTCATGGCGAAATCCAACGCCCTAATGGCCGATCCATAACACAACTTCTTCTGATTCATAATAATGATCATCAACTCCACTCCCTCAGCCTTAACAAACCGCTCCTTATTCTCCAACGGCATCAACAAACAACACAAACAATCAAACAAATTCTCCACCATCTCCTCCTCATCCTGACTCTTGGGATCCCTCGACTTATACATCGCCACAGCCTGCAACATCGTATCCACCCCATTCGTCTGCCCCAACCGCTTCTGATTCCCGACACTACTCTGCAACAAAATGGCCAAAATCTCCGAAGCATACTGCTTATTCCCATCAAACTCCTTAACCTTAATCCTCCCCAAAAGCCACTTCAACAACTTCGTCCGCTCACAAACAACCTCCGCCACAGTCAATTTGACCTCAATCAAATTCTCAATCACCGCCAAAACGCTAAAAATCGCGGCCGACTCATCCACATCCGCCTCATTCAACTTCCACAAATTCTGGACCAACAACTCAAGCACATTATTCTCAACCAACGCATCGACAAGCGCCAACGCATCATCCCCATTCTCCTCAACAACATCCTCCTCAGTCAAATCCTGAATCAAGCCAATGGTATCGATAACGATATCGATATTATCGTGATTAAGGAGGCCAACAATGGAGCCTACAGTATTTAAATTAACGAGTTCGGGATAATATTCGGGGGCGGCGGAGAGGAGTTTGAGGTTTTGGAGTTGGTGGTGGAGTTCGATTTCGGAGTCGGCGAACTTATCGGGCTGGTCGGGGTACTTCAGACGGGCGGCGATGTTGTCTTTCAGGCGCCGTTCGAAGCCCAGGGCCAGTTTTTTCACTGTTTTAAGGTCGAGGGTTTCGATTGGGGGCTCGGAGGAGTTTTCTAGAGCTTCTAGAAGGGAGAGGTCCAGGGGGGTGGTGGTTGTGGGGGTGTGGGGGTGGTGGGGTGAGGGGTCGCTGTCACCTGTAGGTGCCTGCTTCGTGGTAGCCATTTTGGGGGTGGGGATGGTGTTTATGGTTTGTTTGGAATGAGGTGAATGGATGAAGAGTTCCACTAAAAGCACACCCAGACAGTAAACGAAACATATGAAATGACTATTTTGCTTTCCTCGAATAAAAAACTTTTCAAACAACACTCGATTTTGCATTTAAACGACATACAAGAAAATTATCATTTATTAAAAAACTATTTGGGTGTGTGCGTTGCCATAAGGGGGGTAAAGTTGTAATTTCACAGCTAAAAAATTACCAACCTGGCTTGATGGATGAATCGAGTCACTGGTGCTACAAGAGACTCCAAACATTGCCAACAACAAGCCTGGAATTACTTATTTTAGCCCTCTATCTGTAAAGATGCATTCAAGCTCTAAAGGCAATAATAGTCATTTCCATCCATTTAAACAATGTTCTGTGCTTAGTCCCTCTCAATCGGTGGATGTTAACCGATCCGATTTTATGTAGTTGGATAATGATTTGATATTTTTAGAAATGAGTAATTTTTAATCATACAATTTTTTTCTCTCAGCCGATTTCAGGTCTATAGTTTCAATTGGCGTTGGGTGATTTTTCTAGGGCTTTTACAAAGAGAATGAGGAGGCGATAGCCAAGTAGGAGTTGTCATTGGCTCATTGCGGTGTTTACTCTTCGTCGCTTCATCTCAAAGGAACCTAGATGTTGTTTATGGTTTATTTGCTAATTCAAAGTGTTAACCAATTAGGTTTTATCGAGCTGATAAATGATTCGGCCATGTGAATGGAAAATTTCCTTTTACTAATAATCGTATAATTTTTTTCCTCTACGGATTCGTGTTTATACTTACGGTAGTGGTTTGGCCGGATTTTCTAGGATCCTAAAAAAGGAGAGCCTTCGAATCTCAAAGTGGTAGCGAGTGGCAGTGAAAGTCGCTGTCGTATTCAAAGGCGCCATGTCATGTTGCAGTGGTAAACCCTAAATGTAAGTTCGCTTGCGGGAAATGTAATGTATCGAGGCGGGAAGAGGCTGGCAGGGATGAGGTGTCGACGCTGCTTTTGGTGGCTCATTTGCTCTTCGTAGTGGTCATTGCTGAAGGGATAAACCCTAGATGTCGACATATGTTTCGTGGTCGCGCGCGTTGAATCAACGAATCGATTCCCTTTTATCGCTGCTCGCGACAATCATAGATCAATTCATTTACCGGGTTGGTTAAATGTGATTACCGACTTAGTATTCACCTTAAGAATCAGATATTACTAGTTTCAGTTCTCATGATAATTTTAATGTGGTTATGAAATGGTCGCTAATTTACTATTAATCGCTATAATAATAGTAATTGGTCAATTATTATTATTTATACAACTTACTCCGAGCCTGTAAGGTCGCTACCACATACAAAGGACGTTGGATTATATTTCATGATGAAATTAAACTACATTTACTAAATCAGAAGTCGATTGTAATAAACTAATATTCTCAATCGATTTTACATTGATAATGTAAAATAGAAATTCTGATTTAACCCGAATTAATTTAATTAGTCAAATTAATTCGATGGTTGTCGAGTTCTTCGTTAGTAACTCGTTAGTTACTATTAACAACTTCATTATTAGTATTTGATTTTACTTAACGGTTTAATTAAATTTAATCTTACCATTTCATTAACTATTCGTTAGGGGTTTCTTTTAAAGTTCGACATATATAATCAAACCTATTAGGTTTTCAACACAAGTTTTTCATTTCATGAAATGAAAGAAAAACAAAGCCTCCACTTCCTCCATATGGTCAAAATATCGCGGAAGAATTGAAAATTCTCTCTGATTTTTCATCCAAATCAACTCCATGTTCTAGCCAGAAACACAAATGTAGATTCAACCTCTCCCGGTGCGCAACTAACTAGAGGCACTATCTGGGCGCCAACGATGGAATTCAAAGGAGGCTTTGAAAGAATTTGTCGATAGATCTCCGCTGCATCACCGTAAAGCAGCTCGTTATTCATAATTGTTAATTATGTGTTTTAGATTAATTTATATCATTTTGAGGACCGGATGTACGACCTGGCGTTTATCACAAATAAAATTCATACTAGATTCTAAATACGCGAAAAGCGGGTTGTCATTTGGTCTGCTTTGGTACGAGGTGAATGGTTGAGTTACTGAAGTTATTAGTTGTGTTCATTGATCGGTTAAATTGATTTAAAATATGCCTGTAATTTTAATAATTGTGTAAGTTCTTTAATGTCCCGTTTGATTCTAATACTCAACTAACGCTAAGCATACTTGATAAATTGGTCTATAATTATTGTTACATTAATAAGTGAAAGGGGCGAAGATTGTGTTATGTATTTTGGGATCAAGTAGCACGGCCGGGTTCAACTCCGAAAAGGAAGTTCACTGGAAGAGGGAAGATTCAACAAGAAGTTGTTTTGCATAATTTTATATTAATATAGCCGTTAGAGTCTTTCCCAATTTAATTAACTCCAAATTGAAGCCCTTATTTTATTCCCAATTCAATTGTACATGTCAACGAGTCAATGTATGATTTAATGTGTCGGTGTTTTAGTATCGGTCCAAGTGATAATATATAAATATCCACTAATACTAATTGTAACTACCTTTATTGAATAAAATAATACACAATCATCTCTTTCTCTTCTCTTTTTCTTTCGAACTCCGCTGAGTTTAATTCATTCATCAACAAGTTCTTGATCGCCTTTAATGGCATTGATCAAGAATATTTTTCCGCTATTCTTAATTTTTATGGTATCAAAGCTTAAATCCTACACAAATTTTCGTCAAAATGGCAGAGCACAACAACATCGAGGAGAGAAACAATAATAACAACATCGGGTTTCAATCAAGTAAAAATTTGGGTGCACTTGCTTAATGCAAGTCGTAATCAAACAACGGGGAAGCAGATTCCGACAACCTCTTCCTACACGCTTCTCGCACTGCTCGAGTCTTGTTCTCAGGAGCGATCTATCGATAATTAGCGAACTCACGGAGTAAAGCTAACACTATAGTCCTGCCGTGGACATGTTCGGGTTTGTGATCGGGGAATTTTCAATCATCTCAGATGCATCCTACATATAAACACAAAGAAAGGTCAATTCAACTCTAATTCTCGTGATTCAACTCTCTTCACCAGCCCCAGTAAAAGTTTCATTTATGCTAGAACAAGAAACATTTATGGGATGAAATTGGCGTAAAGATTTGGAAAGTCTAATGGTCCAAAGATATTTGAATTTAAAAGGCGAACATTTATTCTACAAAACAGAACAGATTCTCCTGCCATTACAATAGGCTAAAGGTTTACGCTGACTACGGTCTGCATTTTGTTTTGATAATTACTAAAACATTAATTTACTATCTAACATGTGTGATTAAGTATTTTTATGTAGTCATGTTAGAAAGATGTTCATGGATGACTTCAAAGTATTATACTTATTTAAGAACCACGAAGACCATCGACATCGGTAAGTCAAATATTCAAGTTAACGACGAACGTCAAAACGTTCAAAGCAATAAGAGGATTCAAGAGTTGTTAAGTGATATCGAGTGATGGTACTATGGATGTAAACTCTTACAAAAGTAAGTTATGTTCCACTAATAGTTTAAAGTCTCAATAACCTTTAATCAGTCTTATATGTAAGATATTTTTCAAATTATTCTGACAAAAAAGTTGTTAACCGCTTCAAAGTTTTTAAGAATATTTGTCAAAATAAAATGCTTTGAAAATATTAATGTTTATAAAACAGGGTTCAATGTGTATTTTATTAAAGGATTTGAAATAGATTTCCAATGCTTTTGAATCGCCAAATCTGAGCTATGAACGAATGAAACGGGTTTTTAAATAGGGCTCAGCTTTAGGCCAACAGGAGCCGACTTAAACTCTGAAAGAAAATCGGTTCCCGGAGAGGCCGACATTGAGGGCCGACAGTGTCGACTGTCCGAATTTGCCCGCCTTTGACCAAGCTGAGTCTAATTTTACACTCATAAAAACTTCACCAACCCTTTTCATTCCTAGCCTTCTCCCACATTTGTTCAACATTTTCTAAGGCAAATCTCTCTAATTTTAGTATCACCCTCTCCTAGAATAAGCTTCAATTTTGATTATCTTCTAAACCTTTGGACTACAATTGTTCTTTAACTTTTTATATATATAGAGATCGTGATAAAGTTAAGGAGCATTCAACGTGTTTGTTGAATTACTTAAGCAGAGAAAACAAGTTTCATCAAGTTTATATCTACTTAATGTATGAGTTCATACAAGCTTCAAATTTATTATCTACTCAATTAAGGAGTTTTAAGTTGCCAAACATTTGTATTCCTATTGTAGCTCATCGAGGGCATTTTAGATCGTGGATAAAAAACAATCTCTATTTCTGTATAAAGAGATATCCCATTAAATTATGATTTGATCTTCATACTAGGCTCGAGGGTCCTGAGCTTACTGCATTGCTGAAAAGGAAGGCTGGTGCCATTAGGACATAGAGCCGGCAGAATAAGCAGCTTGCATCTCCAACTCGATAGTGTCGTTTCGTAGCACAAGGTTCACTTAGCAAAGCTGGATCTTCTTTTACTGTGTGCTGAACTCGATCAAGGTGGGATCGACAATGAATGCCAATCGCCCAGCTGGTGTGGGCGTCTCGTAGTTGTTTCTCCTAAATAAGGATTGCTTGCCAATTAAACGAAACGACACATGGGCCATTTGTATGAGCCTTTAACAATGAATCAATCGATACTTAGATTAGAAATCAATGCTCATCTATTTTAAAACCAACAAGATTAAACCGCAAAAGTCATTACTCTCATACTTAAACAACATATACTAAAGTGTGTAGTTTCTTACAAACACCTATAATAATAAAGAACACGAGCTCCCTCGCTTAGCTTGAAGTTCGTCGACTCAATCTCGAGTCTTCTCGAACATCCCGACAAATCCCTTTGCCTTTGAACTCTTTAAAGATGAAACTAATCACAAGTTCACTCTGAAAGTCGAATTAGTTTGCTTAAAACAATTTATTATATTTAAAAAAAGGTTTGAATCTGATTGCATTATTCAACAATATGAACTTAGATATTTTTTGCTTCTCGACAGACATACTAGAAGATTACTTTGGATATTTTAATGATCTACATAGGCCTATTTATATATTTATGGTTAAGTAAGTATCTGTGAGAACTTAATTAATCAACTAGATTCGCGATGATAATGCCCAACACATTTAGAAGTTTGACATATGCCATTAAATTTGGAACAGTATCGATCATATAATTATAATAGATAGACCAAAATCAATAAAGTGATTTCCTCGCACAACGTGTCTCACCTTTTCTGCATTTACAATTTAATTCATACAAGGCGCTAAGCCGGATGCCGTATAGCCATGTTATATACTTTAACTCCGTGAGTGAATGTTTAGTATGTTTGACCCATCGCTATCTTCTATTCTTCAAATTTAGTTGTAAGATGCAAAATATATAATATTACATTATTACTTAATTAATAATTTTTCTCTCAATTTTGTTACACGCCGCATGTAAGCAAGCCATGGTGACGAAACGCTTTAGCTCCACTCCTATATGCCAATTAGGCTAAGCTTATATCATCGCATGCTGGGATAACTCCTAAGACTGTATGATCATGATCGCAGAGGTACTTTTCTTATTGCAACCCAATTAAAGGGTTGATCCGATTTGTTTTTTGCTTGTCTGTAAGCAATGCTTAAAAGGTTAAGTAGTCTATAAAGGTTCATAAACAATGTACTAAATTTTGTTTTGGGATGAAAAATTGACGGAGGAACAATGTATATATCCGCTTTCTGGGGGCTTAAAAGATGATATTGTTTTTAGTTTTGAAATGGTTGGGTAAACTATACTAATTTTGCAATTATTAAAAAAAATGATTCAAACTAATAAGAGTGTAAAGCGCTAGATTATATGACAACTTTATTAATTCTTACGCCCATGATTTTCTTTTATTTTTACAATTATTACAAGTTCTTCAATTTTTCTTTGGATTAAGTCAATTTGTTAATTGCATATATCGGGCTTATAATTTGACGCAAACGGCATTCAAGTACCTCAAGAAACGCGCGACAAGCCTGAGACATTCAAAAATTCTCAAGGCGCATCTCATGTCGCCTTATTACTATTTTAATTTTTTTTCTTCTTCGCATTATTAATGTATATTTCACATCTTATGTATCGAAAGCCAGTGGATGAGAATAAATGATGACATGTCCAGAATGAAAGCCATATCAATTGTATTAGACAGCACCAATACTGGTAATATACATAACAGCAATTCGCCGCAGCTTAATTCTAAAGGATTCTATCACTGGATAACAAACTCTTGTCTTCGGATGTTAAGGAATCGCCAATGAAGTTAGCAATGGTTCATTTGTAGAAATGAAGCATGGTTTCGCTGGCCGATGTCATTACGATATCGCTAAAAACTCGATCGTGCAAGCATTTAAATACCATTTTTCTGCTTTCCTTTCGTATTGTTTTTTGCTTCGTTATAAGGAAAAAACATATAGTTGTTATGTATTGCTTCCATGACCAAAATTACTAGTATAAGTCTTAGAAATTCTAAGTGGCTCTAACCATTTAATCCCTTGAAACTTTGTTTGAAACCTACCACTTGATAAAATGCATAACGTCAAGGACATCACGATATGTCAGATCTTTCATGTTTCTATAATCAATTTTTTTAAAAAAGGACATACCCCTCTTTATGTTGCCAAAGTTCCTTTGTCGGGTATACGATGTAAAATCATTGCATGAGTGGCTCCATTAATAATGATTACATGTACACAGAGCAAAGTTCTACCGTGGTCAGCGGACTCACGGCGCAAGGTTACTATCCTTTCGTGAAGCGCTGGGCAAAGATAAAGATAATACGCTTGAATCATCGGTATGCACTATAAACAATTATTTTCAGTTTTTATTGTCTTTTCTGCCAATACCTGGGTAGATTGTCAACATTTAAAACTCCGTTAGATCTGGAGGAAGAGCTTTGAAATAGAACATTTATTGAACTTTTGGGATTTTCATCCGCCGCTTTCACACCCATTTAACTCGCCTCTTTATGCTCTTTTTATGCATTTTCAGACATGAACTCAAGTTCACACATATTACCGTACTCTTAACAACGTAGTAGTAGCCTACTCATATCCGTTGTCAAGTACATTTTGTTTCCTCTCAAAAGAAGTCGTTTCATATCCACGCATGTATACGACAAGCACTCTTTTCATCTTTACAACAGACATGTCTCTCGCTGTTTTATGTCTTCACTCTTCACTTGGGCTACTACAAGTCTCATATTTCATTTTTATTATGAATGTATACAAACCCTTCAAACCCGATACCTACCGCATATGTATTACTTAAAAGTCTATTCTATTTATTGTCCGATATTAGGGTCGAAAGAGTCACACCATACGACAAAATGATGGTCACGACCGAGAACGGGAGGAACTTCGTTTGCATTTAAATTTATCGTAACGCTGCCACTGCGCCCTTAAAGGCCAATTTGATAGATTTTGAGGCAAATACTGAATGTAAGTTTCTCACGACGCACTGAGTCAGTAATGAAAATAAGATTGCATTACTATTTGATACGGTGTTCTCGCTAAATGCGAACCTGTTTAGGTGTCGGCTGCACTCCACCTCCTATGCTTAAGTGGATATTTTCTTAATCTCCAAAGCAGTAAATGTGAATCCCGGCCCCATATACGGTCGCCGGAGGCCTGGTTGCTGCCTGTAGAGTCTATCGGACGGAAGCATGCAACACGCTGCGACGCTGGCAGCTAAGATGTTTCCCCGCCAACCGCAGTTATTACTGTTTCCATATATTTATTTCCAATGGATAGTTTCCGTTTTCTTATAAGTAAAGGACCTCCAGGCGTACTCATCTAATTGTGACTTGTGATAGAGAATCAATGAAATTATGTTGTTGTTAGTAGATGTGCAATAACTAATGTTGTTTCTTGTTTTGCAGGTTCAATATCTAGTGTCGCTGCTAGGATCTCATCCCATTCTCTCGCATGTTATTCGTATCGACGTGGTTAGAAATGCGTAAGATATTTATCATAGGTCGGTAGCTCCCTGGGCAATGTATTATTTGCAGTGGTGCTCGTTAGTACGGATCATTAGTGTGGATCGGCATACGCGCTTATTCGGGGAGAGCCGATGGGCGGGCAGAGACGCTGGCAAGTATCTTTCGGGCGGGGCTTCATGAAGTTTGAAAAAGATTTATTCTCCACAATGAGAGATGAAAGCTAAGCATCCACCCTCCGTATTTCAAGAATTTTAGCAAGCTTCAAGTTTTCATTGAAACTCATTCTTTTTCATTTATATTCTCTTTTATCACAAAGATTAATAATGGACTACTTTCGTTTTCATTATTATTACTAAACTCATGCTGATCTAGTTTTCATTGTTATTATTGAACTCATACTCATCTAGTGCTTTCCAGTTTTGAAGCTTAATTTAATTGATGTTTCTTTTTGTTCTCGGCCTATTTTGCAATGTTAGGTAACTTGTTTATATAAGTTTTTTCTATTATGTGATTTAAGGATACATGTTAAGAATTTAATTTTGAAATAAAATATAGCACTTGAAAAATTCTTTATAAACTAATTTAAATTAAAAATTAATTTTAGGAATCACTTGTAATATTGCAACAATATCACAATGTAACATGTAATGCAAAAAAAGGAAAACAAAGAACAAAAAAAATATTGTAATACAAAATTATTTTTAAACGTAGCCGTCCAAAGTGGTTCGGTGTGGCGGCTAGCTTCAACGGTGAGAAAAAGTCCAAATCTACTCGACAGTCCACACAATATAAATTAGGTTAAATTTCTAGTCACTCAACTACTTAAAAATATTTCAAATAAGTGACTTAAATATTTCAACCTTCAAGTAAGCACTGAAAATAACTTCTCAGAAAGTCTTTTAGCACTCCGAACTCCTAATTATAACAAGAAATATAAGGGCAAAACAGATATTTTATATATATTACATATTATGAGTACTTTTTAAATAACAAACACTTCTTAATTGATCAATGTTTAATATATAAACTAATTTTAATTAATTAAAAATAAACAAAACATATCATTTTCAATCTTACACCGCACCCCCCACCCCTCAATTCCCCCACACCCAACACCATTCTTCCTCTCGATAGTACACTACCACTATCATCTCAGATCCCCTACCCCACCTCACCCCTTTCCATTACCTTCGGGCTAACTTCGTTGTACTCACTGCAAGATTCACTTCGTTTTGCGCGCACCTTTGCTACTACATGCCAAGCTTGGGACACAGCGTTTCCGCAGATTTTTTTTTATATTATTGATTTGTTCAAATTAGACTATCCACAATCTTTAGCTGAATAAACGACAAATACGCCAAGAAAAAATTTGACGCAACGGGGTGTCAAAAATTGGGAGCCACACAGACAATTTGAGTAGAAAATTCAACATGCCGAATGCGCTACGCGTCAAGCCGGGCTTTGGCCATTTGATTTTTTGATTTCTTATCCCATCTCAATTACTTCGGATCAATTATTTGATAACAAATTAATTTTTTTTTAATTTTTTTACCAAAATTCATCATTTCTTTCTATAAATGTAGTAATTCACTCTCATTCAATTCCTCGGCTTACAAAAAATCACCTTTTTCAATATAATTATTATATTATCTTTTAAATAAGTGAAGGGGTAGGGCGTTGAATTTATTAAACAACCACCACATTGTAGTGTGTAAAATTTGAGCTCTAAAGGCCAATTATTACGTAAGAAAAGTTATAAGATGATTTTTAGTATTAAAATCGAAAAGATTGCCACGTAATTGTTAAGATCAGAATACCTATGAACAACATTTTTTCTAAAAATTTGGCACATCTTTTAAGTTGTTGTGCTGTTCTACATAACAAAACTATCTATATTCTATATAATATCTCGGATAAGCTGTTATATTTATAAATTCTATCAGATTAAAATTACTATATATGTTTTTATTTTTTACTTTAAACTAACTTTAAAAATAGATAATAGAAATAATGTCACATAAAACGTAACACATGATTTAAAGATCATACATAGCACTCTCCCGTCCCTAAGAAATCTTCGATTTTTTTTTAATTATTTAAATTAACAAACTTTTCCGTTTTAATTGTTTTTGGAAAACCCTCACCAAATTACATGCATGGGAGTGTCACTGATAGATGTGAAAAGGCTTAATATAGTACATCTCAGTTTTATAACTTCGATCTTAATTAACATAATGCACTCTAATAAACTGTGATTCATTAACGAACCTGCATTCTCGTTTCTCACCCGCTTAGCAAGTTTGGAATTGATGTTAGACCTTTATTATTTAATGAACTTATTAATCCTTGATGAATTTGGTTATTAATTGTGCCAAAACACCACACGCCATCGACCATTATAAAATCACACAATTATTAAAATTATGATATACTACAAAATTAATTAAATTATTGCTCAAGTATATTCTTCACCTAAAGACTTTGCTCAACTTTGAACTTGTTAAAAAAACTTGAACCATTTTTTATCCTTCAAATAAATCTCTTAATCTAAATCCTTCAACCATTTAATTTAATTGATTAATTCTTGTGCATGGCTAATATGGGTCAAACCAATCTCAATGCTAAACTTGTAAGTATTCAATTCAATAATCAAGATTGTTTTTTAATTTTTATTTTCACAAATTGTTAGTAAACTTTGTTTCTTAAATTATTTTAATTTTTGTAAAGTTGTGCTAAATTTTTATTCAAATCAAGATTGCTTTTTTATTTTTTTTCACAAATTATTAGTAAGCTTTGTTTCTTAATTTAATTTAATTTTTGTAAAGTTGTGCTAAATTTGTAAGTATTCAATTCAATATTGGGTTTTTTGTTGCTTCAAAATTGTTAGCAAAGTTTGTTAAAGATTCAATTTTTTTCTTTTGAAATTATGCTAAAATTAATCAATTACAGATGGCTTTTTACACAAATTATTAGCAAAGTTTGATCTTGATTCAATATTTATTTTTAATAAAATTGTTTTAGGTATTGTTGGGTGATATGGGAACTGGTAAATCAAGCCTTGTCCTTCGTTTCGTGAAGGGTCAATTTCTTGAATTTCAGGTAATTTTGGGTCACATAATTGCAATTTTTGGAGGGGTTATTAGTATATTTGATGCTTGTGAGTTGTGATCATAATTGAATTTGATCTTATATGATTGTTTATATTGATTATGTTAGGAATCAACTATAGGGGCGGCGTTTTTCTCGCAGACGGTGGCGGTAGAGAATGCCACCGTGAAATTCGAGATTTGGGATACTGCCGGTCAAGAGAGATATCACAGCTTGGCTCCTATGTACTATCGTGGTGCCGCGGCTGCGATAATTGTTTATGATATCTCCAACTCTGTATGTGACTATTTTTTCTTCAGTTTTGCATTTACCAGGTTATCGAAAGATGTAAACTTTAGTCCCTCAATCCCGAAGATGATTATATAGTTTTGACTTTTGATGCTCGAGCGTTTAAATTTGGTTCCAATTAAAGTTATCTGTGTCGATTAAGATAGTAGAGTTTATTAATTTTGACCAGTAGAAATCAAACTTGAAAATCTTTTTGGGGTGGAGAGAGTAACTCTTAGTTCTACAATGATTAGCTTAGCTTAACAAAGTGGTTAATGATTTTAAGGAAGCAGCGCATAACACTTGCATTAGTGATAGCACACACATTGTGCTACATCGTGGTTAGTGACTTTACATATCTATGCAATTGTTCATACATATCTTAATTATTGCTCTATAGTATGTACTATAGAACACTTGAGTTGCCCTTCTTATTACTTATTAGTCTTAGATAATGAAACTGATTAGTATATGTTAGGATAAGAACCTTCTAAAATTTAGTGAGCTTATTATATGGTAACGGATCAACCATGTATTCCATGACTGACTAAGCCAAATAATTTTTCATGCATAAGCCAAATGATTTTTCTCTTCTGATGTGCTTATTGTTCTCTTTGTTATATAGATTGCTGCTAATAAAAAGTGATGATAAATACCACTTTTTTGTTTATATGAAAGCTTAGATTGCTGCTAATAAAAAGTGATGATAAATATTCTTGTTTATATGAAAGCTTATTTTTAGTTAACTCTAATGCTTAGCTGCTTGATCCTGGTTACTAGGATTCGTTTGCAAAGGCGAAGAAATGGGTTCAAGAACTGCAGAAGCAAGGTGAGAGAACTTGCTTGCTCGTAGTTGGTAGTTAGCTTACTCATGAGGACTGAATATTGAGTAAGAGGGCTACAAAAATGTGTTGAATAGGATCAAAGAATATGATGGTTAATGTGGATAAAAAGATTTTAATCTCATTATCTCTAATATATATCAGAAAAGTTTATTTTTCATTCTAATTTATTTGTCTTTGAGGAGTATTTCTTTACATATTTTGTCACATAACATTTTGGGGGTTTCTCACTTTACTATTTTCCGATGATATCAGGTAACACTAGCATGGTTATGGCACTTGCTGGAAATAAATGTGACCTAGAGGATAAGAGGGACGTGTCTGCGGAAGTAAGTGCTTCATGTTTTTAGCTTATATTCCTTTGGTTCATCTCTTTTTTGTTCTCTTCTGTTTTGTATGTTTCCATGAGATGGTTGAATTGATGGAATAATTATGTGGTATATTTCTTCTTTCCTCGCCTCAACAACTTGGTGGTTTGACAATTGTATTGAAGTTTTCAAACGAGTTAGGGCTTCCTAAATAAAATGGCTCCAAATAAGTATAATTTATGAATATACTTGACTAGGTAAACGAGAAAGGCCACTGTTATCTGCACAGGTACATGTTATATAAAACAATAACAACAACATGCCACGATGCCTCTAAATAGGATCCTCCTAAGCAGGGTACAGGGTCAAATTGTACGCATCCTTACCCCTGTGATAACAGGGTGACCGAAGATGCATTGCAAAGAGTATCTATTACTTGACAATTGATAAGAACCATAGATAGTCTAATAAACCATTTTGATTTAATCCATTATGTCCAATAACCAGATAATATACAATCTTTTGACTCCCTAGAACATGAAAATAAGGTACACGTGGTATAAAAGATTTTCTTATGTAATTCGAATCTTATATTATTTAGAGATAGTCAAGGTGCCGATGTACATGAATGTTACTTTTTTTTTTCTTTCTGGAAATAGGGATTTTATAGTTCTATACCATGTAAGCAAGCTGCCCTGACTTTAATTGTTGGAGTTCTTATGCTATAACATTACTTATAAGTTAGAAGCTTGTGCTGAAAAGCTGAATCTTTTAGAGGTTCTTTAAAATTCTAAAAGTACTTCCATCTAGGCATGAAAATAGATCAAAGCTAGATGTATATTAGTTGGAGTACTCCCTATTTAATTGCGGTGGAGAGTACAACATTCATTTTCCTTGGAAAGTGCTGTAGAGTGTGCTCTTCAGAAAGTATTTATATTTAAGTTGCACAGTGCAATTTATGTAGTAGCTTTTGATCCCCTGAAGTGAGTTTAGCATAATTGGGATATATCAACCTTCTCTTTTGTCAAATTCTGAAACCATTCATCAAGAATCATGAGGCCTTTATAAAAGATAGATTAGCAGATACATTTAGAAGAATGTTTTGCTATTTTGTTTCAAACCTTCTGCTTAATTTTATTTTGAGTGTTTTGGGGTTTTATCATTATTATTTATGGAATGAATTTATAAAAAAATTATCTTTAGTTTTTTTCTTGCTAATAACCTGTTTGATTGATCTCGTTGTGTTTTAAACATGATCTAAACTAACCTATACAAATTAAACCATAGGAGGCACGCTTGTATGCTGAAGAGAATGGTCTATTCTTCATGGAGACCTCTGCAAGAACTGCGGTTAATGTGAATGACCTATTCTACGAAATAGGTAGTGATTCTTACCCTGATCATGTGTGTCAGTACTGCTCTGAATTTGAACGATGCCATTGACAGTTTGACACCTTCTCCCCTTTTAAAATATGCTCTTCATATTCAATAGTGTGTTAAATTTATGCGATTCTAATTTACGAAGTCATCAATCAAATTAATGACACTTCCAATAATATTGGATGAATTTGACTCATCCATATAAAGGCGACACCAAACTTCTTCTGTAGCACAAGTTAAGTTATAAAATTCTATGAAGTAGGGACATTGGTTATGGAATTTGGTTAAGTTAGGGCGGTCCACCTATCCTAGTTTATAGAGGTTATTAGTTTTATGGTAGTAGTTCTCAACTCAGGTAGAATACTAAGGGCTAAGGGGTGATTGTTGCGATATGTAGCACTATGTTCTGGTAGTGAGGATCTTTAATTGAGTTTATACATGTTTGAATTGGTCTTCACAACTCTTTATTTTTCGTTATTTCTTCGTTGGCTAATGAAGTTGTCGCTATACAGCTAAAAAGTTGCCCAAAGGCCAACCTTCTCAGAATCCGGCTGGAATGGTTCTTGTCGATAGACCATCAGAAGGACCCCGTACTGCAAATTGCTGCTCTTAAGTTGTGTGTTCTCCTCATTCATGGTACAATGTTGCATCTTATGCTTGCCAACATTTCACCATTATTGTTATAATGAGGGAAATTGTACAAATATTTTATTGAGAAATTTGACGTTGTAATTTATCGTCATTTGCCTAGTTTGTATTCACTGTGCATAACCTTTGTCGCAGTCGTGCAGCTAGCTATTTATCTCGTCCTTTGTAATTAAATAAATCTCCGATGACACGATAAAAATGTTGTTGAACGCCTGTTCCTTGTAGACACGCGATGAATGATATAAACATGTAATACAAGTATGTTTACTAATCGAATACCTATTAACATACTGTCCTGGTGTAAATGTTCCTTGTTGGAGCTACTACTTGATGGAGATAAGTTTTTCAGATCTAAATGGTGGCATTGGTTCCACTTTTAATGTGTAAATGACTAGGTATTTTGAAAACTTTGTGTCTGTTAAAATGAGTTATATAAAGATCACTTCCAAAAGAGGGTTGAGAGGGAACTTGATTGAGGGGAGCCATTACTTTGATTTATTATCAAAGGAGAATGAAGAAAAATGTAACTGTGTAGTTTTATCAACACGAGTTCACAACCCTATGTCCAAGTAGTTAAAATTCTTAAAATATTCGTACATTCGTATCATTGAAAGAAGTTCTGTTTCCGTAACTTTGAGATAAGACCTTTCTTAAAAACAAAGCGTTCAAAACAATATATTTTTGTGTGTGTTCTATCTTTTAGAACGTGTATTTATTAACGTTCCTTTCCAACAAAATTCACAAATTATGAGTTTTTTCTTGGATGCGTGTAGATTGTTTATTAGGTGCTTATTTTAATATTGGCCATTAGATGACCACTTTTTGATTAATGGCTAATATTGAATATTTCTCTAGATTTTCATTAAGTTTTATCTACTCTTTCTATTGAAAAACTTCTTGTTATCGTTTGCCTTTTTTATATGCAATCATATCGTTTAAGTGAAAAAAGAATAGGAGTATTTGTAGAATTGATTTTTTTGCATTTAAAAAAAATCCTCTGTCAATTATAGCGTCACGCTTGATACATTTCGGTTGTTGCTTATTTTTCTCAGTGATTTTTACATTTTTGATTTCATGCTTTTTATTTTTCTACTTCCTTTTTAGTTATAGTTTATGTTTAGAAGATTTAATTCAACTTTTAAGCATATTCAATATTATTTCACATGGTATTATATTAAATGGATCAAAAACTCAATTCAAATATGAGAATATGAATTTATTTTCTATTATACTATTTTTAATTATACATTGTTTTTTGCCTAATTTTTCTCGCCACAATTTATTTTTTTATTTAATAATAACATTTAAGAGTATGGAAGTAAATACTAAACCAGCCTTTAATTAATAGCATAGACAAATGTGAAATAAAGATGATATAAAAAAAGATGGCGAGCTGAATATGTGTAAAAAGAACAAATCCACTTGAGGCTGAGAGTGCGTGACTTTATGCCGACAAATGCAGTATGTGGTATTTAAATATAACAGAATGGATCTCTTTCAATTGGTAGCATGTGTGTTAAATAACAAAGTATTGTCATAGGTAGCGATGGTTCGGGGGATGTAGATGCCATGCTTTGCTCTTGTTTTTGATTGTTGCATTTGTCTTCGTCATACTCCTCTTTTGTGTTAATCCCAGACTAGCTTGATGATCTGGGATGCAATCACATGCAAAACTAAATCACTATCGAAAATGTACAAAAATATTGATGTATTAACTTGAGAAATCATTCGGTTAAATGTGTGGGATCATGGCGTACATGAAATACGCTTAGTTATTTGAATGACGCTCAGTTGAATAAATAGTCTCCAATATTGACCATCTTAACAAATCCCATAGCGTTGTGGCGTCTTCTCTTGTCGTTTATTTGAAGAAAAAAGATGAATGGGTTTGTAACGGAGCATAAGCAGTAATTTAATTTTTCTGTTGATTGTATCAAATATAAATGGTATTATTTAGTTCTTGAGTGCATTTGGGCAAAAATGTAGAGATGTTTATAGGATGAGCTAAAATAATATCTTGGAATTCATGATTGGTTCTTTGCATGTATCAAACCACATCACAAATCTATTTATCACTTTTCATTGTATCCTTTTTCTATCAAAACTTCTGACATAATAGCGGGTGCGACAATAATCCCAAAGACATCAATGATATACCAAATGTAATAATCCCAAAAATGACTTTATAAGATGAATATTTTCAATGTTTTATCAAATAAATTATTCAGCCAAATAATATAATCATAAATTAGTTCAAAACTTTTTGAAATAATTTTTTACTATATCTAAACAATTTAAACTCATATTTACTGACTGAGCATTAACTAACATTTTAAAAATAATTAATTCTAACAATATAATACTTTAATTCAAAAAAAAACCATTCAGCATGGGGTATGAAGCGATTGACGTGGTATTATAAAAGCAAATTCAAACGATAAAATACAACAGTGTAATTTTATTAGGTATAAAAAATTAATGGTATAATGTTGAAAGAGCACTGTGAGTTTGGTTGTCTTCTCCATTTTTCTTCAATCTTTTAAACTTCTTTGTTTTCAAATTGCTTTGTGGTGATTTCTACTCAAAGTCTCCTGCAATTCTCCTCAATTTCATTTGTATTTCTACAAAATTTTGTGGGTTTGGTGGCTTGTTTTTGTGTGGGTTTTTGGGAAGGAAAAGAATTGGATTAAAATATTAAATTAAGTATTTATAAGAAACTATTCTTGATTTGGTGGATTGGAACAAATTGATTTGAGGCGAGAATTAGGGAAAGAGATTTTTGGGGATGAATCGATTTGGGGGTGTGGCTAAATTAGGGGAACTGATTTTTGAGGAGGAGGCGAGGTGGGGGAATAGATTTTTGGGGATGAATGGAGTTTGAGATGCAGAGCTAAATTAAGAGGCGAGATTTTTGGGGAGGTGGATTTCAATTTTTTTTATTTAATTAAAATATGCATTGTCAGTGCTGCTTACGCTGAAGTGTAGTGCCCCACAACCGCAGCAAGCCTCTATGTCTTCTTGAAGCTACTTTTGGACTGGGCCGGGCTTAAGGATTAATAGTGACCACGATGCTTTCGGACCAGCTGATTGTTACAAGTGTCAAAAATATTTACCAAATTTTATAATATTCTTGGAAATATGAGATATTAGATCTAATAAATATGCTCGTTAATTGGATGTCTGACGATTTACTTACATTTAATTATATTCAAATAATAGTTTAGATATATGTTCAATTGTTAGACAATTGACATATTAGGATTAAGTAAATTGACATTAGGGTTATGATGATTCTAGAGGCCGCTCTTAATCTATATTAATATAATGTTCGGTTAATATAAATTAATATATTACTCTTTGTCAATCGAGCTAAAATTCTTGACAGTCCCAGCATAATGCGATTATAGCTTTAAGTGCAAGTGAAACATGAAGAATATTAAGGCGAAAAATGAATTCGGGATTAGGAGAGAGAGGCGGTTGGCGGCTATTAGAGAATAAGATTTGAGAAGATTTTCCTTGAATCTCTAAAGTGTTGACTTATAAATAGTGCTGATCCTCACAGGTATTTGCTCCAATTCTTTCCCAGCTTTGAAGTTGAAGTGCTTTTCTCCTACTACCCATTCGACTAAACCGCTTTACTTAGGAGAAAATAGTTTTCTTTTCTCTTGTTTCTTTTTCACTTTAATTGTTTCTGGTAAAACCCAAGAGGAGCCAGTTTGATCGATACGTTGGTGTGGGTATTAGAGACAGCCTGCGTTTGGTTGACCGGAGACTCACTGCGATCATGGTCTGAAACAAAATCTCGATCAAATTACTTTGTGTTTATAATCTGCGTAGAGTTCACGATAATCGGTTTGAATAATAGTTATTTTTAATTCGTAAAACCCAAATTCTAACATAATCAATTTATTTTAGGAGTTGTGAGAGTTGTCTATGATGACTCGTAATATAACAGGGTAACTAAGTACATAGTCAAGAAATTGTGAGAGGATAACTAACCAAAGAAATATTGACTTTATATTGTAAGAGAATGACTAATCAAAGAGAAAATATAAAAATTCAAATTTAGACATACATTATGAAAAAATGTCGGAAACGATATTTTTAGAATAAGTTTGCTAAACGACAGAGCAGTTATAGCGTGACTGAAGCAATGAGCCCCAGGCTGTTGACCCTTATGAATACAAACCAAGCATTTATCTGCTTAAACCCATAGTAATTCAAGCAAATAGATTGAGAATCTCAAAAATTTAACCTTAGTGCAAATATAAAGAACCCCAAAGGCCTGGACCCAAGACAATTGAATATATAAAGATCTTAAATCTGAAAATAATTGAATATATAAGATGTAAGTAGATATAATACCAAATTGGAAATTGAAGATGAGTGATGTAGTTTTGAATTGAAGAAAGCAACAACAATCAAGTCTCACAAGATTGCAATAAAATGAGGATATGTGATTTTAGGGTTGATTAGTTGATTAAAAATATGTAATAAGAGGTGTCGGTGCTGGCCAAAGAAATTTGGCAGGAGATGCTCAACAAAGGAATGGTGGGCTTTATATTGTGAGAGGATGACTAAGAGATATTGGCTTTTATAGATAAATAATATTTTCTTCAGATTACGATAGATGAGTGTTAAAAGGTAGGGCGATTCTACATAAGCAGTATTGATTTTGGGGATGAAATAATGACCATATACATTCTGAAGTATAGTAGTTGAAAGTTTATTGAGTAAAATTATCATTTTAATTAAAGTATTTGAATGTGCGTATAGTGTAAAGACTCAAAGGCCCCAACAAAACTAGAACCAAAATTGCTTGCTTTTAGTTTATTAAATTCTATGTCACTCTATGTGGACAATTGAAAAAACTTGTCACTTTTTGGTATTTACTTATTACTAGCGAGTAGCGACCACGTCTAGCTGGTCTAGGCAAATTCTACACGGCCAGAGCTCAAACACGTAGCACCCATCAAAGTTAATGGTGAATGATTTGCATTTTGCAGAGTACAAACAGAGATGATGAAATTTTTTGGAAAGCAAATATCTCCCCGGCAAATTTTGCTTTTCGCTTCCGGGTACGTAAATTTATTTCATTTCATCTTTAAAATTGTTAGAGATCATGTGCCAAACTCTTTTTTCTTTTACGCCTTTAGCACAAATGTTATTTCTAGATATAATTTTTTATCAAATATTATACAATTTATACATAACTTATATATTATGGAGTTTGACATTCAAAATATCTAACAATCAAAATTTAAAACTTGATAATTTTTTAAAAATTGAGTAGACATTTATTTAAACAGATAATATATGTTGACAAGATGTAATTTGTAGCTTGATGTATGTATTTCTAACTTGACCTTTTTTGTTTGTAATGGAGATCCGTAACCACTATTCGTCAAATATATTTCGGACTGACGTAATAATTAACATGTAACTTTGTTATATAACAGGGTGTTGTTTTTGACATCAACAACGTACGATATACATAGATCTATAAAGAATAACGATACTCCTCCATCCAAAGAACAAATGGAAGCTCTTGAAGATTATCTCAATTCCGTTCGTAAACCTCCTAAATGAATATATGTACATATAGCTCTTCATTTTTCCTCGTGAATTTGATTTGTGTGCTTTGAGTGAAGTACATCTTCGTCTTGTAAGTTAGTAATTGTATCATGAATATTGATGATTTATTTGAACAACTCAACCTTGAATGCTTGATGTCTTGAATACAACTTCAGTTTAAATTTTAATAGTTCGAGACCTCCAGAAATAAAATTGCTATTAATATGCTCAAGTAGATTGAAATTATCTTAAACGTTTATTTTAATTGTTTTTAGAAACAAATCTTTATTCTTTGTTATATTATTAAAAAATTAAAATTAATATTTCAAAAGATGAATCAATTATATAAATTTTATATTTTATATTTTAGAATGTGAATAATTAATAATGATAAATAAAATTTAATTTTAAAATCAAATAATATCATTCAAAGTTAAATGGAGGAATGCGATTTATTTCATGTTCTGATGAGTTGACTTTTTTTGTGTAGCCTCTTAATAACCTTTGCGTGCGTTAATACAAATTACAAGCACTCTCATCCACTCATGATGATAAATGCATGATTCAATATTAGTCAATAAAAATATTTACTACATGTTTATTACTCTTTAATATATCTCAATTAATTACTCAAATATTTGACATATTTTTTATATTAATTCGATATTTCAAAATTGTGTAAGTATTCACATTCAAATTTTCCTAATTATTTTTATTTTTGAAGGAATCTTTCATGCATGAATAACTCACTAAATATCTATGAACAATTCTGATAAATAAATGATTAAATGTTTTTAAATAAATATCATTTTATAGCGCGATAGAGAATTGCTTTTTTGAATAATATTTATTTTTATTTATAGTATATTACCTTCAAGTATAATTTTATTAGTATGTTTACTTAAATATATATTAATATATATTATTCTTATCATACTCCCTCAAAGTTCTATTTTCTAATATTTATTGTTACTATCTTCTAAATTATATTCCTAGCGTTTCAATATATATTTTGTCTTTTCCTCTTGTCTTCTTAAATGTAATTATATTACTGATATACTCTAATTGAATTCTTATGAAATGAGTAGATGTGCATCAGTATCTGGAAATTATTAATTGATCGGTTAATTAACATAAATGAACATGGGTAAATTTGTATGATTTCTTAATTAGTAACTGTTCGAGTTAGAAGAAGACAACTATGAGCGAATGGGTATTCTTAAAAAGTAATAAATTTTATAAACTATATGATAGATGTAATATATATTTTTTTGTGAAGCAAAGAAATTTAATAATATATTCATTAACTATTCAAATATCAATAATCAAACAATTACCTTGTGAAAAAGATAATAAGTTTCAAAAGATGAAAGAGATGAAAAGATCTTCAATTTCAGCATCTCACTCTCTTTGCTCCCTTTAAAAATAAAATAAAATTATTGCATGACAACGTTAATAAATTGTTGGCGTGTTGTAAAACCTCTTGATTAGTTCGCTTGTGACACTGTGGGTGTTGGGTTTTTTTATATATAGAATGTAGTTAAAATAATCGGATGCGAAATCAAAATCTCTGATTTAGAATAATAAATAATGAATTCTTTAGAGTATACATTTTTACGGAATATTTTAATGTGACGGAAAAGATGATCTGCATACCCAAATAGAATCTCTCTAAAATAATTACAACTTAAAATTATCCGAACTCCTTCTTCTTGCTGGTGATTAAAGTGAAATCGAAACAAAAGAAAAGAAACTAATTTCATCTGTGGGGAGAGTCGAACTAGTGGTGGAGGGAAATGGTATAACAGTTGGAAGGAGTGCAATTAATTATGAATGAGTGATGCTCTTTTATGACAAATATACAAGGCGGTGGGTAGAACATTCTGAAACCTATCTTTATCTATTTTCATCCCTCGAATTTAGGAGGATAAGAGAGATTCTAGAACCTCCTCCGACACTTGATATGCGTACTATTCGACTCTTTACCATTGTTGGACTACCCAGTCCATTTACATCTTGTTTAATGATGACAATGATTTACTGCTCCCAACATGTATTGCTTAAGTGATTTATTTAAATAATAAATGTGTTTATCGGACACAAGATTGACATTGATATAAAAAAGCACAATATCCGAGGCTTGCATTAAATAATGAAGAAATGTTATGAGCTTGAGGTGATTTTGCAATGTAAAATATGAGTATGGTGAGATAGAAAGAAGAATCAACCGCCTGAAAGCTTCCAAGTGAAGAGAATGGCGATGAAGAAGAAATCATCCGTGCGGTCATGAAAGGACCGGAGAAAGTTCACGAAGAATCGAGATGGGAAGGAGACGAGTCTTGAATGTAACCAATTAGGTAAAGTTATGGCTTAGATCTTACTTTGTCTTTCCTTGTTTGATTGAAGTTCTTATTTGGGAGATATTTTTCAAATCATTTTTGGCTCAAAAGATCTTAACCGTTTCAACATTTTTTAAGAATGTTTGTCAAAAGGAAATATTTTGAAAAACTCTTAATGTGTTTAGCTTGGGGTTTGAATTCATTTTATTAAAGGTTTGAAAGAACTTGACTCTTTTTGAATGCGTCAAAATGAGTTATAGCAGAAGGCGAGAATGCGTTTTTAAGTTTTAGCAGCTAACCATCGAGACGGCAGAGACTGAGGGTGCCGATGGAAGGCTCTACGTGACCTGAAGCATTTTTGTTATTTTTCTTTTGGGCCAGCCGAGACTTCTCCTGCCGTGAGGTGCCGATGGTGTCAAAAAATGGCTGGATTTTTGTCGTTTAACTCCGTTTCTCAGCCGCTTCATCTGAAAGTCTTGACTCTTGACACTGAAACAATTCACAAATGTTGCATTTTACTGCTCATTTCTCGTCTTAAAACACCCGTCTCTCGAACCGGCGAGGCTTCAGGTAGCGGTTATCAAAAGAGAAATTAGAGTTTGGTTTGTGCCTAAACTTTGAAATAGAAATAGGAAACAAAACATTAAAGGTGTTGATGAAATGCTCGAATGGAGTTAGGGAGGCAGTCTTGTCTGTCAGCAAGGGGTTGAACAGAGGCTTCAGTAATGTCTGATATAAGGGGATTCAGTATGAAGAGGTGGCAATCTATTGTAGCTCGTTGAGGAACATTTAGATTGGATAAACATAAATCTATTCTGTAAAGGGTAATCCCGTTAAGGTTGGGACTGTTATTCATCTTAGAGGCTTGATCTGAGGTGTTGTGAGGCTTACTCGAGCTAGGAATCGAGTGGTTAGGTGGTGTTGGGGCTGGTGCTCGAGCCGATGGGACATAAGTGCTTTCGAGGTAGAGGAGTTGCATCTCCGACTTGATTGGGTTAATCTTGGGGTTGTGTCATGGGTTGCTTGAGTGGTTGTGTGTGAGAGAGTTGTAGACCAGAGTTGTAGTTAGTTTAAGGCCGCCCAACATTTGAAAGCGCCATCAGTGGATTAGTAAGCCTAAGGTGAGGCAGGTCGGGGATATGAATTAAGACATAAATTAATGGGTTTTGCGTCTTATTTAATACTCTTTCTTTGTACTTGCGTATTGTATATGTCTTTAAATTGTTGAAGTTCTAGGTGTACTTTAGTTTATAAACTATTGAATATATTAGGCATATAATTGATTATTGTGTTAAATTGAGTATGTCAGGTTTAGTAGAGGCTAAGCTAAAATGTCTGTATTTTGATCTTGTTCAATATTCATGATTGAATAACGTTTGATTTGATTAATGAACTTGGTGTTACCATGTTCATGACTGATCAAATCATAATTAAACTTGCTATCAGAATATCTTAGAAAACTCACCTAGTATATGCATGTATTGAATTGTGGTATGTTTAATGGGTGCTGGGATTGATGCAGCCATGAATGGACTTGTCGTATTATGCATGAATAGAAACAATATTAATATTGATCAAAAATGAGTTTTGGATGTTTATTAGCATAACTGATTTACTAGATCGTTTATTGTTCATCTTTTTATCTAGTTCATTTGAGGTGTTAATGCTACTTTAGCTATTCATTTGTTTTACAAATTGCTGAAGTAGGTATTAACGGTGAAACAATTAAAGTTGTATAAGTCGGCGATTGACGACTATATGAAAGATCTTATTCGCCCCCTACAGGGCGTCGCCTTAGGCTATGACCATGTCAAGGGATTCGATTGTTGCGTCTTGAATATTTCTTTCATGTTTCACTTTAAACCAATTTATATCTGATAATATTAGTTTGGGCTTTCTTGTTTGTGTGACCTCTTAGAAGACGGATCGGCTTAAGCAATATATTGTAATGTGACTTTATTGCGTTAATATAGATGCAACGGACCATAGTAATATCGTAGCCCCTAATATTAGATGCGGGTAAATCCTAAATATTAATTGTCGACAATTGTATATAAATGTTTAAATGGTTGATCAATCTAAATTGTTCCATGGACATTCTGAATCGATATATCTTTGTTTCGGCGGAACACATTATTTAAAATGATAGTATTAGGAAAATAATTTTGGTATTCTATTTGTTGATAATAAACTTTATTTAGTATTATCAATTTTTATGGGTTCTTTTTTTTATAATATTTGTTTTTATTTTATAGCCATTTTATTTCATAAAGTATAATTTCATTAGTAATATTATTTAAATTATTAACTCTATTTAACTAGCCATATTCAACAAAAATAATAATTTTTAAACTTAAATACTATATGTGATAAATATAATAATATTTTTTAGTAAAACAAAGAAATTAGCAATCATGTGCTGTCAAAAATTACATTATTCAAATCATGAAGCAAACACAATTACACTTGACGAAAGATAATTAGTTTCAAAAGATAAAATCTTAACTCTATATAACCATTTCGAGGAAAGAAAAAAAGAAAAAATAGTTTACGTGTCGCGGTAATCGTATTGCGTGTTGTGGGAACTTTTCTATAGATTGGTTGTAAAACTATTATTGTTATTATTATTATTATTATTATTATTGTTATTATGCTCATAATGAATGTAGATATAGATGGGTTTAATTGGGATCTTGTTGTATCATGTTCATCTTATTTGATGCAAAATAGTTAGGTAATTAATTATGTTTAGCGGAACACATAGCACATGTGGAGTAGTAAATAATATTAACCTCATATATTGGACCTCAAATATTATCTTGTTGCATGTGGATATTACTCTAAATGGATTATATGAAAATAGCAGTTAAAAGCGAAATTAATAATGATAATATGAAGACTTGCCTACTCGAAGAATCAAGAACACTGAGAAAGAATTATGTGAAAAGCGACAATAATAGTATGGTAATTAATATATGAGACTTATTTGAAGCTATAATAATGATATGACCTCTAATAATTGTTTGACTTGTCGATCTAGAGAGGCTCGAAAATAACATATGATAATGATAGTATGTACTTTATTGTCTGGGTTAAATTATGTTTGTTGAGGCAGACAGATTGCATGTGAATCCTAGAATACTAATGCAAATTTTTATATTTTAGAGATTGAATGTGTTGTAGAGGCATATTTTTTCTATTTTTGAAGAAGATATAGAGAATGTCTTTTCATAATATATATTAATTTTATTATTAGTGTTATTTTCATATATGAAGAATAATTTATTAATTAATAGTGTGAAAATGGAAAATAACTCACCCCTAGTAGGAGGATTTATTAGTATTGGCAAGGTATTAGCTAAATGAGCTTTTTTAACAACATTTATCTCTTTCTAAATTATCTGTGTTGTTAAAGATGTTGGACTATGAGTCCGTGCCTTGTTAATGATGACTTAAACATTGTTATCTAACGTGTGTAAGTGACTTGTTGTAGGCATGTTGAAAGGTGTTTATTAGTTATAAGTTCATGTTAAATATCAGCGAGCTTTAAGATGCAGGCATTGAAGACAATAGAAGAAAAATAGGCGAGGCTTGAGGTGAGAATCTGATGCCAAGATGGTATGGTGATATAAGCGAAGAATCAGCAATGGCGTCGAGAGTGAAAGAATGGCGATGAAGAGGAAAGTGAGCCATTTACCGGTCAGAAATGACCAAGAAGAAGAGGTAACTTGAGATCGAATCGGAGAGAGATGAGTCTTGGATGCTGAAGCAGAAGAATGAGTAAGAGATTGTGCCATAGATATATATAACTAATAATCTTGATTAAAATTTCTTTCGAGAAGTTTTCAAATCATTTCTTGAGAAAGGATTCAAAATTTTAACTATATTTATAAACTAATCTTTAATCTGTCTTATAAAGCTGGGGTTTGATTTCATATTATTAAGAGATTTTAAAAGGCTTTGAAACTTCGTTTTGAATCGTCAAAATGGAGAGTTATAACGAAAAATCATCTTTTAAGTTGGCCCATCATGACCATTTGGTCTCGATGGAATGTCAGCATGATGGAGGTCACGATAAATTGAGTGAACTGCCAGTTCATCGAGGTTTCCATGTCGTGCCATTTGATACGATGGAAGCGCTCGATGAAGGTCACGATGAAGGCAGGTAGACTTACTTGAAGTTCGCCGAGGAAGCTCCCAGCGTGGGCATTGATGCGATGGAGCGCTTTCGATGGTGACAACTTTACGCAAGTTCGCCGAGGGCTTCCATCGTTCCACTACTCTCGATGGAACACTTTCGATGACTATCCAAAATAAGAGCCGTTTTCTGCGATTTAAGCTCCGTTTTAACACTCTATGTCTAAATCTTGACTTCTTTCGGTGTATCCTAAGCGTTTTTATACTTGTACACCATCTTTAAACTTCTAGCTCTCTCTCAAACCACGTAGGCTTTGGTGTGATTATCAAGAGAATGAGTTTGGTTTTGTCTTTCAAAAAGCTTTGAAATGAGAAATGGGAAACAAAGAGAATTGAGTGTTTGATGAAATATACTTTTCGAATAGAGGAGTTAAAAACGATGTCTTATCTAATCAACAAGGAGTTCAACAAACTAAAATGCAACTCTTATCTAATCCATTAAGGGATTATCGTATGCAAGTAAAACTTTCTTTGAGAAAGGTTGTATGAATCATGGTAGGAGGATTTTCTTGCTGGAAGTGAACTCGGTGTGTGTATTCCTAGCGAATAGCTGGGCAGTTTCTAGTGGTGGCTAGCGTCGTTCAAGGTTGATAGAATCTTAATTTCAATTTATTCCGAGGTTGCTTAAAGGAGATTCTCGAGTGTTTGCTAGAGGTGTAGTAGGTGTTAACTAGCGGTTTAGCTGAGCGGTGAGTATTGAGTTGCGTAGCATGCGCCATGAGTTTGAACTTAAATGTCTCTCTGAGCCTTCAGTGTATTAAAAGGTTGCTTGGCAGTGGATGCTCGAAGTGTTGCCTAGAGGCGTAGCTAGGTGTTCTAAGCATTGATAGTAGGCGATATATATTGAGTAAACTTTGGCATGCCTTGCGTGATAGGTTGCTTCGATAATATATACGAGTTACTTTCCATATCCCGAGTTGAAAAGCCAGAATTAATATTAAGTTGCAGCTTCGTTAAACTTGTGTCAAGTTTGCATTCTCATCCTACGACTCTTTAAATTGTTAATATTATATTTATGATAGAAATAGTAGAATTAGATTGTAATGCTAGTTTATGCGTAATTGAATATGTCGGCATAATAATTGAATTTACTTGAGGTATTGATAGGACAAGTTTAATGTACTAGAATTGAATATCCTATGATTTATTAATTAAATTTACTTTCATGATTAGGATAATTTGATTTGATCTATTGGAAACAATATTATATTCCTTCGATCAAATCATGTTTAAACTTTAACATAAAAGTATCTTAAACTTCTGCTTACAAAATATAAATAATAATTATAATTAAAAAAGCAAAATTACTAGATTAATCATGTATGAATAAACTTTAATAAATGCATGAATGAATAATATAATATGATTTTGGATGTTTATTACTTGTAATGATTGCTAGATTGTTTTATTTTGTTTTTATCTTTTATCTGCTTTTCATATAAATTCTTTAAGCTTTTAAAATTAGCATTATTAAAGTTTAATATAACGTCCCGATATTATCTTAGTCATATACTTCTAGGGCGTCATATGAGCTAACAAAATATACAAATTTTGTTGAAGAATGATGATACTAAATAAGTAAAAACCCTCAATCCGAATTTAGTAAACATCTATTTGAAAATTTCATTGAATTGAAATCTCACTTCTTGAAAAGACTTTTGATAAATTTGAAGTTTTTAATTTTAAAACTGTCACTCTATCATCATTCTATATTCTATTCCTCTTAAACAATGCAATGAAGTTTGATTTTAAAATTATTGTTTTATTGAAATTCTCCATTACACAATAAAAAAGTATTCTTATCAATGTTTCACCTTGAAGTCGAATGTCGATTAAGTTCGATTTGGAAGGAATACTGGTGAACTATCAATATTGAATAGTCAATGCGTTACATTTACGAATCAATATAATATTCATTTTAGGCCTTGAAAGATAAATTGAAAAACCATTTTGCTTAAAGGAAAACATCTCTATTTTTCCAACGATAGACCAAAGGTGAATGAGTTGAGAAAAAATTGTAATGAAATGCAATGCAAAATAACACAATGTTTATGCCAAAAATAGATACCAGAACAATTATCCATTATGATCTCAAGCAATAAGCATTAATTTTCATATTTTGGTGAGGAAGTTATTAGTTTATCGGAGGAGGCTGCTTGTGGGGTGAGTTGTAAATTAAGGGATGTCTTTTAGTAGCGATCCTGAGAGGAGACCAGGTCACTGAAACAAAATCAACCATATAATATTGAAAGTATTGCCTCATGCGAATTGAACCCTTTGATGTTTCCAGTAAAATAAAAACCGTCAATTAAATTACATTGAAAAAGTACCAGCTTTTCACTGTGCATATTCATAATAGTAATGAGTGTAACAAAGTAAGAAAAGAATGCGTCTTGAATTCTCTGTACCATTTCGTACCTGATATATATGCGTAATGTCTTCAATATGGTAATAACTTTTATGCTCTGATTTCCATAAAAGTATGTGATAAAACTTACATCAGCTTTTACATGGCCTTTTATTTTTATATAGAATGGTAACAAGATAAATCACGGGTGATCTGTAATAAAAAGAATGATACACAAACCAGCCAATAGCAATTATGATCACACCTCTCAAATAACAATTTCCTTTCTTATGTCATTTTTGAATAAATTAAGCAAGAATCATATTTCTTTTCATCAGTTCTCCTTACTTTGTTGAATCTGTCATCTCTCCATGCCAACAAAGAAAGAGAGAATGCACCCCCTATAAATACTAGAAAATCTTGACATTTCAAAGTAAAGAAAATCTTGTATTTAGAAAATAATCAACATCTGAAAACTTGAATCAACAACAGTTGATATTATAATGGCTTCTACATCTCATGAATTGCAAGGTTCCGAATCATTAGTAGATAGCATGCCAGAGGCCATAAAGGAAAGCCGTTACCATATGAAACGATGTTTTGCTAAGTTCACCGAGAAAGGCAAGAGGTTGTTGAAACTTCACACTATGATGGCAGAGCTGGAGAATGTTATAGAGGACAAAGCAGAGAGATATCACTTTTTGCATAGTTTATTTGGTTATATTTTATGCAGCACTCAGGTCTATAATATTTCTATTTTGGTAAATTTAAAGCTTACATATATTGCACTTACCAGAACTGACTAAAAACTGTTCCTACTATATGAATTTTGCAGGAGGCAGCAATTGTTCCTCCTCATATCACCTTTGCAATCAGACAGAACCCTGGAATCTGGGAGTTCGTCAAAGTGAGCGCCATTGATCTCTCTGTAGAAGGCATCACAGTGAAAGAGTACCTGAAATTCAAAGAAACTATTTTCGATGAAATCTGGTATCGAAAAGTCTCCTTCTAGATTTTCAATAATAACTCGTAAAAAATTTCATTTTCATATCTAATGCTAGTGCTCAATATGGCAGCCTATACTGAGAAAATGCAGTTCGATGCACGAAAGATTCTGTCAATGAACAAAAAAAGTGGCACAAAGTAAGTTACACATTTTACTAGAAGAAACTCATTGAAGATCCATTCTGTTTTGTAGGGCAAATGATGAAAATTCACTTGAGATTGATTTTGGAGCTATGGACTTTTCAATGCCTCAGTTGACATTATCGTCTTCAATTGGAGATGGACTAAACTATATTTCAAAGTTCCTAACCACAAAGTTAAACCATTCACATAACGGGGATGCACAATATCTTGTGAATTATCTCTTATCATTAAATCACCAAGGAGAAGTACGTATGTCAAAAAATAACATCAATACATATGCTAACACTAGTACTGGTTTAATAATCAATGTCAGCTAAAAATGCAAGCAGAAAGGGGAAATTTATTAAATCTGTTTCTCTGAATCTGCAGAACCTTATAATTAATGAGACACTGAATACTCCATCAAAGCTGCAGTCAGCACTAGTAGTAGCCGAGGCAGCTGTTTCTGCGCTTCCTAAGGACACACCATATCAGAACTTTGACCTCAAGTAAATACTATCCTCAAACGTTGTATTGCTATAACAAAACCTGTCTACTTTGCTTATCAAATCGTCTTTGAATGGTTTTATGATAGATTCAAGGAATGGGGTTTTGAAAAAGGTTGGGGGGATACTGCAAAACGAGTTAAGGAGACAATAAGGTCTCTTTCTGAGGTATTGCAGGCTCCTGACCCGATAAACACGGAGAGGTTTTTTGGTAGTATCCCAAGGATATTCAATGTCGTATTGTTCAATGTTCAAGGATACTTTGGCCAGTCTGATGTCCTTGGCTTACCCGACACCGGCGGGCAGGTGCAGATACATTAACTGCAATAATCATTCAATACAATATTCCTGTGATTCCAAAAACGAAACTTCTAACAAAGAGTACAATTTGTCTTTAAAAAGGTAGTTTATGTTTTGGGTCAAGTAGTAGCATTAGAAGAAGAACTACTCCAAAGAATTAAGCAGCAAGGTCTCAATTTGAAGCCTCAAATTATTGTGGTCACTCCCACAAACATGGAAACAATTTCTTTCTGAACAATGGTACAGATTCCAGAGATTACACATGATGCCACAAAGATAACTTCTATTTATAACCAACTGAAAACAGGTCACTCGGCTAATCCCTGACGCTCAAGGAACAAAATGTAACCAAGAGATGGAGCCAATAAATAACACAAAGCACTCATATATCCTCAGAATTCCATTCAAGACAGAAGACAATGTTGTCCTTCGTCAATGGGTTTCTCGATTTGATATTTATCCTTACCTTGAGAGATTTGTGAAGGTAGGTATGACTATAGCATCAATCTATTTATTCTGCATGTACATTAACAATTAATAGAAGATTAAACATGCTTTTATATGTTGACTTATCAATATTAACAGGATGCTACTGATAAAGTCATAGAGTTAATGGAGGGAAAACCAGATCTCATTATTGGAAACTATACAGGTGGAAATCTAGTTGCTTCACTAATGGCTAGCAAGCTAGGGATCACAATGGTATAGTGGTTCAATATAAGCTATGGAATTTAACTGCAATATACTAATAAGCCTATTTGGATTAACTACTAGATGAATTGTACTAGGGAACAATTGCTCATGCCCTAGAGAAGACAAAATATGAAGATTCTGACATCAAATGGAAGGAGTTTGAATCCAAGTACCATTTTTCATGCCAAATAACAGCTGATATGATTGCAATGAATGCAGCCGATTTCATCATCACAAGCACATATCAAGAAATAGCGGGAAGGTCTGGAGACATGTTACCTGACTTGAGTATTTCCATTACTTTCTAGACTTACATACTAAAATGTTTTGGTGTCTTGCAGCAAGGACAGGCTTGGCCAGTATGAAAGCCACACAGCCTTTTCATGTCCAGGACTATATAGAGTCGTTTCGGGCATCAATATATTTGATCCTAAGTTTAACATTGCTGCTCCGGGTGCTGATCAGTCGGTGTACTTTCCCTACACAGAGAAACAGAAGCGTTTCACAACATTCTCTTCTGCAATTGAGGAACTTCTTTACAGTAAAGCTGATAATAATGAGCATATGTAAGTGTTTCATACTTTGACCTTTTTATCCTTTTCTACAAGAATCTAACATGAACTGTTTAAAAAAACATATAGGCTACTTGGAAGATAGGAAAAAACCAATACTTTTCTCCATGGCAAGGCTGGATGTAGTGAAGAATCTCACTGGACTAACTGAGTGGTACGGGAAGAACAAGAGACTTAGAAACATGGCTAATCTTGTAATTGTTGGGGGTATGTTTGACCATTCAAAATCCAAAGACAGAGAAGAGGTTGCCGAAATAAAAAAGATGCACATTTTGATCGAAAAATACCAACTTAAGGGCCAGTTTCGATGGATAGCAGCTCAAACTGATAGGCGAAGGAATAGTGAACTTTACCGCACTATTGCTGATACAAAGGGAGTTTTTGTACAGCCTGCACTGTACGAAGCATTCGGCCTTACAGTAATCGAGGCAATGAACTGTGGATTACCAACCTTCGCCACCAACCAAGGTGGCCCTGCTGAGATAATTATAGATGGAATTTCAGGGTTCCATATTGATCCCCTCAATGGAGATCAATCCAGCAATAAAATTGCTGATTTCTTCCAGAAGAACAAGGATGATCCTCAATATTGGAACAGAATTTCGATCCAAGCACTGCAGCGTATAAACGAGTGCTAATTACAGAAGAAGACATTTGCAATATTCATAACAAATGAAATGTTTTATTTTTCATTTTTTTGCCTAGAACACTTAATAATCATTCTTCATGTTACAGCTATACTTGGAAGATATATGCTAAGAAGGTTTTGAACATGGGGAGTATATATAGTTTCTGGAGGCATTTGCACAAAGATCAAAAGGAAGCCAAGAGAAGATACATCCAGGCCTTCTACAATCTTCAATTCAGGAAACTGGCAATCGAAAACTTTCCATTATCTAACAATGGGGTAAAATGCAATTTACTCCATGTCATTACTCTAAATTTGCAAATTATCAATTCGTATTACCAAAAATAAACTGACCCATTATGCAATGAATAATTGTAACACCACGAACCTATCCGTTGTAATGTACAAAAGGATGTAGAACTATTGAATAGCATAAGGCTAATTTCGCAATCTTTCCAAATATTATTTAGCTAATCAGACTAGATTCTCAACTGTTATCTGGTAACTCTATTGCAGGCAAACAATTTGATCGTTAAAAAGGACGAGGCTCAAGCCGAAGACACCAAACAAAAACCTAAACAACAGGCTATAGCAAAGTAAGATATCTCAACACCTTATCAGTTTTCAAGAAAAACAGATAACATAGTGTACTTCAAGTAATCAATAAAACATGTGAAATGTAATACTCTTAGTTATTTTACCTAATATTCTAATAACGAGACAATTTATTTGCTTTCAGGCGTTCGCAATCAAGATTTTCAAGGTGAAGAAATTCATGGATTCATGTCCACTGATTCTAGCAGCATTTTTTTTTGGTGAAATTAAGGTATGCTTACAACTTACAAGAATAAACAACTTATGTTTCAGGTTATTTGGGTCTGGAGCATGATCAGACTATACAACAAAGGAGTACAGTTTCATTTTGTGGAGTTCGATTAATATACTGTTTGTAAATTGTAATGAATTCCCAAAGAATAAGCTTGCATGGAAGGGAATTGTAAATAATAAGAATTATTATTACTGTAATAAACAAGAATACATACTCTCTTATTCAGATAAATCAAATTTAATTGAGAATAGTCCTTTGCAACAAGCTTTTTCCCTCTTCAACTTCTTTTCTGCTTCCTATATACAGTTTTAAACGAGTCGAGTTTGACGAGTACCTTAACTCGACCAGGTAGACATCTGATATTGCTTCCGCTATGCAACAATAGAATCTACTCAAACTCGGCTCGTATACCAGTTCAATCAAGTCAGATTTTTTCAACCGGAAACAAGAATGACTTGAACTATGAATAAATGTACATTATTGAGTCCAGTCATGCACTATGAACCAGTTTTTTAATACAAATACCAAAATAATTAAAATCGACCACATGCAAAATTAATATGATTTTCAAGAAAATGAACCATCTCTATGTCCACCTGAAATAGGACAAATTAGATGATACCATCGAGCCTTAACCTCTGTTTCTCCGCCATATGTGAAGTATATATCAATTGGCGGATCACGCCAAAAAAAAAAACTGATAATTCAAATATTAAATTGAAAATAAAATAATAGTTCATTAACATCCAACTAATTAACCTTGAATAGTCAATGCATTACATTGACATATCACCTTTTTCTATTTATAAACAATATAATATTCATTCTAGGCCTTGAAAGATAAATTGAAAAGCCATATTGCTTAAAGTAAAACATCACTATTTTTCCAACGACGGACCAAAGGTGAATGAATTGAAAAACCTATATTGCTTAAATGCAATGTACAATAACACAATGTTTATGCCAAAGAAAGATACCAAAAAAATTATCCATTATGATCTCAAACAATAAGCATTAATTTGGATACATACCCATGTAGCTATTTGTCGATATAGGAATTGCCTTAAATTGGCTTCAACAAGGTTCACAGTAGCCAAGGCCAGACTGGTTACGTTAAACGGCTCGCCAGAAGCCACAGACGGCAAGAACGTCCCTAAATTAACTCCATTATAATTTAACTAAGCTTGTTTCATTTTTGAAGTCAAAATATAATTCCTTTGAAGAGTTTCAGGTGTGTTTTAAGTAAGAACGCCAAAGAATGGTCCCTCAAGTAGTGTGGCCAAATGGCTTCCTATCTTGCCTCTAACACTTTAATATAATTATTTTTAATTTATAATATTTGAAAAATATCTCTAAATTAAGATTTTAAGGTATATCTTAAAATTAAATATTTTAAGATAATTAATATAATATTAATTTGAAATATTTTAATATATTAACTTTGAGTAAATTAATATATTTTATTATGTTTATTGTCATCTATATTTATTATGATATATTTAATAATTTTTTACTATACATCAAATATATCAATCATATATATATATATATATATTGATTATATAAATAAATATCTTCTATAATATTAGTTTCTTTTAATGTAACCTATATAAAATTAGTGATTATATAATATATAAAAACAAATATATAATAATTCTTTATTATATTTATTGAATGCTTTCAATTTGAAGATATATATACACCTATAAACTCACTGGCCCTATAATAAATATTTAACGCAGATCGTGTGGCCGTTGAATAAGATAATGTTGTATAATTAATGATCAGATGCTGTATTATTATTAGTGATAGTCCCGTGACATAGCCCGTAAGATTAATGCGATATATCAGAGTAAAACATTATTATTTTTGGAATAAGAGTTATTATTCTCTCAACATGGTATTACAGAGCCAGGAAAAGAAAACCCTAGCCTCCTTCCTCTAAATTCCAAAACCCACCGATCGAATCCACTCACCATCGCCGAAGCTTCCGCCAAGGCTCAAGGCTACTACTCCCATCGACACGGCACCGCGATGTCCACCCCCCTCGACAATCGGGTACCACCTTTCTCCGCCACGGCACCACCGAACCGAACGACGACAAATTCTTTATCGCAGTAATTCCACCCTCGCCTCCATATTATTTAGGATCAAACGGCTAACCGGTAATATGATTAAGGGCCAAAGGAACCGCATACAACGAATTACGAACAACGGGCTCGCTCAACGCGCTGGTAGACGCAAAATTTGGATTTATCACGGAACGTATTCGTGAAACCCAATGCAACCCAAAGACATATTTGATTGACGCAAAGATGGGGCTTACTTTAGTGCAAATGGATTATGAACACCATCATGATTCTCTAAGGCTATGATCCCGTATTTCGGTGGTGTCGAAACCGCCAAGGATTTATCGCAGATTCGCTTACAATCAAGAACGGGCAATCTAAACACGAATCAAGAAGAATTATCTCGGCTCTCAGAAACGTATTGATTCACGCAATGCATCAAGCCGCGACTTTTTTGGGAAAGCTTGAAACGCGATGGGATGAACTCGACAAGACAAACTGCCCTCGCTAAGCCATGTGGAACGAGTTTGGTGAATCTGTAAAACAACGCGATTTGCGAGTAAGTTTCATGACTTTTTTATCTGGGATCAATCACGAATGAAGTTGGGCATCTTCGCTCTCACTGCTAGCTTACGATCCGCCGCTACTTTGATCGGGGCATGCCAAAGCCACGAATCAAGAGGAGCAACTTCTAAACGCAATGTGCCAAGCACACGATCCAAATCAAGTCATGACTACGCGGTTAAAGTTCGCGATAGCGTACATCCGAATATAAACCTCGTTTCTTCCTAATGTTAGCTGCACTTTTGTAATCGAGCGCGGGGCACCTAAGACCGACTTGTTTCTTTGGGAAGCACGACTTCTCCTGACCGGGCAAGGATAGCCCCAAGTCCGAGGGCAAATTAAGCTCCGAACGCGGGCGGGTCGCGTGAGGCCACGTCGCCCAGGCTTCCGACGCGATCCATGGGTACAGGTAGGCCGAGGCCGACGCACGGTGGTTTTCCGGGGCATGTGGTCGAGCTGCCTTTCACCGTGCAATTTCGTGTATTCGGGCGCTAATTCCAATACCAATTGCTTTCTCTCATGGTACTACCAACACGACCGATCGACGACGGTAAGTTTTCTTCCACGAGGCTTTATCGACATCGGGTGCCTCGAATCATGTTAATGTAATTTTTCCTTATTGTCCGATTGAGCGATATGCCTTTATGTACGGTCGGTTTACCTGATGGGACTAAAGGTGTTTCTAAGATATATGGCACGGTTCGATTATCTAGTTCTTTGGTTCTCGAATGCATCATGTCTCTAATTTCAAGCAAGAACCGATTTATGTTTCCCATCCGACCTGATGATATCGATCAAGGGTACATCAGATTCGCCTGGTTGTTTTATACAGGACCGAATCTCGAGATGCCGATTGAATTCTCGGTGGAAGAAACGGGGTCTCTATTATCTCATGGGCGATTTTGACGCTCAGCGAATACAAAGTGGTTCCTCAACAAGATCCGGGGCTAAGGCATCAACGATCGGGGACATCCGCCGCCTAAGACGCAGTATTAATTTCCCTTTTAATTTTGTGTCTAAAGCGATATTTAAATAAGACCTTGACGTGTGCCGTCAGCAAAAACAGTCGTGATTGTTTTGTTTTAAGTGACAATAAAGCTAGTCTTCCTTTTGAATTATTACATTGTACATGGGTCATACTTGCCTTCTCACATGGTGCCTCATTTTTATTAACTATCGCGATGATTTACTCGCAGTGGTGTCTCGGATATTTTTATCAAGGCTGGCAAAACGGAAGTGTTTGGTTTTTTACTCGCTTTTGGCACTTATCGAATGACAATTTAATGCCACGGCTAAAAACGGCACGGTTATAATGGAACCGGAAGCTTTTTCTGCCTTAAAACTTGTTTAGTGATCGCGAATTATTTTTCAAACTTCATGTGTGGGTACTCCTCAGCAAAATGGTAGAGTAGAACGCAAACACAGACATATTTTAGACGTAGCCCGAGCTTTGAAATTTCAAGCTAGTCTTCCGACTAAATTTTGGGGTGAATGTGTTCTGACTGCTGGTTATTTGATAAATCGAACTCCATCTAAAATCTTGAATTTTCGGTCACCCTATGAGTGCTTATTTGGTGTGAAACCCAGCCTATCTGAAATACGTGTGTTTGGCTCATTATGCTATGCTCACAATTTGAAGTCGAAATTGGATAAGTTTTTGCTAGCAGTGAGTTTAAAGTGTATTTTTGCGGGATATTCGCTTGGTAAAAATGGATGGAAGATGTTTGACTAAGTACTCAAGAATTTTTGTGTCTCGTGATGTCAAGTTTGTCAAAATGCTTCGTCAGCGATAGTACCAATTCTCGCCGGGCCGCCCGCAACCTGCTCCCTACCATTCGGCCGATCCAGGCGGCGATTGCCCGGCCGAACCGGGTCGTCGACTGACCGGCCGAATCAGTCTGCCGAGCTAACCCCAAAGAGATCACCAAAGGCCGTGATTCTCAATTTGTACGAGGACACGAGTTCCACAAGACGCTCTCGTGATTTTTGTTGTGAACACTGTGGTTGGTTCGACGATCCCCCCATACAAACGAAGTCCAATCACCGAGTAATGGTAATCCTTATTCCCCGCCTAATTACGTGGATAAGGGGCCAAGCCGAGGAACATCGTGTGTTTCTGCGTACCAGCACATGTGTGTCAACCGACTTCCTTCAAAGAGGCCATGACTGATCCCAATTGGCGCTCTGCTATGAAGACAGAAATTGAGGCCCTTGAAAATAACGGAACGTGGGAGTTGACTGCACTTCCTCTTGGTAAGAAAGCGTTGGGGAGTCGTTGGATCTATAAAATCAAGTATCGATCGGATGGACAGATTGAGCGGTATAAAGCCTCGGTCGGGCTGCGTGCTCGGGAATCATCAAGTCAAGGCACATTATTCAGATACATTTGCCGCGTTGCAAAAATGGTGATAGTCCGGACATTTGCCGCTGCAGCCGCGAAAAGATCGGGAATTACATCGACGGGACGATATAACGCTTTTCCGCACGGGGATTTGGCCGAAGAAGTTTACATGCCAAGACGCCCGGTTCAGAAGGCCGAACAGTCAAGCGCGGCCGATCACAGAATGCTAGACGGTTTGGCAAGCTCGCCGTTTGCTAAATTGGCGAGCGCCAGGTAAAATATGGTTTTGTCCAGCCTTATTCGACATTCTGCTATTTCATCACATCGTATCCTGCTGACGGTATATATGTGGGCGATCTAATTATTTCTCGCAGAATAATTCGAAAACAACTTCACATCCCCAAAGAATATCTCGAGCACTTGTTTCAAAAATGAAGGATTTGGGTAAAATGAGATATTTTTGGGTATCAAGAGTTAAGCACCGGGCATTCCGCCGCCAGGAAGTATGCTTTTGATATTATTTCGAATCCGAACCGCTGTAGCAAAACCGGCCGCTCCCCATGGAGCGTAATCATCGACTCGGTGCTACTACGAGTCCTCGACCGGGCCAACGGTGGTAAATATCGGCACCGGGTAGGCCGAATCGCTGTATTTGGCTTACTCTAATCGGATTTGTGTTTTTCTCGGTGCATGTTTTGTGTCGCCATGCACACCGGCGAAGATCATCGGGCGTGCCAGCCTCAAGGGGCGCGTTCGATATCTAAAAGGGTCCCCGCGTGGTGTATCACGGGCGTGAACCGCGATCTGGCAATTTATCGACGGAGCTACCCAAATTGGGCAAAGATGTCCTCGCACGCAGACGATCGGTTACGGGTGGATTGTCTATCTGTTCTTTCACCTCGCTTCTACGGAAGTCGAAGAACAGATGTTACTGCATTCTTCTCGCCCCAAGTGGAGTATCGAGCTTTAGCTAAGCGACGCGGCGGTATAAAACGGGTTGAAAGGTTTTGGGCGTGATTTAGGTGTCGTGAGATGATAAGCCTATGCAGAGCATCAGATAGCCCAACATGCTGTGATTTCGCTAGAATCCTGCTTCATGAAATAGCCAAAACATATCGAATGGATTGTCATTTTGTAATGGATGCATTGCTTCGACGTGGACTATATCTACGTCTCATGTATCGACCTTCGCCCAGCCATTTGATTTGTTCACTAAACCACTTAGGATGACAAATTAGCTTTGAGTTTTTTTGCTTGCCAAGCTCGGGCATTCACAATTTTGGTAATGCCGCTAACCTCTTATGTCAATTAAGATACTGAAGTATAATTAATGGATTGTATAAGTTCTATTTATTATTTATTTATTTAGTAGGATAGTCCTGATGATGTGCCCCTGCGAAGATTAAATTTTTCCGCCAGATATATCGGTGTTTCATTATTAGTTTTAATAAAGAGTTATTATTCTTCAACAGCGTTAAATGGTCCCTAAGTATTTAATGCGTATCTGGGCACAAGAACGTCCCTAAAAGATTTATTCTGTAATGATGTGATTTTGTTGGTGTATATATATCTTCAAATTTAAAAGCATTCAATAAATATAATATCTAATTATTATATATTTAGTTTTATATATTATATAATCACTAAATTTATATAGTTAGCATTAAATAAATTTAATATTATAGAATGTACCTTTTAATTTATTTATATAATCAATATATATATATATATATATATATATATATATACGATTGATATATTTGATGTATAGTAAAAAAATTATTGAATATTTCATAATAAATATAGAGGATAATAAAATATAATAAAATATAGTAATTTACCTAAAGTTAATATATTAAAATATTTCAAATTAATTTTATATTAATTATCTTAAAATATTTAATTTAAGATATACCTTAAAAATCTTAATCTGTAGATATTTTTTCAAATATTATAAATTAAAAGTAATATTAAAGTGTTAGTGGACTAAATGAGAATCATTCAGACACTACTGCGGACCATTTCTGCAACGTTACAACTTATAACACACAAAACTCTTCAAAATTATATTTTGACCCCACAAATTAGCAAAACCGTTAAATTATAAATGTAGGTGTTAAGTTGGGAGACCATTTGAAAATCTCGACACACACTTACGAGGACCATTTAAGAACTGCGTTACTCACAGGACCAAACCGGTGAACGACACCCACTTACTGGACCATTTCGCAATTCCCTCGATATCGATACTCAACTCCAATTCCAACACCACCTTTTTTTTTTATTTACAAGGTTGCTTAGTCCTCCTCAAGGAAGACGGCAAGAGTAATGCAAACCACCGCAGAAACATGTAAAACCGCATCCCAAGTATATCATACGCTTCCCCCAACCTTGGTCCGGTGTCTCATTCCTTTGTTTCACCAAAGTTGTCTTTGAACAAATGTCAATAAATTGCACCGCCGGCGATCGAACCCACGCCGCTAACTCAAGTATACCGCCTCCGATTCCTTGAACCAACCGACCACGCGGCTGCTTAACACCACCTTTATATGTAATAAGAGTAATTTTACATGTGTTTGTACGTGGAAATTATTTGTAGAAACATGTTCTATACTTTTTTGAAAGAAAAATAACTTATACAAAAATAAAAATAAATTATAGGGATAATCTTGACTAATAATTAATCAATCATATACTTCTTTATCGAAATTTTTCAAGGGAAGAGGCAAACTTCTTCAACCTCGTGTTTTTTAATTCTAGGCCTACCCTCCATCCCTAAAGATCGTTGATTTTTAATAGTTAACTTTGACCGTGAATATTTAGATTTGTATTTTATAATATTTTATGAAAAAAATTAATAAAAAATACTTTTCAAATTCTTTACATTGATATATTTTTCTATCAAATACTATAAAAACACAAATAAATATTTACACAAAAGCTTAAACTATAAAAGTCAAATGTATTTTCATAGCGCATGCATTCAAGATTGCGATTGTCAATATCTCCAAAAGACGGAAAGGATTTAGGCCAAGTTAGCCTCGAACCTGCTACCTCAACTTCGCTGGGCAGATCGTGTTTCGATTGGCCTTTTACATCGAACCCGATCATAGCTACTTTATTTCGCACTACGGGCTTCGAAAGGATCTGCCATGAATTTCGTGGTAATCAAGCTTAGAAGAGGCGAGAACCCTAGAGAGATAGGATATGGAGTGGATTTCGGCTACCATAATGGAATAAGAAAACTTTTATATGGAATCTTTCTCTATAAAAGCGATCAAGCAATATATTAGGAAATTCATCCCTACGTCCTATACATTTATTTTCCCTATGATTGGAGAAGAAGGTCAATTGTAATAGAGCTTATGCTATAAAGCTCCATGTAGTGTATGTGTTCGTAGTTGTTATTGTACTATGTCATTGTCCGCGACCGTTATCGACATCCTGTCCTGACAATCGAAATTTCAGAATAGCTAATATAGCGAGTGGATCTCACAATCAAGTGAGCCTCGAAGTTTCTAGTATAGCCGAGGATCTCACTATCGTGGAAGCCTGAAGTTTCTAGTATAATGAGTGGATCTCTATAATAAGGGGAAGCCCATATATCAAGTGAAAGTCAAGTGGTGCTCGAGCTAGAGGTAAGGTCAAGTCAGGAGCCCGAAGCTGACATTGTGTTAAAGCTGTAGGCTGTGACGCCCGAAGATGTTCTTAGTTGTAAATCTCAACCATATACTAAATCAATCTTCCTTAATAAGGCATTTTAATTTCCCAAGATTTAGGTGAAGAGTTTCCATCGAACTCGGTAACAAATCTCTTGTGTCATGCATTTATTGTATTATTTGTGTTTAATAGCAAACTGTTATTCAGTGTCACTATCATTGAATACCAAGCTTCACAAGATCGTGGTACCTAGATCCGCGCATGTTTGTTGATCACCGAGAACAATCGTTATACCAACCGTTTAACATCTCGGTATACCGCTTATGAAACATAATTTGCTCGATCATTACTTTGCATGTAGATTCAGATGGTCACTGTCAGGAAACATTTTCAACTCGCACAACAAAGGCGACCACAGACAGCTAAGATTCGTTACAATTCACTTTTTTCAATTGGTAATGGGAAATGGGCACTCGACATTACGTGAGTGAGCATGTAATCCGAATTCACGGAAGGGCGATAAGCGAAGATCGATCTATAGCCAATTCCATGTTGATAAACAAACTATGACGACAGTAACGCGATGATTTCGTATTTTCGAGATCCATCGACATCGGAATTCTCGCAAGTTGTACGAGATACAAATTATAAAGGAAGTTAAGACAATTAGACGGCGGTGCCTGAATCGTGGGCCTTTGGCGTAATTCTAAAGCCTCCTCCAAAGCCATACTGTACGGGTTGGATCGTGAAGATGTCCAAATCTGATCAACACGCGCACTAATCGCTTAAAGAAACTTGGGAAATTCTAGCGAACGATGATCAAGATCGACATCTGTAGGTAATGATGTTGCACCAAATATTATACCGTGGTTATCGAGACAGTAGCGGTTGTGAGATTTCTAAAACTCCAGTTGAAGAAAGTGTTATTTTATGCTGCAACACCTGCGGAGCAGAATTGTTGTCGCTTCCAAGTACTAAGAATACCGTGGCCGATACAGTTTAATGCACCAAGTTTTAAAAACTTGGTAGAGTGGTTGCTTCAAGTGTCGAGGACACTATCGGAAGTTCCTGTGACGGGAGATGTCAGTTCACCGACTAATTGAGTATTATGCATGTCAATGACTCAACTATGGAAGATGTGGTGACCGATGTCACAACAAGTATTGGTAGTATCATGTTGTAGCCGGGCTGAAATTTCATGAAGCGTTTGTATCTGTTTAGCGACACCGGTGGCTAATGTCGCCGAGCTGTCGCGATATAAGCGCAAGGCCAATAAAGTTGTTGTAATGATTGAGGACAACGGAATGATGTCGAGACCGGTATGCATATTCGTAAGTATACTACTCAAGAGAAGAAGAAAAGTCAAAGCAAAGAGGACGCAAGTAGCTGAGGCGCCAAGAAAAATATTTGCTGCTGGAAATTAAAGGAAGATGGATTACCAACGGCATGTTATTGCAGAAAACGGCTCCAATTGTCAAGAAAAGTGTCACCGACTTCACAAGGTCGAGGCAACAACAAATGCTTATGGTACGTCAAACTATCTGCGGATGCAGCCAACATGACAAATTGATAAGCATCACCGGAACTCCTATGTAATATTTTTGAAAAGCGCGCTGATGGTGTCAAGGATGATAACTCGTAAGCGGGCGACAGATGCGTTAAGGTATGTTGATAACATGGGCGAATCGGCGGGTAAAGCATGATAAGTACTTAACTCGGGTTGAATCTCGTGGATCTGCCGCCGTGACACTTCGACGTCAAGTGTGACGGTACCCCATGCGGGAGACGCGACGAGTCATTCCGTCATCGACACTATCAATGACTCTCGAGGTGGAAAGATCTATTACCTCGGGCGTCAGTGACACCCACCGTGAGAAGTTTACGGTGGTATTTAATGTTTCGATATCGCTACCGCACCGGAAATTGTGAATCGCCGATCTAATCAGGATAATATGATACCATGTGTCAAGCTGACATCGTGCCGAGCTACAAACCTATCCGAAGAGAAGTTTACGCCACCGGTCAAGGAGTCACGACACCTTTTAAATGTCGATATGGAAAAATTTGAAATTTTCGAGGATTTACGGCATAGCGTCATCAACACCTGCGAAACTATTGCTGAGGATATCTTTGAAGGAAGAGTAACTATCAGCCAAATGTCATCGGGACAAGCGATTGTCAATCAACGTGATACGTAAGAGTGCAGAGGTTAACGTTGCGGATGTTTATTATCGCGGTCAAGCGCTAACTCTCATGGGATGACGACGCCGGTATTCTCCTCCCCGACATCGCCAGCGAGATTTCAGATAATAAACTCCCAAAAGAAAAGAGAGACCGATAATCCAAATGACACTAACGTTATGCTTCGTTTATTGACTCATCGGTAAGAAGCGTGAATACCGATGCTAGACTAAGTGTCGCCGAATTGGGTGAAACAACTATGTAGAATCACACCGAGAATACGCCGCGCCGCCGAATAATGTGTCAGACTATCGGTAGACTTTCACCGAGGTTGTGCCGTATGCCAGCGCTGCTGTCATGATTGATGTCACTGGGCGTCGATTTTCCAAATACTGTTGATGTTACTCAAAATCGTATTAAGTCCAAAAGAGAAAGTATCAAGCTACCGATGACAATCGATATGTACATGAAAGCGTGTAATGGTAAGTTATGCCAACAGTCGTTAGACCAACCGCCACCGACATTGGCATCCAAATAATGACAATCGTGGATCCGACATTTATAGGATGTTATGTTTTAATGAGCAAAGCAGGAACGACTATTTGAAATTCAAGATTGAATTTAAAATCTGACCGTGGCTTGAACAAGAGAATTCACAAAATATTGTCTTTGTCCCCATAGATGGTAAGGATCATTATAAATGACGAAGCAACGCTAGGACGGAGTGTTCATCTACAAATGTGAGGATCGATGTCGGTGCCAGTTGACGTTAAAGGTCACCAATAAAAATGCCAGGATTCCCTGACATTCTGGAAGCGCGTGACATGTTACGCATTAACCTATTGAAATCAGCTTCGGTCTCTCACCGACCAAGAAGTTTCGAGGAAGAAATTGGCGATACAATTCATTAATGATAATCGAACAATGACAAGCTCTCAAGGTGTAAGGCGCAAATACGGTTAGAACAAGAAAAATGACAATCATTAAAAGTGCTATTCCAAGTGCCACCACCGGTAAAAGAGAAGACTATTGTGATTATTCCTGACATTCCTCAATCATGTCAATCAAGTGTCAGTAATATTGGCGAAGTTAGGATAAGACTACCTGGGCACTCAAGGACTAGACTCGCTTATCAGATGACAAGTAAACATGTTGCTAAATATATATATATATATATATATATATATATATATATATATATGTTGCGGATAAGTTGCTGAGAAGATACTACTAAAATTTCGACCTCCACCATACTAGAGAAGGAAGCTCTAATCACCAATGTCGAAGACAAGAATTCAATATCTAAGGGCGGCGAATTTGCTGTTCAACCAACTACTATCGATGCTAAGATCCGTAAAATGATTCGGGCGCAGAGGATTCCTTGTAACATATCTCATGTACCTGCCAACTGAGATTGTAGAGGTCGGCTTGTGATGCTACCGATAATGAAGCTCCAATGGCGACGATGCAAGGTGTCACCCGTAATTGTACAAATGCCTGCATAAATTTTACAGACAATATGCCGATTAATCGGGTCGGCCCGAACAAATGCATATGGTTTTGAATGACACTGTGAGCGTAAAAATACTATCGATACACATGCTTGTAACGGTTGTCAATGAGGAGCATTAAAAAAGACCGTGCATGGCTAACAAACAACTTAAATTGGAGTGAGAAAGCTAAACGTAGTTGGCTTACATATTTCCATGAGTTTAAGGAACAATCAGGCCTTCAGAGTTGGTGCTATTTTAGAAGACGGTCGAAAAGATGTTGAACATATTGTTGATAGTATATCCAACGTCATTCGAAGATTACATCACAATGAGCCTGAGCATGACCGGTTAGCCTCAAGAGGAAGTTGACATGTGGGTCATTCCTACCCATATGTTTACCAACATGTTTGTACTCCAACCGTATTGTACCAAATAAATAGAAGGACGCAGATGTACCAACATGCTTGTAAAGTCCGTAACTGCATTGTACCAAATAAATGGAAGGATGCTAGACAAAGAGTACTAATAGACAACAAATACGATTTAAATAAACCTCCGTAACCCCACAACCATCAACCGGACCTATCATATGCAGAGATGTGTGCCAATGCTCAGGGAAACATAAAGGAGAGGTTATTTAAAAAAAAATGATCAAGCATGCCATTGGATTGAAGATAGAGAAGTACAATGATATTCCACATGTTATAACACTCGTCTCCAAAAGTTGTCACCTATATTTCGTAGACTACGCTGTTAATCTAATATGAATTTCATTTTGTGATAAACACCAATTCATACATCCCGATTCTCAAAAATAGTGTAAATTAATCTAACATAAATGACAAATGTATGAATACGAATTTACATTTCAACGGAAGCGATGAACCCAATTCCCCACGTGAAGGCCGCGCGAAGTTCTCAAGATCCTCTCCAACGCTTTATTCAACATCGGGATGCAGATGTCCTCTAGATTGCACACACCAAGAGGGAAACGAACCGAGAACTTGAACTTGCTAGAGTTTGAGGATGAAATGAGAATTGGAAGAGAAAATTCTTCCAAGTGGAGGCGGCTATATTTGTAGTGGGCGAGGTTTTTATGATTCTTTATTTTCATGAAAACCTAATCCTTTCTTAAATACCAAGTCCCAAAATTTCACTCGCTAAGCAACTTGTTAAGAAATCGCCAGAATCTCGCTAACTTAATTAGACTGCTATGAGCCTCTAATTAAATAATGAGTTACTAGTGAGTCGTTTCTATTTTAATTAACTTAACAAGTCATCAATAAATTTTATCAAGTTATTCATTGATCTCAATTGCTTAATTGATTAAAGCGAATCTAATTGACGTTTCATCAACATATATATTTGACAATATATAAATATTGAGAAATACATTTCTCAATATACAAGTCTTGTTTAATTTCATTCATGAAATATTATTTCAGGCGCGACCTTCTGTGCTCGTATAATAGTAAGTTGTATAATAATAATAATCGACCAATTACTATTGTTATAATGATTAATGAGTAAGATCTAGCAATCGCCTCATAACCCCTTTAAATTATCATGAGAACTCACAATTAGTAATATACCATTACTAAGGTGAACACTAAGTCTAATAATCACATTTAACTAACCCGTAAATGAATCTGACAATAATCAAGAACGGGCACAATAAAAGGAATCAATTCTCATTGAATTCCAACACCCCACTCTTGCCCTTGGACGACATCTTTACAATTCCTTTATCGCTACGATTCTAGTCTAGGCTAATCCATAAGAGTTTCGCGGTCTAAACACCCACAACTTTCTTGGCATCGGTATGAACTCTAATAAGCATTTACGGCGCCCCATAAACCAATCGCTACTCAACTGCCATGGTAGGCCCCGAGATCTTCCTTGTATCAAGCGGACGATAAATCCTCCCAATATATCAACATCTATCGTTATACTCACTACGCGACCCAACATACGCCGTTATAATCCCCGCCTATGCGTGACGCCGGTCATAGTCAAAGTACGTGAGCTTATATAACATAAATAGTTATATATCGTAGGTCTAAGAATTTAACCTTAAAATTCTAAAAAAAATATCATAGGACACGATATACATATCTTCTATGAATTCAAGCTGTCATGCCAGCCTCCTCACTACCGTAATCGGCAGCCCACGGTATCGATCTAGTCCTTGTGCTAACGTGATCAATCTTGATCACTAATCAAAACACCATGTTAGTCATATAATGTTTGTCGCCCTAACTATCAGCATCTGACCAAGGCCTTTGGCTATCCTATGTTTCTAGGTCAAGAGGTGTAATCAACAATTCATGTCGCCTCTAGAAGATGTACTAACCTAGTGATTTTAACTTTTCACTCATCGAGGATACAATACATGTATACTATATATTTCAATCCAAGACGTGGAAATAAATAATGGGTAACTATATGAATGAATCACGATTCATGAAGTTTAAGTCAACAATCGATTAAAACACAAATGAACTCTTTGCTTAAACTAATTACTTAACTTATTCCGTAAAGTGAACGAACTAGCTCCCACCGAATCCTCGCTTAATGCTCAGCCTGGCCATTAGGCTCGTGAAAACCAAACTTGGTTGAACTGGCTGTGGAAGCGTTCTCAACTCCGAGATGCATGCTTAAGCAATACGTAACTGAAACGAAGTACAATGA
>JADFUC010000259.1:0-57817 GCA_019722365.1 Lithospermum erythrorhizon | reverse complement strand
GTAATTAATTTATATACGCCACGTAACCCATAACCAACTAAGATTCATCATAAAATTGAATTATGGAAAAGTCAACTAAATGTCAACCATGTCAAACCCAAAAATATCTCAAAAGACTTAAACTTTCATACCCAATCAAGAGAACGACGGGACAACGGCTATATTCTACAAAATTCCATCTTGAGCTCGAGCGACACCTAAGAGAGAAATGAAGAAAATTCAAGGGGGGAGGGTGATGGTATTCTCGGCCAAAATGAGGAGAAAAAAGATGATGAAGTGTTTGATTATGATGACGTGAAAGATAAGTATGGTTAGATATTTAGAAAAACTCGAGTCCCGCTCGCTACCAAGCTAATTCCTCCGCTTTTATCGCATTTCTAAATCTCCTACCAACCCGATTCCAAGATAAAATATTCCATGACAAAATTCACTAGATTATAAATGTAATTCGCTCAAAAATTTTACGAAATAATATTATCATCGAAATCATTTATACTATCCCCTCGGTCCTTACCTTCGACCGAAAAATTTAAATTTTTTTTTTTCTTTCAACGGGTTATTATAGTTAGTCATTTGGATGGTTGTCGCCTAACTATTAAAGATTCCATCAAGGCCTTTGGCTATCCTATGTTTCTCAGTCATGTTGCGAATCAACAATCTTACGTCAGCTTCTGTAAAAATATAGACTAACTCTGTGAATTTAACTTTTCACTTATCGAGGATACAATACATGTATATATTATATATTTTAAATCTGCCCGTGAAATAAATAATGGGTAATCATATATGAATGAATTATGCATTCATGTAGTTTAGTTAACAATAAGATTAAAACAATGCTAAGTTTTGTTTTAATCAATTACTTAACTTATTCCCATAAAGTGAATGAACTAGCTCCCACTAAATCCTCTTTGTCACGCTCAGCTTCCTTCAAGCATTAAGCTCGTGAAAACCAAACTTTGGTTGAATCGCTACCGAGAAAGATCTCAACTCCGGTGATGCATGCTTAAATCTATACATGGATCCTTCAAGCTTCGCATGAATTCCCAGTCATTTTAGGATTACGTAAAGGCTAAAAGAATAGTGATTATAATCACATCCTTTTATTGAATAATACTTACAAGCAAAATTTCTTACATCTACCAACCTGCCCTCAACCAATGAATCATTGATGACTAAGATTATCACGCTTATTACAGTCACGCACGATTACGATCGTGGGTTTCAACCACTCTCTAGTCCATCGGGTAGGTTTACAACATAACTCGAAGCAGTGTTAAAAACACATTTGTCTTATTAAATGCACATTCTTTAACAACATTACCAACAAAAACAAATTGATCGTCAAGTTGTAATACCGAAGTTCAAGTTTTAGTTTACTCATCACATACTAGACTCACCCCATATTGAAATTTTTACACGCCTTTTATACGGCACATCTATCCATAGCGCATTATCACATTCAGCCATAAGTGAAGATCAACAAATCGTGATCCATTCCATGTAACTATAGTTACCTCTATTCTCTCTTAAAGTTACTACCAAAACATATTCCGACCTCAAGAATACCTTTTAATACAACTTCACAATTCCAATCACGGAATCACGCCACGCCATAGTCAGCGTGTACAACACATGACCTCGACATCGCATACGGTAAATTATATTACTATGTAATTGACTTCCAACCACCTCATTAATGTGAGACCCCGCTTCTCAAGTGGGATCGACCTCTTAACGTACAGTTTCCCTTGTCAATGCGTGAACTGGCTCATTTATAGAATTTAATCTATCAAGGTAGATTTCATGTCACTGTGCTTCATGACATCTTAAAACCAAGCAAATGTCATGTAAGCTCACATATATTTAATGATCGATTATAGCATATGTCATATATATGTAGCGTAATTTTACTCCGCCTGTGTCGGCCGCCTGAAAGTAAATCATTAAAACTCGAACAATTTGTGTCACCATATCGACGGGATGACTCGAAGTTTAAAGAACTACCAAGCTTCATCCAAAAATTTGATTACCGTTAAGATTCTCAAAGAAAAACAGTTTTAAAATTTACAATCCATCAGGTGATATCTAACCAACCAACTCCATATATATATATAACATATCCCAAATAAACAGTAATGCCGGCAAGGCTACAACTGAGAGTAAGTATTGTATTCTGAATCCAAAAACAATTGCCGACAAGGCTAAAGTTTGAAAATAAAGTACAAGAATCAAAAACGGTTGACAACACATCAAAATGAGACTGTGAGGATCCTCAATACCCGATGTTTCACCTAGCCACGCTGAACAAACTTCCAATGTACTTTCCGTCACCCCGACAATAAACGAAATGCGCCCCAAAAGCGAAAAGGAGTGTACGCCGCGGTTTAGTGAAACCAATGTAAGAACTTACCATAATGAACGAGACAAACAATATTATAATGGGCAAATATGAACAAAATACATATATATATCCGTGGACTACTTAATAAGGTCATACAACAAGATTCCGTTAAGGTTCTGAGGCATAAATACATGTTAAGATATAATAAGTGTCCCCAATAAGCACGCAATCACCCGTATCAAAATCATAGAGACTCAACAACGACTATAACTCTAGTCGTATCACCTTCTATCTCTCATATCTCCACAAAGATACCAACCTCTCATGCGCATATACCAATCCGCCTTACTCCGCAGTGAACGACCACCGCTAATAAACACCGCCTTATATCAAGCATAAGGCCAAATCTATAATCTTACTCCGCCCCAGCGTCGGCCGCCCGAGGCGGTAGTCATTATAATCCGGAACAACAAAGTCAATATACCGATGGACGACGGGCTTTAAACTACAAATCGCTTCATCCAAAAATTTGATTTCCATTAATATTCTCAAATAATCACGCTTAAAATTTTACAATCCATCAAAGCGATATATCTAACCAACCAACCTATATATATACAACATATCCCAAATAAACAATAATGCCGGCAAGGCTACAAAAAGAGAGGCATCGCACTCTAATACAAAATAATTGACGACAAAGCTAAAGTTTGAAAATAAAAAAATACAACAATCAAAATCGGGTCGACAACACATCAAATGAGACCGAGATCCCCGCCCACACGATGCTCACCTAGCCACTGAACAAACTCTCCAACAAATTTCTTTTGGCTCTCAACTGCCGCCTCGTCAACCTCGACACAAATGAAATGCCGCCCAAAAGCAAAAAGCGGGTGTACTTGCCATACGAAATCTAGCTTCCATTAACAAATATAAATATGAATAAAATATATATATATATATATATAAATATATATATATATATCCAGACTACCCACAAGTGTCATACAACATAATTCCAACGAAGTCTCGCATAATATATGAAGATATAATAGAAAGTTTCAAGAAAGCACACAATCACCCGTAGTTAACTCAAGAACTCAACAACGACTATAACTCTGGGCCATCAAACCATCTATCTCATATCTCCACGACTATACCAACCTCTAACGCGTCAACGACTCCGCCCAGTCGGCCGCCCGAGATTAAGGTCATCAACAACCTCAGACAATTGCAGTCACCGATCGATGGATTTTACAACATAAAAAAGATCATTTGACATTAATAATAATAAAAATACACTTTTGTCCATCGTGTGAACTAACAACATGGGCTACACAATAAAAACAACGAACAACATAATACACAAATTCACCTTTAATTATACAACTCAAAGATACACAAGAATCCAAAATACAACATGTGGAAAGATGACAAACTGCACTTCAACGAATAATAATACAAATACCCAAGTCTAACAATATACACCGACAACAAAAGTGGAAACGACCGATGAGGAATTCATATGCCACCACCGCCTCATCTACGATCTTCAACTGCAAATTCTATCAATGCAATCTCAACAACCCTCCGATCAACCTCTTAGAACCTAGGCACAAAAACGCCTCCGCCCATGAAAAGTGGAGTCACTATTGCCGAAGTTGAATACAAATGGCTCTCTCGCACAGATTTGGTCCCCACATATTATTCATACTCTTATATAAATAATATATGCTATACATCAACCAAAGCACACAATGAAATAATAGTCCACAACTCACATAGAATCCTCTTTATACGATGTTACATAAAAACTATACACATGAGCTTATTATCGTCATAAATAAATCTATATTCATTCAAGTGGAAACAGCTTCAAAGACACAAAAGGCATCAAACGAGAATACACCTCCAAATAATACACACATGAGGAATCCACCTCCAAATAATACACACATGAGGAATCCACCTCCAAATAATACACACATGAGGAATCCACCTCCAAATAATACACATATGAGGAATCCACCTCCACATAATCAGATGAGGCCTCCACCTCCATCCTCCCGACCGAGGCTACACCCCTCAATGTGCATATCACACCAAACCTCCCGAATCCACGGGGCTACCCACACAATATGCACACCACACCAAAACCTCCTGCCTGGTCACCACCGCCTCCAAGTACACAAAGCAATCAAACACATCACATTACCACACACACAAAGACAATAATACCAATAATAAAATCTCATAACATGAATCATATTCACAACTATCCCATGATATAAATCATAATCACTAATATCGCATTTATATGAATCATAATCTCAATTCATTCCCATAATATAAATCTAAAATCTAAATTATTTCATCGTATGAATCATAAATCGTGCCATGATAGTATCAATCATAATCACACAATACACATATCGTAATAATCCCAAGATAACACATACAAAATATATAACATAATATATACGAAAAGGTCCCCATCGTGAGATTTGTACTCACCTCGAGCCCAAAAGTGGGGTGAATCATAACTCAAAGAATCCCTCATGCTGTATCCGTGCTCAACTCCTATTCAAAGAATTTATACATTATAATACATCTCGTAGAATAACCTCTCTTAACATCTATATATATCCCTTTGTGCTGTTATACCACGTCTCACGATTCAATTTACAACTCTAAGCAATCATCCTATCCCCAAGATTGATATACCCTTCTAACATTCCAACATAACTACATTTTCAATATTCGGTCATTACCTTATTACCCCAACAATAACACTTCAAGCACATTCTAATCAATCCAACAATCAATTGACAACTAATTAATCCATTAAATACAACCTCCAATTCAATCACGAAAAGCTATACGAACTTTCCCAAACTTTCTCAACTAAAATTCTACCTATCCATATCCAAACCAATAATTCTATACCCAAAACAACTATATATTAAAGTCCTTAACCTCATATTACCATTTAATGTCAATTTAAGAAAAGTCAATAAAAGTCAACATAACACTTACACTACTTTCTAACCCCAATAACTACTCAAAATCATTGCTAATCCCCTCACCGATACCCAGATAACATTTCTATACCATAATAAATTGAAGATCTAAAAGTCAACCAAATCCAAGGAAAGTCAACTCTTTAAAAACTCAAGAAATATCCCAAGAGATTCGATCTTTCTACCTAGACGCGATGAGTGGGACGACGAGGAGAAAGACATGATTCACAAGTTTGATCTTGATTTTAGGCGACAATCGGCGAGAGAAATCTAAAAAATGGCGGTGGGGGAAGCGGACGACCATTTCAGCCCCCTAAGAGAAAGTTGGGTTAAAAGAAGAAAATGAAGTCATGTGGAAATGACGAAGATAAGGATAAAAAGGTCCCGTGGGGTCCGTGCCAAAATATCTCAAGAATTCCTCACTTTCTCGTTCGGTTTTCGGCTTAATTCTCGTCTCGATTTAACAACACAACTCTAATATAAATTTAACTTCTAATCCCCCAAATAATATTATACCACTGACATAACTTTAAAATCTTAAATACCGAACGCACTACTAACCGACGATTCGTCAGATTCCAAATCCATTCAACTTCTCAAAAATTTCTCGATCAAATACTCCACGAAGCAACTAGTATACTATTTCATAATATTAATACGAACGGGTTATCACAAATTACTCCACGCTATAAAAATTTCGCCCGAAATTTACATAAGACCCGATTTTTTTTTTTATCTTCCCAACTCGGCTTCTTTCAATATGCTCTTATTACCGAATATCATGACATCTTGTCACCAATCACATTTTTCCAACATATTATAATCATCGCATGTCATATGTACCCCAACTACGATATACGCCCTCTCATATCCCATATTACACTAACACCATCAATTCATGTTTTATTACAAGTATTTACCATCATAAATCAACCATCATTACTACCACTCAAAATCAATATACATATCAATCGATATCAATGTGATCCTCATAATTCGTGTCATAATATCACCTCGCTGTTGACTTCTCGATTCATTACACGCGCAACTAAATTCTCTTATCAAAACCCCACTATCAAATTATTTTATTACCGACATTCGGGTATTTAAATCAGAATTACCCGCCTGCGCCGTCACCATGATTAAGGCCATCAACAACTCGTACACCCGTAGTCACCGACGATGGATGACAAATACAAAAAGATTTCCATTTGACATTAATAATAATAAAAATACACTTTGTCCATCGCAAAGCGAACTTAACAACATATATACAATAAAACAATGAACAACATGATACAAATTCACCTTTAATTATACAACTCCAAAGATACACAAGAATCCAAAATACAACATAGGGAAAGTATGACAAACTGCATCTCCCTGATTAAATACAATGCACAAGTCTAACAATATACAAATTGACAACAAAAGGGAAATGACTGATGAGGATTCCCTATGCCACCACCGCTTCATCTACGATCTTCAATCTGCAGTCTATCAATGCAGCTCCCCGACCACCTCAGCGATCAACCTCTTAGAACCTAGGCATAAAACGCCCGCCCATAGAGAATAGGGAGTCAGCTATTAAGCTGAGTGAATACAAATACTACGATTGGGTCCCCTTACATACATATTCATACTTATAATAATGAATAATAGTCCACACAACCTCACATAGAATCCTCTTATACGATGTTACATAAAAACTATACACATGAGCTTATCGTCATAAATAACGATATTCATTCAAGTGGAAATGAAGCAAGACACAAAGGCATCAAACGAGGAATACACTTCAAATACACACACGAGGAATCCACCTCCAAATAATACACACATGCTACGAGGAATCCACCCCTCCAAATAATAACACACATGAGGAATCCACTCAAATAATACACATACGAGAATCCACCTCCACATAATCGACGAGGCCTCCACCTCCATCCTCCCTGTAATCGAGGCTACACCCCTCAATGTGCATATCACACCAAACCTCCCGAATCCACGGGGCAACCCACACAATATGCACACCACACCAAACCTCCCGGTCGGGTCACCACCGGGCCCGGCAAGTAAACACACAAAGCAATCAAAACACATCGCCACGCCCACACACAAAGACACAACCAATAATAAAAATCTCATAACATGAATCATATTCACAACTATCCCATGATATAAATCATAATCACTAATATCTCATGATATGAATCATAATCTCAATTATCTCATAATATAACCCAAATCTAAATTATTTCATCGTGATGAATCATAAATCAAAGTTTACACATAGTATCAATCATAATCACACAATACACATATCGTATCAATCCCAAGATAACACATACAAAATATATACCATAAATATATATGAAAGGTCCCCATCGCGGAGAGATTTGTACTCACCTCGAGCCCAAAGAGTAATCATAACTCGCCAATCCTCACGCCAGATCCGGGCTCAACTCCTATTCAAAGAATTTATACATTATAATACATCTCGTAGAATAACCTCTTAACATCTATATATATCCCGAGTGTTATACCACGTCTCACGATTCAATTTACAACTCTAAGCAATCATCCTATCCCCAAGATTGATATACCCTTCTAACATTCCAACATAACTACATTTTCAATATTCGGTCATTACATTATTACCCCAACAACAACACTTCAAGCACATTCTAATCAATCCAACAATCAATTGACAACTAATTAATCCATTAAATACAACCTCCAATTCAATCACGAAAGCTATACTTAACTTTCCCAAACTTTCTCAACTAAAAATTCTACCTATCCATATCCAAACCAATAATTCTATACCCAAAACAACTATATTGGGGAAGTCCTTTAACTTCAATATTACCATTTAATGTCAATTTAAGAAAAGTCAATAAAAGTCAACATAACACTTACACCACTTTCTAACCCCAATAACTACTCAAAATCATCGCTAATCCCCTCACCGGTATAACATTTCTATACCATAATAAATTCAAGATCTAAAAGTCAACCAAAATCCAAGGAAAGTCAACTCTTTAAAACTCAAGAAATATCCCAAGAGATTCGATCTTTCTTACCTAGATGTGATGAGGACGACGAGGAGAAGAGGATTCACAAAGTTTTAAAATTCTCGATTTTAGGCGACAATCGGGCGAAACGGAAGAAAAAATTCAAGTGTGGGCGGATGACCATTTCTGCCCTAAGAGAAGAAGATAGTTAAGAAAAATGAAGTTGGTGGTGGGAAAATGATAAGAAGATAAGGATAAAAAGGTCCCGTGGGGGTCCTGCGGCTAAATATCTCAGCACTCCTCACTTTCGCTCGGCTTAATTCTCGTCTCGATTTAACAACACAACTCTAATATAAATTTAACTTCTAATCCCCCAAATAATATTATACCAATTGACATAACCTTTAAAATCTTAAATACCGAAACGCACTACTAACCGGACGATTCGCCGTGATCTCCAACGATTCAACTCGAAAATTTCGATTTCTCCCTCGAAATACCTTAATCGAGCAACTAATAGTATACTATTTCATAATACACACGGAACGGGTTATCACACGCCAAGATACGCCAATCCACAACTCAGAATGGACCAATCGATAATCACACCGCACTTATACCGCAGTATAAGGCCAAACCAAGCACTTATACACAAAGTATAAGGCACACCGCACTTATACACTAAGTATAAGGCACACCGCACTTATATACTAAGTATAAGGCCAATAGCCACATATCCTGCAAGGAAGGAGAGTCACCTAACCCCCTAATACTCAAGTCACCAAAGTCACGCATAACTCCAACCAACTACTTACTCCCAAACAATATTAAAGCACACGCCTAAAATAATATCCCACAATCAGAATCAATCACAACCGCCAACAAGGTCACGTAAATACCAAAAATGCCGACAAGGCCAGAATAAAAACAAAGGCCGACAAGGCCACGTAAATCGAAATATGTTGGGAGTTCAAGCCATTACTTACCCTCAAGCAATCTTCAACGCCGCTAATATAATCACATAATCATATCATGGCTCACAAACGGGATCGGGCCACACACCTGCATAACCATTACATGTATACTATTCACACATAACCATACCCACAAGAAATATGTAGACCAATTTAAAGTAAGTACATATGTAACACCCGTGAGATAAGTACTCACCTCCTCAAGTAGCTACCACAAAAACCTTCGAATACAATCACGTAATCGGCCCTTCCACGATCAACGCCTAACAAAACACCTGTAAAGTATAATCAAGACCTACTACAATACATGCTCTAGAAAACACACTACCAACTCTGGAACTATTTCTAAACGGTCTAAAATGACCTGGATAAAACAACTAATTAATAATCCTTGGCCGGACACAACTCCACCGATCTCCCACTAGAATTTCTACCTTATTACATTAATATTTCATATCAACTTATAAGTCATTCTAGTCAACCTCAAGTCCATAATAACGACTCCATACCCAAATATCACATAACTCAACTTACAAATCACACTTTTTCAACCTAACTCCCATTAATCAATTATAAATTACAATTTAACCTTACAATAACTACAATAAGTGTCCCAATATAACCTCCTACATTTAAAGTCTTATAAAATATCAACAATAAAAGTCAATTCAAACCTAGAAAAGTTAACATATCTCTAACATCCTCAAACAACCTCTAAATCATGAATTACTCACTTATATACATCATAAAGATCCATAACAAACTAAGAAACATCATAAAATTGAGTTATGCCAAAAGTCAAACCTTAAAAATCAACCAAAACTCTATTTTCATACCTCAAATTTGTAGGGAAAGATGATGGGAAGCCTCAATAATCAACTTGAGGATCTTAACAAGCAACAAAGTGAAGAAATGGAAGAAAAATTTTGTGTTTTGCTCCAAGGGGGACTCTCGCTGCCTCTTCAAAGCACGAGGGAGATATTTGTGTTTCTCAAGTGAATAAAGGCTGCATTTAGGACGGATTACTTACCACTTAAGTTCAGGAAATTACATTGTGAGTTCGTGCCCGTTTTAATCTAATCGAGTTATCAAATGACTTAACGATCTAATATAACTCCTGAATTATCCCTACCATTACTACTAAATTATAAATGTAATTCAAATTTCAAATAAATCTTATGAATTAATATTATTATGGAATTTAACTGAACGTGGTTAGTTACATGTAGGCTAGGTTCACAAATGTACAAAGTAATCTAATCACTACTATACCTTTTAAGGTTGTAGGAAGATTTTTTCAACATTTCCTCGTGTCTAAAAACTTCATTCATGCGCTTACGCCCTACTCAACTCCTAGAACTCATGTTCTTCATCACTCTTGGATTCTTATTGATTTTCATCAAGTATCAAAGCGAGGAATTTAACTCCATTATACTCAATCTTAAGTTGCAACTTCAGATTAAGAGAAGATAAACTTCTTTTATATTCTCGCTTGAGATGTGAGAGTTCCACACCATGTCAAGATCCATCATCACGATCATTACATAGAAATATTCTTTTGATCACTTGTTTCAGACTCACATGCTACAACTCTCAGGAATAGCAAAAGAAAGTTTGAAATAAACATGAGCACAACCAATGAATATGTTTAATCTTGGTTTCTCAACCAAAATGTATGATTAAAACTTCATTCATGACTACTGTCACTTAATGAGAATACATTTATTACTCGATGATTCACCATCAAGAAAGTAATATGTAACGGGGTTTTACTTAAGATTGATCTGAGATCGGGCTACCATCAGTTGAGGATAAGAGAGGAGGATATTCCAAAGTCGGCGTTTCGAACGCGGTATGGACATTACGAATTTGTAGTGATGCCATTAGTCGACGAACGCTCTAGCAAATAAGCTCATGGACTCGATGAACAGCTGCCCGTGGGACTCTCGGTAAGTTTGTGGTAAAGGTTCATAGATGATACATTCTATTTACTCAAAGCGGGTGGTGCCGAAATTACGAGGAAACATTCGAGGTTGTGCCGAGACTTTAAAAAGGAGCCGCTTGTATGCAAAACTTTCAAGTGTGACTCGCCGAGGAAGGTACATTTTTTCGGGACATTGACACGAACGACCCGCCCAAAGGGCCCCCCGAGGTCGACTGCCATCCGACAATCGCAGTCACCAACGATGGATAACAATAGAAAAATGACTTCATTTAACATGATAAATAAACTATACAACTTGTCCATCGGGTAACCTCAGCCAACACTACAACAACCTAAAAGCAACAATGTAAATACATAACATCAAACAACGGGTTTTACAAGAACAACGATTATGTACAACAAAAACTCTAAAGAAGATAAATTTTGACCGGCCGAGGTCTTCAAGTCACCACGCCATCTTCACGGGCCAGAAATACCGGCCAAAGCATCTGTCATCCCGCAACAACCTAGGCATAAGACGCCCGCCCATCGGAATGTGGAGTCGCCTACGGTTCGAGTGAATACAAATATCACAGAAGTAATCCACCACACACATACACACAAGGATAACTCAAGTCCATTACCTATCTGACAACTATACACCACAAAGTATTATATATATTTTCTATGCTCTCAAACATGATAAATATTTTCTTAATGGCTTTCCAACTAACACCGATAAACCTACCTCATGCTCAACCACTTACCTCATAGCATACAACTTAATCACCGGAAATATATAATATACAACTCAACACACAACAACTCAAGATAACTCAATGTTCATAACTTCAGATACCCACCATACATACAATCTCACACCAAAACCTACACAACTCAATTAACTATCTAGTCACTTTTTAAAGTGTTACTCCAAATCATAAATACACACCTATTCATATCTGAATATTTATACTGTAATCATACTATCAAGCTATTATCTTAATACAACTAAGCAACATATGTCTTAAATCAAGATAACCTATACCGAATTATCTCCCCAAATTCCTCATTTAGTATATTGAACTTATTCACCTTAATGGTATCAACGTCGTGATTGGATCATAACTTATATACCAACACATTTGAATCTAATTTTCCACCATATATAAAATATCACCAACATCATCTATATGTACGAGCATAAACTTCTAAGTTTTATAATGTTCTTGTACTCTAATGCCTTTATTCAAAATGTTATTCCCCAAACCATCAATCAACTCAACATTTAAACTTTGAAGAATGTACAACGGTAAATACCAACCTAGGGATCCACAAGGAAATCCGATAATATGAACCATAATCAACTCAATCTTAATTCACATCAATTCATCAAGAAATCTCTAACGAATCTCAATGCAATATCATCCATAAACAAAGAAACAGAGTCGTGAAACATATAAAATTAAATCATAAAAACATATCACAACACCAAAAAGTCTAAACAACATAATACAACCAAATAGACTCAACACAACGACTCGACAACATGACTCACCCAACTATACAACCAACCCAATCAATCGACCAACAACTCAAACGACTCCATCAACGCAATCAATAGTATCAACTCAACAATAGTGTCAACTAACAATAGTATCAACTCAACAACTCAACAAGAGCTGCCAACCTCAACAACCCTACAACTCACATATAAGTCCGCATTTCTACAACTAATGCGCATAATCAACCCTCAACCCCGCAGGAGAAACTTATGCCCGTCGACATAAGCTATCACCGACCGTAACGTAGGTACGGTTAATACCGAACGTTACGGGCATGGTGCACCTTCAACCAAATCAGATTTAGAACGAAGCAAAGATACCTGAAATCAACTCAACAAACATCAACTCAACCGACAACATCAAATCCATATACAACTCTTTCTAATAATTTTAAAGACCACCACAAACATCTATACCTCATGAGACCACCGACACAAACCAACACAGAAATAACAACTTATCCAAAAACACCAAAAATCATACGCTACGCGAGGCAACCAAGCCAAAGCACACAATCAACTATATATATAACCCAAACACATCTATTTCCATCATCCTCGATAGTGGAATACCGCTGAATATATCCTCAAGACAAACTAATAAAGATAACAAATATACTTGCTACATGCGATAAGTAAAACTCCCAAAGCAGATTAGTACCACCATGAAGCAATAAAAAACTCCGCGAATCACAACAAATGGACCTTTTACCCATGATCAACGCTAAAAACATTCAAAATTATAATTACTACTTATAACACAACTAGTAATATAACATTCTACCTACATATATAATCTCATACCGATACCCCAAAATAACCCAACAAAAGCTCCCCCCTATAACCTTATTCCAACTTAAGTTCGCAACCTTTCCTATTAATGATCGAGTTCCAATTACTAGTTTCAAAGCCTAACATTCCGATATTAACAACTAATCATCAATATTTCTAATCATCTTTAATCTCAAATCAATTCACTATCCAACTTACAAAAACTAAGAATATCCGGCATTCTCTCTACTCACGTCAAAATCATAACTTACACCACAAACAATCCTAAATATAGTCCAAGAGTACACTTCTATCATTTAAACAATTCATTTAGAAAATCCCCTACAAAAAGTCAACAAAAAGTCAACTATATTCCTCAACATTTTTCAACCTAGCATGATAATTATCAATCATTATACGATAATCTAAGCTTATATGGCAATTTATAACATAATAAACATCAAAGCTCAAAGTCAACTCAAATTCTCAAAAGTCAACATCCTCTTTAACTCAAGAAATACTCCAAAAGATTCAAACTTTCTTACCTCAAAGCGTAGAGAACGCCCTCGGGAATCTCTCCGTAAAATTTCGGTGACCAAAGCCGCCAACGAGAAGAAAATTGAAAAAAATCGAGGTGAATCTTATGTAAATTTCGCCATCCAAGAAGAAAAGGAAGAAGATGGAGTAATGACGATGATGAAAGAGGTTAAGGATAAGTATAAAAAGTCACGCTGGGTCCGCACAACAAAATATCTCAAGACTCGTCAGCTTTGTCGCTCGTTTTCGGGTTTAGTTTCTCGCCCTCGTTTAACAACACAACTCTAACATAAATTTTAACTTCTAACCCCAAATAATATCATCACTATTCGACACAACTTTAAAATCTTAAATAATGAATGTACTACCAACCTAATCGATTCGCTGTGATGTCCAACTATTCAACTTCTCAAATTTCGATTTCTCCTCAAAATATTCCACCGAGCAATTAGTAGTATAATATTTCATAATATTAGTACGAAACGAGTTATTACATGTGATTTATGGTGAGGGTGGTCAGTGCACTCCACAAAAGTGAAAGTAAATGATTTAACCTGGGAACAACCTACCAAATGCCACAGATGTAAGAAGTTTCGGGGTTACCGGCTACTATGTGAGGTTCATAAAAGAGTGTTTTTCCTGGATTGCAACACCAATGACTAAGCTAACCAGAGTGGGTCTGCTTTGTTTGGGATGCCGAATGAGAAGAAGCTCGAGCTGAGGAAAAGTCGACACGCCCAGCTTTTGGCACTTCCTACCGAGGTTGTGAGTAGTATTGGTGTACAAATGATGCTAGTTTCTTCAAGGTTTGAGTTGCGTGTCACGCAGATGGGAAATGTAATTGCTTATGCTTCTTGGATACTGAAACTCACGAAAAGAACTACCCAACGCATTTATCTGAATTAAGCAATGATAGTCTTCGGTGACTTAAGATTGAGACAATTACCTCAGATGAGTAAAATGATTTTCACCGATCACAAGAGTTTGAAGAATATTTGCCTACCCGTGATTTAAATTTGAGACAAGCAGCGATGGAATTCAATGCTGATTATGATATAGCAATTGAAAATTACCTGTGGGAAAGCGAATGTAGCGGCTTCACAGTGAATGTAGTGGTCCAAGGTGGAGTTGAAGGAATCGAGTCGAAAGTTCGTGATTGATAATACCGTGCCTTATTGGCACATATGCGAAGTTCCTCCGACTGCTGTTACTTGATAAAATTGTGGAGTCTCAACAGGGACGGTAGGCGTTGAAAAATGATCGAGGAAGTGAACGTGGTGCCAGATCGACCAAGCGATTGATAGCTAGCTGGTTCCCTGTGTTGGAGAGCTAATTGTTGTACCATTTTCAAATTTCTAGCCGAAGTGGGAAATTATGGACGAGGCGCATAGTACCCATATAGCGCATATCCCGGTAGCACTAAAATGTACTCCGGGGATCAGACGAATTTAATGCGGCCCGGAAATGAAAAGCAGTAGATAGTGGTGATTTTGTGGCTATGTTTGACATACGCCAAGAAAGTTAAAATTGAGCATAGACACTCTCGCGATTGTTTCGCAGCCATTACCTATTCGGAGTGGACTGGGAACATATTACTATGGATTTCGCTTCGGTCGCTGTAACTTCGAAAGCATGACAAGGCATGGGGCGATCGTGAGTCAGTTTTCCAAGTCCGCACATTTCCTAAAGCGCTAAGGCGATGATGGTCCGGTAAAAACTTGCTCAGCTATACATTAATCAGATCCTGAGGTTACATGGGGTCCCAGTCAGTATTGTGTCAGATCGTGATACTCGTTTTACTTCGAGATTTCGGGAGTGCTTTCAAATGAGCCGGGACCAAGGTGAAATTTAAGCACGCCACTTCACCCCAGATGCATGGGCAAATGAGGACTATACCGACAATCGAGGACATGCCGAGAGTTTCAGGTACTAGGTTCCACTGAACCGGATGAGGAGTTACCGCTGATCGAATTTTCTTATAATAACAGTTATCACGCCAGTACTGAGATGGCACCATTTGAGGTATCAGGATGGGCGGAAATGCCGAACCTGCGAGTCAGTGAAGTGCGAGAAAAATCTAAGTGGGTCTCAATTGGTGGAGAGAAGTCGGCCGAGAGAATCAAAAATGGTTAGACAACACAAAAGTGGCTCAGATCGATGAGCATGTATGCCAATAAGCGCCGCCAAGTGGAGTTATCTTTTGGGGTCGTGAGATTGGTTCTTCTTGGAGGTATCTCCGTGGAAGTGGAGCGGCTTGGTGTTCAAATAAGGGAAGTTAGGTCCTTGCTTGAGAAAATATATTTGCTTTGAGAAAATATATTCCCGATGTGTCGCATATCTTGGAAGCACAACCGGTGGAACTTAAAGAGGATCTTTCGTATGAGGAGCAACCGGTGGAAATCTTGGATCGAAAGGAGAAGACGTTGAGGAACAAGACAGTTGGGTTGGTAGTCCTAATGGAGAAATCACATCGGGTCGGCGAGGCCACTGGGGAATGTGGAGGACGAGCCTCCAGAGAGTTACCCTCAAACTTTCGTTAGTATTGCCCGCTATATTGGCGTGTCTCCGTTGTACTTAATCGCTTTGTTGGGCGCAGGTTGTTTCATTTGCCTGCACGGGGGCACTAATCTGGCGCCGGTGAAATTTCGAGGACGAAATTTTTATAAGGTGGGTAGAATGAAATAATCCTCGAATTCAGTTTAATTAATTAAAAATCGAGTAATTGGTAATTAATGCAATATAATAAAAACGGATTCGTGGGACGTAATTGTTATCAAATAGCGAACTTATATTATAGGTAAAAATTTAATTCGAAAAAGTTGATTACAATTTTACGCAAGGGTTTAAAAGAATTATGTTCGTTAACGAGCTAAACGAGAGGCCTTTTTATTAATAGTCTTTTTATGTTATGGGCTCATCATCCTACACACTATAAGACAAAGAAAACTAAACCCCTAACTCCAAACTATCGCCTCTTTTTCCATTGAAAGAACTCAAAATCTTTCTCTTTTTCTCCCCACTTTCATCATCCTTAGATCTAAAAATTCAAGAAAATATACCAATCTTCCTTTCATCTCGCTCTCTCCCCCCGCCGCTTTAAGGAGCTGGACTTGGACCCGGAGGTTGCTTTGGACTAGCTATGTCAGAAGCCAAGGCTAAATGGGGTACTGTAGCACGTGATTTATCTCCTTGGTGTCGGGTTCCTTACATTTGCATGTCACCGGATCAGAGCCAAGTATATGTGTTAATGCTTATTTGTGTGTGTAAATATGCTAGTAGTTATTATTTCTTAAATTATTGGTAGATGACATCATGTTAGGGACTCCGATATATCAAGGCCGATGATACTAGCTGATTTACTCGAATGTTTGATTATAATATGTAAGACCAAAGCAGAAATACGACTGTGGAGCGCTTGCTCATGAGACGTGCTCGGGTTAATTATGACATGTGAAATGCGGTTATTGAACTTTGATGGAGTCATGTGTGGTCTCTAAGGAAGTGGTCTTAAATCAGGTGTTGTGGTTGAGTCGAAGTCGCATCTAGAGGGAACAATGATCCACATGATTTATCGGGAGCCGTGTACACACGGGCCAAATGGATACAATATGTTACGGATGATTGAGATACTTTTTATATCTCGTGACTCCACGGGGTCGTTATAGCACATTTGTGGGCATATATGACCCTTGTCATATAGCATATGTCGGCCATTGCATTGCTGCTGGCATTATCATGTACAGTTGGAGTCCTGATCAGAAAGTGTTTTGGTATTTTTGTCGTGTTTGATTTCTCAGGACCTTCGGTCGTGGGGCTTGTGTAATATGAGTAAAGGATATGAAAGCTACTTTTGCCATATCGATGAACCGGCTTGACTTATGTGTTACTTTCAAATCATGTATTCACTATATTTAGATCTTGCATTCTATTGTGCCTCAAGTTATGAATATAAACTCGCCAAATACTTCAAGTGGTAGCTGTGGAAATCAAGTTAGTGTTTTTACTATTTAATCGAATCGCTAGTTTTATATATATATATTCCTGGGTGGGTTCTACCTTCTTGACTTCGTTCGGGTGTAATGGAGTCACCACTCAGGCGATAAGTTTCCACGCAGCTGGCCGACCCTCAAAAACTTTCGCCTTGAGTAGTTGTTGTAGCGAGCCGTTGACCTTCTTGAGCTCGCTTTTTATCCTTTATAGTGATCGGCGCTGTGGCTGTGGGATCCTCGCCAGTCATTTTATTTCTGCCTTTATCTAGTTTTGAATCATTGCTTACTCCAGCTTAGCGTATTTATATATTATGGATGTATTATTGAACACCTTATTTTTATGTCACTCTTTATGTATCGGCATTACGTGATGTTGGTTAGGTTTCTCGCCACGACGACGTCCACGCCGCATGGAACTATTTCTTTTATCGCTTAAACTGCTTTTAAACTAGCTTTTATTTTATATCATCAAGCCACGACTCGGGTATCCATATTTCTACTAACGAAGCCCAACTCGGTATGCCGACGGGGCGGTCGTTACACTCAACCCATCTATTCACATCTTATTTCATTTAAAATGACCTCAAGTTATTTATCGAGTATTATTTATTCATGTTGTCATTTGTATTATTGCATTTAGCTTTAAATGCATCAAGAGTGGATACTCCTTTATATAACCTGAGCCACTTGAATGCATTCAAGTCACATATCTATTTACACTATTTGTACTTCACAATGAAGACTCTATACGCATAAATAAATCAAGTAACACTATAGTAGATGGAAATAAATACCAGCCTTCCTTCCGTTATGTTCAAATGACTTAATATCAACTTTAACTGAAGTTAAATTATGTCTACTACAAAGGACATAATACCAACTTCCCTATCCTCTATACTCTAGATGTTTCCTAGTTTGTTTATCAAATACAACTCTCGAGTTGTCTCACGCTTGAATATGAATAAATTAATTGAAAGGCAAGCGTAGTAACTTTAATATGTGAAATTATTTCATTCTTTGTGTTTCAACCACGTTAAACACAATCCTTACTTGTATCACTCAATCTAATGACACATCTAAGGTTAGAATGAAATTCTCTTGGTATGTGAAATTGAAAGATTTCATCCATTTGTGTTTTAACTTCATTAAACACAATTCCTTAATTACGTATCTTAACAAGTACGTTTTAAGATTAGAATGATGTCTCATTCTTCGGATGATATATTACTTATATCGATGATACTGACTCGTAACTCTGATAGCATTCATATGGTCCTTTCATACTCTTATCAATTCCGATGTATCATTCAATGACTCAAATCTTAATTAACTTGTATGTAAACATACAAACTTAATTTAGATTACTTCTAAATCCTCCAACTAAGTCTAAGTAGTTAGCCTTCCATTTAGTTCATCTTTTTCAAGATTATACTAAGTCTTATTCGAGCTTCCATAATAAATAAGTATTATTCACTGCTTGTTGTTCGCTGTGTCCTTTTAAAGAAGAGAGAGTAATGTTTCATTAAATGTAATCGCCTTGATATGAAACGGTATGTCAAATATGACATTCATTTACTCTTACAAGTCAAGAAAGAAAATAGTTTAGAATCTCAACCACCTTCATGGAGATTTAAAACCGTGTACTCTTATAATGTAGTCGCCATCATTACACAAGAGCTCGATAACTTTCTTTGTATTCTCGTCGGTTTAAACAAATCTCACTTTCAATTCCTAAACGTTACTTAAAAACCTTCTTTTATGCTTTAAAGTTCGAAATAACGGCTGGAATCATTACTTCAACTTATAGTTCCATGTCCACCTCAACTGCATAAAGTTGATGCAGAACCTAATAGATACCATGCTTATTTGGTTATACATACCATAAGCTTTTCTTTCATCACAATTCATGAACCATGTTCATCATGTTAAAGAAACTAAATACCAATCACATGTCTTGAGATGTAGATACACAACATTCAAGATCATTCAATAATTTTTCTCAATCGAGTTATAAAAGAGATTAAACTATTTATTATTTAAGGCTTGTTTGGTGGCTAAGAAACAATATGACATAATAATCTTCATAGCATCATCATCACCATAGACCGAGTCAAAAATTAATTATCCTTCAATCATATCATGTGATTTTATTCTACTCAATCCCAAAAGTTCATGCATCTGATCAACATGATTGAATCACTTAAATGTTTGTGGTATTTAAAGTTTGTCCTCTATTAGCATACAACCGATTACAATAGTTGAAGGAGATCGCGTTGTAACATTTTGTTTCAACAAGTCATTCGGATTTCTCCTTAACTTATTTTATTTCACATTATAAAGTCATGCATTTAGTTTGCCCAATGAATGGTGAATAAAATAGGTAAACTTAATATGCCAAACATAATAGGAAATATGCACCTTAAAATAAATGCTGTAGTTCAAAACAATCCATACATACTACAAAATAAATCTCGCAAATATAATACCCTCGCATTTCAAATCTTCACAAATGTACAAGGTAACAAGATTCCGCTTATACCGGATTCAAACTAACACTACATACATTTTGAATCAAGTATAATAGTAGGTTATCAACCACCTTGTAAAGTAATATGCAAGGTACTCAAAGTCTATTATGCCTTATTCAAACGGCCACATCAGACATTTTGAATCCGCACAATAGTAGGTTACCAACCAATTACGAAACTATTATAACTCTTTGTGTCACTAAGATACCATAAAGGACGCCAATTTCGACTTTGTATCGCCGAGAAAACACTCGGGCTAAGCATACCAATTAAAACCAAATGGACTTTTGAATGATCATCCGAAAGCCCACAAAGTTAGTGGAAATCACTTCAATACTTATCCATTGTCATATCAAATTGAAAAACTATAACACTGCCATCGTACAATACGCCTTTATTTACTTTAACCCCATTTCACAACTTCCAAAATTGGCTTGATACATTGCTTAAATTTTAATTGGTGAGATTAATGTTATTTAACTTTATTTAACCATGCATAGATAGCACATATTCAAGCAACATGCACAACATGAAAAATAAATAAATAACACACATTTGGACCTATTACATCACTTAACAAGTGAAATGCTAACATAAGTCCTATTACAACACTTTAGAAGTGCAAGTCTTGTATTCTTTAGCTCCTTGAAACCTCAAGTTCTCCAAGTGCCGTCTTTGTGGAAATGCTATCTTCAATGCCACCACATCGCTATTATTACTACTACTCTAACCCAATCTCGACAAAGACGTTGTGTCATGTGGGTAAACGAAAATAAGAATAAAAGAAATACGACTAACGTGTCGCTTACAACATTTTCTCCGTACGTAGACTCTAAATAAATAAACGGATCATATCTAAATACCTCCTTTCCATCATCATCTCCATAATAATATATATAGGCAAAAAACATTAAAATAAATAAATGCACTTAATGTCATATATATTAAATGAAATAAAATAAATGTGTTCATAATTGACTAATTAATTACTCATTATTTTACAATTAATTATCAATTAATGTAAATTTTTAATTTGAAAATACTCACACATGATTAATGATAATTATTGCAATAATTATCCACTTAAATCATGAAATACTTACTTTCAAGTAATTAACCTTAAAATTCAAAATTTAAAAGTTACCATGAAAATAGCTAATACCTCATCAATTAATGAAAATAATTATGAAAGTGGAAATATAAATCAAATTGCATTTTACCTAACTTCAACGGCTAAAACGACGGCCTCTGGCCACCCACGATTGACAAGCGCCCGCCTCGTCGTAGTAATGCTGAGCTACGCCCAGTGGCCGAACGCGTTATTCGCACCGACGCGGCCTCGCATTTAGCCCGCAAGTTCGCCACCCATTTTGGTAATTCATTTCGGGGCCAATTTTTCCGCATTAATCGCAACTTTTGTAAAATGATTTTAATTTGGAGGCTCTAAAAATTCAAAAATTATGGATCTTTGACTTGAATAACAATATCATTATTGAACATGTCCAATTGGAATTTCATCAAAAGCACTTCTAGTTTTTCGATTAAACCCAAAACAATCAAGAAATTTAATGAATTTTTCGGAGTACTTAAAAACTTCAAAACATTCTGAAAAAATCTGAGCTAAACGTCAAGGGTCTTGAATACAAAAAATTTAATTTTTACCTTTTTGAAATTTCTAACCTCTCTCAGAAATCAAATGATTCTACTTCAAATTAAAATCGTAAACTAATCAATTTTTAATCCCTTTCACCCGCTAAACAATTAAATAAATATCAAATCATCAAAATTAATACATTGAAAATGATGATTTCAGACATGTGATATTCATACAAAAATGGATTGATTTTTTCTATATTATATATTCATCAATTGAATATATATATAAATCATGAATTAATCAAATTAACTAACACCTATGTCAACACACACAATCAAATAAGATAAAATACATGTAAAACTTGGAGTAGGCTCGAGGCTATCAGGTTAGAATCTAGTATGAATTTCATTTGTGATTAAACATCAAATTCATACATCCCGGATCCTCAAAATGACATAAATTAATCTAAAACTCATAATATGCAATATGAATACGAAAAGTGCTTACATCAGAGAAGATAGTGGAAAACCCCACCTCGAAGCCAGCCCATGTGAATTCCTGGAAATCCTCCTCCAATTATTTTGTCCAACACCAAGCAAGTGTTCTCTAGAATCGCACACACATCAGAGGGGTTGAATCCTACAACTTGAGTTTTGCTAGAACTAAGTGGGCTGGATGAAAAAACGCACAAGAATTTTTCAATTTTCCCTTGGTATTTTCGCCATTCTGAAGGAGACGAGGTGTTTTCTTTTGTTTCATAATCATATGAAACCTAAATGATAAGGATCACTTATAGTGGTCCAAAGATTTAGCTCCAAAGCCCAACCGAATATTAGTTCTGCCGACTGCTTACTTAATTAAAACCGCTAAGTAAAATCAAACACTAACAAGTTGTTATTAGTAACTAACAAGTTACTAACAAGCTCATTCAACTACCACAAATTAATCTGGCACTGACTAATTCAATTAATCTCGGGTTCATCCAATTTATATTTTATCTTATCAATGTAAAATTCTCAATATTCTGATTACAATCAACTCTCAATTTAGCAATGTAGTTTAATTTCATACATGAATATAATTCAACGTCACTATATGCGCGTGACCTTTCTAGGCTCGATAATAATTCGACCAATTACTATTATTATAACGATTACTCTGAGCAAGATCTGTAATCGCTCATAACCCCTTAAATTATCATGAGAACCTACACTAGTAATTTTACAATTACTAAAGCAACACTAAGTTCCAAAGAATCACATTTAACCAACCCGATAAATGAATTGATACACAATTGTCGCAACAGACATAATAAAAGGGAATCAATTTTCATTGATTTCCAACACATACATCCTACTCATTTAAAGATTCATACAAAATATATTTTCTCTTGATCATCTAATAGGTTTTTCTTTAGGAAAACAAACTCTAAAATAATTCGCGCTTTTTATATATATATATATATTTGTCTCTTTGTGATTGAACGACTAAAATATCCTTAATAAAGGATATAATTGTATTTTGATAAATTTTAATTAAACTAAAAGACTACAAATACAAATTCTATAATATAGGATTCTACATGCAAATAGAATTGTTTTATTGTAGAGTTTTTAATTTCCTCATGCTGCTTGTACCTTTGAACTCAATAAATTATTGCTTGATATAATCAAAAGTATTACGCGTTAAGAATACTGGCTTCTGTTTAAAATATTATTATTTATATATTTTCATTTAAACTTGTACAATTTATATCAAATCAAAGCAGTGTATCATACATCATAAATAATGGAAAAAGTAAATATTTAGTCGATAATCAATTATAAGTATTACATTAAGTAAAATTTAGTGGATAATCAATTGAGGACATACATTATATATATATATATATATATATATATATATATATATAGAGTTATATATATATATATATATATATATATATATATATATATATATGCCAGTGTCAGCTTTTAAGAGTTTATTCCCTTTTTCGTGATTGAAACGACTAAAAATATCTTTAATGAAGGATATAATCGTATCAGGATAAATTTTAATTGAAATAAAAGACTACAATACACATCTTATAATATGTGGTTCTACATGGAAAATAAAATTATTTTATTTAGGAATCTCATTACAAGTTGTATATGATATGAAATTACATTACTCTACTTAATAAAATTATTAAGTTTGATACAAAATTGACATACTATTTTTATTTGAATAATCAAAAGTATTATATTATTACGAATAATTATGGGTTAAAAATACGACGAAAAATATTGTTAATATATCATTTAAAAATATTTAAAGTATTAATATATTTAACGCAATTTACTAAAAAATATTATAATTTATTATTCAAATCAATGTTATGTATATAAATTCATGATGACAAACTTTTGTTAATTTAATCATTAAAAATTTAAATTTTAGACCATTTTTCTTTAATAATAATTTATTAATTTTGATTGAAAAGTATCTTGAAAATGAAACTATCAAGTATATAGTAAATCATAAGTATGTTGTTGCTGGAGTTTTAAATAATTATGACTATTGAAAGAAAATTTGAACGATCTTTGTGAGAATTAGCTCATATTTAGTATTTATAAATTTTTAATTTCGTGGTTGAGCTTTAAATAATTTTAACTATTGAAAAAGAAAATCCATCCAAAAAAATTATGACAAAGTTATCAATTTTTTATATCATAAAATTAATATTTAGACCATCTGAAGGACTACATAATATCACACAATTCTGACTACTTTTTATGAATAATATTTAAAGTATTTTTAAAGAATACAAATATAAATCCTATAATATATAGGATTCAATCGAATTATTTGAATTTATAAAGTATTCAAATTGAGCTATAGTTTATAAAGTATTCAAATCAATGTTATATAATTCTTAATACACCAGAAGTTTAAACAACATAATTCTTCCAGAATGTAAACATATACACTTCCTTTCTACTTTCACACGAGTAAATAACCAAAATCCAACTCCTGTTAGAATAATTTCATGCAATTCTAGCAAGGTATTTTCTTGTATTTCTATGTTCAATATTACCATAATTTCCCAAAAGCGTTTTTCTTTGTTCAATATTCCCTTAATCCCCCAAATAGTGTCAAGTTTATTAATCACAATATTCCGTTCATCTGCTAAAAAGTGTCAAGTTTAATCACATTTATATATTAACTTGAATCACAATTATTATGTTAAGAATAATTCGGATGGATGCTTAATGAAGGATATAATTGTAATTTGATAGATTTTTAATTTAACTAAAAAGACTAAAAAATACAAACTCTATAATATAGGATTCTACATGCAAATAAAATTGTTTTACGGTAGGGACTCTCTACTAACCTATATGTGTTATTGACAAGTGTTGATGGGATTAAGTAAAAGTTTGAGCTGTTTCGGGATAATTTGCATATGATTAGATCTCATAAAAGCAATGCTCTAATGTCGCTTCTAACATAATTAAGTATCACCTGCCTCCATACGAGTTTCAATTCAACCACGTAGGCCCTATAAAATATTCTTTCTCTGGAAAAAAAAAGAAAAAGAACAAGCTCTCTTATACTCTGGCTGACCCGTGAATTTTCATAAAAAGAAGAAGTTCTCTTATGCAATCATATATAAAAATTCTACATCAATTTTTATTACACTATTACGGATGATTTGTTTAATTAACTAATCATAAGTATATAGTATTTTGTTAGATGTAATTCCTAAATTATGACTGAGTTTTATGTCATTTAAGCTTGAAAGTATGACTTTCTTTGAATAATTGTTGATTGCAGTAATATTTTTTCTAATATGTGCTCTTAGTTACATGTTAAGAAGTAAAATTGAAAACAAAATATATTGTTAAATTTTTAAACTCTATTAATTGTTTCTTTCATTTATAGATATTTTAATTTTTCTTAATACATTATATTAATTGTATAATTGTGCTTACTATAATACAATAAAAAAATAATGTGATCAAATTTAAAGTGGTTCAAAAAATCTAATTCAACTATTTCGAATGAGTATATTTTTTGCTTTAAGTTAGAAAATGGCAAAATTGAGGACACTAAATTCTTCCCAATTGCCAAAGAAGTGGAGTTGCTTAGAAACAATGATAAAAACAAGACACATGAAAAGAAAGACCTATTACAATTTTTTGTTATATTTTATAGTTGTAACAAATAAATCATGTGTAACAAAGCTATCACGTGCAACGCATGTCCTTTATTAACTAAAAACTTAATTCAACTATATATTTTGGAGTACATGTTCCGCTTTAAGCGAGGAAAGAGCGAAATTGAGAACACCAAATTCTCTTTCATTGTCAAAGAAGTGAAGTTGTTAAAAAATTCCAAATAATGAGACACATGAAGAGAATTGAACTTAAATACTAACAAATGAACTAAAGCATGACAATGTGAAAGTTACTGAAGATAAAAGTAAAACACAAACTAATATGAAGGAGAAATAGAATAGTATACGCCAAAGAAAAAAAAAGATCATTTAGCAAATAATAAATAGAAGAAAATAACAAGAACCAAAAATACGATCAATTAACTTTGATGAGGATGACGACACAATATAGGTATATAAAGATAAAGAAGTTTTATTTATTTGAGTAATTGAATTTTCAAATAATAAAGTTTAAAAAATATAAAAGATATTATCAATTTTGATGCATGATTTCATAGTTCTAGAAAAATAATAGTCTATAAAATTTATAAAAGTTTATTCATTAAATAATTTTATTTCTCTAAGTTTTGTTACCTTTTATAATTATAACAAATAAATAACGGGCAACATAAATATCACATGTTCCGCTTTAACCTAGGAAATAACAAAATTGAGAATACCAAATTCTCTTTCATTGTCAAAGAAGTAAAGTTAAAAAATTGTCGATAACGAGACAGATGAAGAGAGATGAACTTAAATTGTTTCTCAAAGTTTTATTACCTTTTATAATTATAACAAATAAATAACAACGCCTAAGCGTGACCCAGTTGGTTCAAGGACTCAGAGCTAGGTATACTTGAGTTAGCCGCGTGGGTTCGATCCTCGGTAGTGCCAATTTATTGGCATTTGTTCAAAGACAACCTGGTGAAACAAATGAACTGAATACTGAGACACCGGACCAAGGGTACTATCCAAGGAATACTAAACCTCCTTGTAAATAAAAAGAAAACAAATAAATAACGGACAACAAAAATATAACATGTTAGCTTTTAGTTCAACTAATATGTCTAAGTAAAAGTTTGTTGCTTTTAGTTCAACTAATATAACATGTTAAACCAAAAAAATAATGTCGAGTGTAGACTTGAGTTTTGGAATAAAATCTTCAACGGCCACAGTTACTGATATAACATTGGAGGAAATACATGATACACCATTACTGTGGGAGGCATTGTAACTTCGAGCCAGAAATAGAGTTCAGGACCCATGTATTGCTTACTGCAACTCCACCACAGCAACCGGCTAAAGCCTCAGCATCTGACTTCCTTTGATCTAAGATCGAATATTGTTTATGTGAATCACATTTTTCAGGTAGCTCACTGCTATAGATTATAAATGTCTGAGGAATAGAGCATCCATTCAAGGGCTTGTCCTGCTCTTCCAAAATTGGTTTACGGTTCAGAACTGTTCCTCCAGCAGCAACAACAAGATCATGGAGAAATCGTTTATAAGTGTTTGCAAAATCACTCATAAAGTAGAACTTGCATCTGGTAAAAAGCTTTGGTTGCTGCAAAAGAAAAATCATCACCATTTTCCACATATACTACCCAAGAAGAAAATCAGTTATAAGTTATAAGAAGAGAGTGGTTAACTGTTAACCAATAGAACATAAAAAGCGAAACAGGAAAAGAAAAGAAAATTCCTATTCACTTACCAAACCTGTTACAACAAATTAAGAATGAAAAACAATAGAATTTGACTCTAGCAATTTTCCAACTACCTTTTGTAGAAATCTCATTCTCCCCAGTCTAGGTCCATTCATAGTTCCATGTATATCAACCTTAATCTCGTAGCTTTTCTCATCAACCAATTCCTTCTTGTCCATGCAAGCCCTGACCCCTACAGGTCCCAGCAGGCAAATAGATAAAGAGTGCTACCCCTCAAGATCTTAAAATATAAAACAAGTCTGCACCTTTGACATTTCAATATAGTTTAGTTTTAATTCTAAATAATTTACAAATATCATAAGCAAATTACTAACATTCAATAGTCAGAATCCATTTGCCCCCCAAGATACCCATCAAAAACTTGAGGGTCCTTCTGCAGGCTCCATTCTCATCAGTAGATGCAATCACATGGGTGACGCTGGAATCCCAATTCTTCACTATCTTAACTCCAGCCACTTTACCAAATTCAGTTATTATGCCCTGCATATTTCTTAGATAACTGAATCAGCTCATTCTATGCAAATTCAGAAACTAAATGGCTTCACCAAACCTTTTCAATGTCACTGAGTGCTGAGCAACAAAGAACCATGTCTTTTGATTTTTCGTGAGAGTTCCACGTCATAATAACTGAAGGCTCACCGTTACTCTTGGCTTTTGATCTCTCGATTTGATGACATCTAGGACCCAAGGTTTAAGAAAAATGATAATATGAGTTTTTCAAATATCAAAATTAAAGTTAAGTAGAAAATTATTGGTATTACATCACATGCACTCCTTCAATTTATTTAAAAGTAAACAGACCTCTTGGTTGCTCGCTTCTTTTCCTCTGTTGGCAGCTTAGATGTTGCATGCAGAGGGCACAACATTACAAAATTTTCCTGCAATAAGTCGAGAATCACTTACTGATTCTTAAGGTATTTGAGATTTTAATTATCTAGTTTGAAACATACATGGTCCCATCGACATTGCGGAGTTAACTTTGCACACGCCACATGGAAGCTCCTGTGGCAACTCCTACTATAACAACCAAGAGCTGCTCCTTTGATTCCACATAAACCACATTTGAGCCTCTTACTTCTTGCCAATTCACTTTCAAGGTTGAGTACATTATCATCTTGAAAATAAATGTTAGGAGCCCTGCAGGTGAATCTTCGGAAAGTTAAGAAATGTAAAACTTGTTTTAATAACATATTGTTAGGAGCCCTCCAGCTAAGAACATTATCTTCCATGATTAAGCTAAGTAATTGATCGAGAATGAAGAACGTATGAGAATGTTTAGTTCAGGTTCAATTACCATTCTGTGCAACTCTTATGGGCGTGTATAACCCCTGAACCACCATTAAAATTTTCATCTACTGGCTTCCCCTTGAAGAAGTGAACCATAACCCCTGATACCTGATTTTGTTGCTAGTTGTTAAATACACATTATTACAAGAACTTAGGATAATATAAGCAGATTTGCAATAAGTAGGTACCTCAGACTCCTCTGTGGATTGGCAAAAGGCGCACTGAATGCCATTGGAAATAGTTTCAACATTAGATTCATAGTCGGGTTTCGATGAATTACTACTGGTTATGAATTCAATATTTGTAGCACTCTTCTCTGTTTCATGTTTCTCACCATCATATATGTTTCGAGAGCCGTTAGCAGCAATACTCCTGGATCCATGATCTTCAGCAAATTTTACACTTCTTAATAGTTTAGATTTCTGCAGTGGATGTAAGATCCCAGGCTCATTGGGTGAGCAAATAATGTCATCGGTACAATGTTTCAGCTTCTTGCTTTTTCTATCTGATAACAATCCCTGTTGCAAGGGACTTATACTCTTGCCTTCTTCGCCAGTCTTTGAGCTACAGATGCCTTTTTCACGTCTTTTGTAACTGAATGAAGTTGATAAATCAAAAGACTTTGATGCATTACAACTTGTTGGTCCTACCACAGCACATACAGCAGTGCCCTTTCCTAACTGCCTCCCTTTAGCCCTAGCAGAAATAGTTCTTTGCATTTGACTGTTGTCTTTCAAGTTTGTAGCATTAATGTTAGTACCCAAGTTCTCCATTTTCAAATTAGTAAGGTTCGGTGGCTCTTCAAGAGTTCCAGATGTTTGATTCAAAGATCTGTTGACTCGTTTCTTCTGAATGTTTTTTGTTACTTTCTGTACTCTCTTGCGAAGTTTATTAGTTCCATCTTTGGTAGTATAGATCCTGTTTACAGGACCTGATGATGAGGGAAAACTGTTCCTTTGTTCTTCAGTTCCATTATTTTCTTTTTCTTTGTTTTGGCATTTATCTTCAAAGCCAGCTTCACGATTCTCTTCAAGTTTATGATCTTTATCAGTATCTCCATCCTGTACCAACAACAATCATAGATAGCATATGTGAACTTAGCAAAAAAAGGATCATACTGAAATTGCAACATTTGTACTCCACTATATTATCTATACATGAAGTACACGTACCTGAAGTTCCATGGAGCTACATAGCTCTGGAGAACAAGGTCTTTGAGTCCATTCAAACAGCTCACTATCGTATAAATCTAAAATGTTCGAGGCCATGCAATTCTTCTTCTGTATGAAGGTGAAGAGTTATCATAAATTGTTAAAACATCAACAAGAGTAACTAACTTCAGAAGCTAATTCATATTATCCTTTAGTAAATAAGACCCAAAAAAAATAGAAGAAAAAGTTACGAGAAAGTGATGGTGCTGGATAAAACGTAGTATCAGGCACACATATACATTACAAATGAGTGTTTTCAAGAGACCTATTAAAAAGAATAGCATGTGTCGGCCATTGTTTGTCCAAAATGATGCTTACATTTGGAGTCCCTTTAGAGTGGAGATCATCATCTGATTCCATGATGTCGCTAAAGTTTGGAGCATCTTGGGGTGTACTAATGCTATGATCTCCATCTGTATGCTGACTAGAATTTTCTTGTTCGTCATCCTCTCTCATCCAGAAGAAAGGAGACAACACTGGCTCTCCATTTTCACATATTGTTGCCTTTTTTCCATTTTTCATATTTGAAGTATCACATGTTGCACCTTTTGATTTAGCACATAATGCAGGAGTCTCCGGAGCAGAATGTTGAGGCACCTGAACTCGCTTTTTTGTTGGAAATGATGGTTTTGATGAATTTGGTCGTCCTTCATCACTTGATTTATTGGATCCTTTTCTATTACATTTCTTCAAAATGCTTGTAGCTAAGGTTGTACATGAATCTAAATTCTTTTCTGGTCCTGTATTACGTTTATTATTTTCAATTACATCTTCATTACCTGCACTCGAATCAAATTACTATTCAACAAGTAGGATGTGTCCAATTCAAAAGAAAATATCAAAATTAACTTCTATTTACCTGGTAAATTAGCTACTATTGGAAACAGCCCAATATTCAACACCATCAAAAATCATATATTATGTACTTTTTTTGAGAGATCCACATCTCTTTACTAAATGGTGGTGAAATATTGAGAAGAATTTATGAAACTTCTTCGTAGAGAAACAATTATTAAGGTATGCATTGCAACTCTTGAGAAGTATGTATAAACGATAAACTGAACTACAAACATAGAAAACTATTACTCCATATTCAAAAACAATTAAATTTGATAAACAATACTAATTAAAGACTACTAGAATATAGCATACAACATACTTGCTTCTTGAGTCCGTGGACCAGTTTGAGAAATAAACATGTTGACTCCTGAAGCAACCTCCATGTTCTTGTAAATAGCCACCAAGTTATCCATATGAGGAGCTGGACGAATTTCTGAAAGATTTAAAGTAATTAGCAAACAACGATTCATAAAAAAAAAGAAAAAACTGAACTTAGCTCTCTTGCCACTTCCAATAAATATAAGCAGAATCTCATTTAGAGACACAGATCTAAATTATTATTTTAAGACAAAAAAGTAAGAGATAATTGACTGAATAATACATTCATATCATACATTGCAACAAATCAAATACAAGTCCTCGAAAATAAACAGCATAATCCATCATACTATCTGTTTGAAACTCCATTCCAGACAATCTTATCAGATTAGTCCAGTCCTGACAATAATTTTAAATAGAACTAATTCGGGAAATATGAACCATCATAATTCATAAAATCAGTTATAATTAGCATATTTATGTAACGTTCAATCAAGTATGTCTGACAATGACAAAACTAGCAAAAATAAATGAAATGTTCATAAAACCAACTACATATACTATCGCATTGTATTGATTAAACAATTTGAAATTGTACCTCGGCGGTGAAAAGGGACCTTGCATACTGGACAACCAGATGCTGATTTCATGGACTTATCAATACATGCACTGCACAATCACTCAAAACAATTAAATTAAAAACAAAAAAAACAAGGCTCATTTAAATGCAGACATATAATAATGGAAGATTATCTTACTTGCAAAATACATGATTACACGTTAGCGAAATCGAACCATTCAGCAAACTCAAGCTGCAAAAAGAAAAAGGAAAAAAGAATTAGTAATTAAAAAAATCAATGTCATTAAACAACGAAACCCTTCTAAACAATAAAACTCCCTTCATTTCAAAAAGACTGTCAAGTTTGATTTTCAACAATCAAAATGAGCAAATTTTGTTGTCTTGATTGACAAACATAACTTTTGGTTTGAAGATAATTATCCTGGTAATAGTAAATTAAACTGAAAATGAAAATTGGACCATGTTTTAGGAAAATAAATGGAATGAATAAGTGAAGAATAGTACCAGATTGGGCACTTGAGTTCGGTACCCAACTTTTCAAGATTTGAGATGTCTGACATTTTAGATTGAGTAAGTATCCAAAGGTTGAATTGATTTGAAGAAGATGAAATTAATTGTTTCTAATAGCTTGTAAGACAATTTAGAGGGAAAAATCAAAATCCAAATTCCAATTTTTTGTTCGAAGCCCGCTCAAAACCTTAAACTTGCCGCCGCAATAATCTGAGTTATACACACTAACACACCACCAAACATAGTTTTTTGGGGTGAAATTACTACTTTGCCCCTATTTTAAGTGCAATGATTGACAAAATTATATTCAAGTGCAAAATCATCATTTCCCCGCATTTAATATAGATTTTGGATATAAAAAACCTAAATTGCTATATAGCACTAGTTATATGTGCACAATTTTGATTATACAAATTATTTCATTATTTTTTATAATAAAATTATAATTAAAAAAGCCAAAAAGAAATAGATGAAAAAAGTTCTTATGGAGAAAATAAAGACGGGGATGATGAAACAATTTTCATTTTACTCTTTGAGATAATTATTAAGTAGTAGATAAGATTTATAGTAGTAGTTTATGGAGAAATTATCGTATTGGCGGGTTGTACGAAACATTACTAAGAAAATCAAAAATAAAATAAAAAAATTCGTGAGAGGATAAAATGGAAAATATATTAATTTAGGCTTCCGGCTTGTAGTCGATAGAAGGCTTAGACATTATATATGGTATAGATTACACTTATAATTTTGAAAATATTATACAAAGTCCTTTAAATATAATCCTTCTATATAATTTTTCGAAAATAGCCCTTTGAGCGAACGCGCTATACGCACCAAAAGCGATGCTTCGCCAATGTGAAATGACTATTTTGCCCTTCTGAACATAAGCGAACACGCTCCCGGTTTATAAGCACTCTTCGAATTATTATGTTGCTTAACACGCAACAAAGCGGGTCGTTTACAACCAAACAAAGCGAATTTCTTACATCTGGCATTACGATATTAAATAAGTATGGTATTAGGCTTGTTTGTTTATACCTAATACAAATTCATAGAATGAATCAGCCAAAAATTAATTAAATAATTAATTACATAAGAATGACTTAAATAATTAATTACATAAGAAATATTAAATAATTAATTATATAAGAATGAATAAAATTAGTAGTGAATACAATATGTAGTAATCAAAAAATAGCTCGTACAAACAAAGGATAATTGACTCCGCACACCTGTTTAACGTATACACCTTAGAGTTAGATGTTATATGCTACCGACAAGACAAATATTTCCTTAATGGCTTTCCATATTATCTGAAACAACATGGCCGTCGACAGCTTTCACTTCGCGATGCAGCATAGTCGAGAATATCTCTACATTTGTTATCCTTACTTAGAATCTGACTAATTAAGATATAATATCTCTTATTACAACGTGCAGCGACTCGACATTCATAACTTTCGGACATACCCGCCCGAACCTCTGATATCACACCCGACTGTGACTCAACCAACTATCCTTAGTTCACCTTAAAGTGTTACTTCGATCATAGTCGCCCACACCTCTATGACATACGAATGTTTATCATAAGAATCTCCAAATCATTCATTATCTTAATATAACTAAACAACGTATGTCTTAAATCGAAGATAGCCTAAATGCGAATTATCTCCCAAATTCTTCATTTAGTATCTGAACTTATTCACCTCATTAATGATATCAACATCGTGGTTAGGTCATGCTTATATACTAGCACGTTTGAATCCAATTTTCACCATATATAAAATATCATCACGTCATCTATAGATTAGCATGAGCTTGGTTTATAATTTTAGCATGCCTCTGGTTCTCGTTCAAAGTTATCTCGACCGTTAACCAGCACAAACTTGCTTAAAGGATGTATAGCGATTAATACCAACCTAGGATCCTGAAATCGATAATATTATCAATAATCAACCCCCAAATCCTAATTGACATAATTTCATCGTCTGACATCTAGCATAATCATCTGATATCCATAAACCATAAATGAGTCATAAAACATATCACAAAACACCAAAAAATCTAAACAACATGTAATACAACCCGAATAAACCTAACATAACGACCAAACTGACATGACTACCCAGCGGTACAACTAAAGCCACTCAATCGGCTCAACGACTCAACGACTCCGTCAGCGGTGTCAAGCAGCCAGCCAACCACAGGTTAACTTTCGGCTTGACTCGACAACTTCAGCGGCAAAAACAACTCCATGATACTACAACTCAACAACTCTATCAACTCGACAACTGCGCTTCGGCAACCACAGCTTCGATATATGTCCGGTTCTACAACTAATGTGCATATAATCAGCCTCAACTGCGGGGAGAAAGCATGTCCGTCGCGCAAGCTATCACCCGAATAACGAGGTAGGAAGCGATCACCGAATCGTCACTAGGTATGAAGCAACTTCGCCCAAATTGTAACTAGGAGCAGTAAGATACGGACAATACAACTCAACAGATAACATCAACTCATATACAACTTTTCCTAATACGACTAAACACCGCCTCGAAACATCTATCATTCGTGAGACCACGGCCTTAACAACCAAAAGAAATAAACAACTTTCATCCAAAACACCAAAAATCATAAATTACAGGATGAAAAATACAACCCCAAGCCAAGGCACACAATCCATGATCTCCAACATTTCCATATTCATTAATATCACAATATTATTGATATCACACTTATTGTTATTTACTTCTCCATAATTATTTCTCATAATTTTGACATTAGAGCAACTTTCATAATCTTTGTCACCTTTATCATCATAAAATCATAACTACCGACATCCCGTATTCATAATGATATCCGACAATTCATTATTGGTATTTTCCTCTCTTTCCTTTCATATTATCCATCGGATGGTTTATTCATTTCTATTAAATTTACATTCATAAACACTTATAATCTCGTCCACCCGTTATTGTATAACATCAACTCTTTCCTCATATATAATTATATCATATCTCAAATCCATATTTGATATCTTATAAATTAATATTCAATATAGTCCTTTAATACAACTTATTAGTTCCATCCTCATTCCCTGACCAATTAGTTCAATTAACCCGATACCGTCACTTATACATCTTGTACCATCATATCATACTAATTTAACCAAGAATATACTTTACTAAATCTCATCTCAATAATTCACTTCCTATATATATACTACTTTACTAATTTCCATATCAACATACTTGTACTCTTTTAATATTTATTCACTTACTACAACCCAAAATATACAATTTACATATTCATAATGTTTGGAAGATTATAAACTTGTGATATAAGTACTCACCTCTAATTAAGCCGATTATCAACAACTTTATTACTTAAATCACTTATTCGATATCAACTTTTTCTTCTTGAATCTTGCTAGAAATCTTAGGTGTATGATTTGAGAGGATATTTACACCAAAAGAAAAGTGAAAAAATGGGAGAAAGAGGAGTGAATAGGTTAAACAAATGTGAGAGAGAGAAGAAAAGTATTTTTTATAAAGGTGTTACTTAACCTTGAAGAAAAAAATGATGCTTGACCCGCCCGGTGGGCCCCACACGAGTTGGGGCGTCGTCAACACTTTGAATGTCAATTCGCCCAGCGATGGATAACGATAAAAATGACTTCATTTAGCATTGATAATAAAAATAATACAAGCTCGTCCGTCAGGTGAACTAATCGACCCTGACAAGCGAAAAGTAATAATATAAATACAACATCAAACAATGGGTTTACAACTTCGAGACAACAATAATTTATTCGTACAACAAAAACTCCAAAAGAAGATAAGAAATTATATTTGAGGGTTTTCAAGCCACCATTAGCCTCCAGCGATGCAGCATTTACTCGACGTCATCTCGGTCGTCGCGAAAGCCTAAGCATAAAGCCTTGTGCCCATAGGAAATAGAGTCGGCTAAAAGAAGTTTAGTGAATACAAATATCACGAGGAAGTTAACCCACGCATCATACAAACAAGGATGAGGTCAGTCCACTTTTACCTATATAGAAACTATATACCTCGAGAGTTATATTTTTGTAGCTCTTTTCGCCCACCTTGAAGATAAATCTTTCGCGTAATGAAACTCCAACTAACAGATAAACCCAACACGTCGACAACTTACTCATAGATGCCTTAATCGCGAGATATCGTTCTATTTGTTATCTTTCGAAGTATAGCTAATTCCTCACATAATATACAACTCAAACATACATGACTCAATGTTCACTACTCGACCTTGATTATCTTTAGTTCATAGGAAAGTGCTACTCCAAATTATAGTCATACACTTCTATGACATCTGAATGTTTATGTAAGAACCTCCAAATTATTTTATTATCTTAATACAGGCGAGCTTAAGCGATATATCTTAATCAAGATAACTTAAATGCGAATTATCTCACCAAATTAGCTACATTTAGTCTACGGAACTTATTCAGCTACTTGTTGATAGGTATCGGCGTCCGTGGTTACGTGTAACACATATACTACTTAGCGTTTGAATCCAACTTTCCACTATATATATAAAATATCATCAACATCATCTATAGATTCGTGAGCGTCGGTTTATAATTTTATACCTAATGTCCTCGTTCAAAAGTTATCTCGACCATTAACTTGACTCAACTTGTAGCCAAGGATGTATAACGATTATCTGCGGCCTAGGATCAGCGAGAAAATCGATAATATTATCAATAAACAACCAAAACCTAATTCGACAAAAATTTCATCAAGCTGACATCTAGTATAATCGTACCTTGATATCCATAACCAATAAATAAGTCATAAAATAGATCATACATGACATAGCAAATTTAAACAACATGTCGAGATATAATGCAAAGTCTCGATAAGGCACGCGTCGCGAGAATAAAAATCACGGAGACTTAGGCGACAATAGCTCTAGTCATCAAACCATACATCTACCGTATCTCACAACTATATCAACACCATCTTGCGTATGCTCGATCCGTCTACTGCGGAATGGACGATCGCTAATAAACACCGCTCTTTATACCGAATTATAAAGGCCAACCCTTTACACCGTAGTATAGCCCCTGTAGGCAATACTTGCCCAACAAAGTGATCATAAAGACTCATACCCATTTCTTATACGGTATAAGGCCAAACCGCCTACCGCTCGTAGATTGCTAATTATGTTTCAAAGACTATTAAAATGGCGAATTTCCAACTATCCGACTAAATCCGTAATCGATTGACACGCCTTGAGAAATACTAACATTTTCAACCAATTTTAATCGACCCAAAATATCAACTTTTATGCTTCAGCGTTTCTAACAACCTCGAATCCCAAGCCCGTTTCTTTACTCAAAATCTAATAAAACTAATTTCAACATATATTCCTCCAATATTATATGAGCTTAATTCTCAGAAACAACTAAATTCATTCCCAACTTGACTATATTAATCTCAATGACATACTTTAACATATTTTATTTTTCTTCAAAAGTCTGGCAATCAACTATCCATCTGACACATTTCAATTCCATAAATCCAAGTATTATCGGCTTCCGATACCGCTGATCTAAAACTGGGTGAAAATTCTATACCATTTTAAATCCCAAAACTCAAAGTCAACCCAAATCACAAAAAGTCAACATCCTCAAAACATCAAGAAATACTCATCCAAACACCTAACTTTAACTAAAAAACAACTAATTTAAGGCCTAAGAATCGTTTATAGCAATAAAAATCAAAATACAAAAAGTCAACAAAAAGTCAACTCAACCGAAACTCACAAAATACTCAAAAGTTCCAGTCTTTCTTACCTTGAATCGAAAAGAATGATGAGGAGCTATAATAAATTTGAGGACCCAAGCTTGCGAGATGGAGGGAGAAATCGAAGAAAAAAAATCAAAGGGGGGGAGCTACATTGCGTGCAGGCGTAGGGAAGGAAGAAGAAGATGGGTTTTGGGCCTTGAATAGGTTGGTTTATGGACTTAATGGGTTGGCCCACTAGTTTTGTGTGTGAAACCCGATCGTTGTAATTCAATCGTCTTACCGTTTTAAGCTTTATACCGACGGTAACCCCAGCGTTAACGTTTAATTTCGGAATTATATTACTTGTTAATATAATTACCGCTCGATTACAACTTTAAAATTCTCAATACCGAAATGTACTCTGACCGACGTTCGATGTATTTTCACTATTCAACCGAAATTTTTATTTCTCCTCGAAATAATCCACCGAGCAACTAGTATACTATGCGGTAATATTAGTGCGAACGGGTTATTACAAAAGCGGTGCAGTGGTGAAGTAGGTAAATTGGCCAGTGGGAGGTGGCAAGCACGACACGTCGTTTCGTTTCTTAGCTTCGGAAGGGGAAAAATTTGGCCGTAGTTATCTACGCTATCGGGTTCAAGTTTGATTTAAGAAAAATGAAGCGATACTCGATTATTGTTTTAAATCATAAAAATTCGAGTTAATGCAATCCACCCTCCTTATAAATTTCGCCTCGAAATTTTCATAACAGGTTGTCTTACTATATCGACTTCGCTTTTCAATATCTTTTATCCCAATCTTGGTGTTATAAACACCTCGGTTAGCTTCCGTATGCAGCTCGAGCTTAAAATTCATATCACCGTCTTGTCAGTCCACTCATAATTAGGTGTAAATCGTAATACCCGTTATCAAAGATTAAGTTCATAAGACAATTAAATATTTAATTACATAAGAATGAATTAAATAATTAAGTACATAAAATATTAAATAATTAATTGCATAAGAATGAATAAAATAAATTAATTAAATAAGACAATTAAATATTTAGTACATAAGAATGAATTAAATAATTAAGTATATAAGAAATATTAAATAATTAATTGCATAAGAATAAATAAAATAAATTAATTACATAAGACAATTAAATATTTAATTACATAAGAATGAATTAAATAATTAATTACGTAAGAAATATTGAATAATTAATTAATAAATAACACATTCTTATAAAGAAAATGAAAATTAATTACATAGAATGAATTTACCAAATTAATTACATAAAAATGAATTAAATAATTAATTACATAAAAATCATTAAATAATTAATTACATAAGAATGAATTAAATAATTTACTACGTAAGAATGAATTAAATAATTACGTATATAAGAATGAAATAAATAACTAATTACATAAAAATGAAATAAATAATTAATTACATAAGAATGAATTAAATAGTAATTATATAAGAAAGAAATTAAATAATTACATAAGAATGAATTAAATAATGATGAGAATAAGCTAAGCAGCGTTGCTTTCCGTCGTCTGACTTGATATCTCTGGCGGCAATGGTTAAATGCACTTGATATTAATGCGTCGAATAAGTTGATTCTTTCTCATATTGAATTTCTAAACTGAGATGAAGCTTATCACCGTCCATTTTCAATCTGATGCTATCCAGGAGGGGATAGGATGATCAATGTTGATCATGTGTAGCTCACAATTAAATTTGACAAATTGGTATACAATATGTAGCGAAGTGATTCATAATTTGAGAGATATGATCTTGCCAATATAAAATGATTCCTGATGACATTTCCTAAAACCAAGTGCTCTGTTGGCGATCACTTTTGATCCAGAGATAAATTTGGGAAGACAAATTGTTCTACTTGACGTCGGTAATGCCTCCATCACGACATTGTATGGTAGCATGACATGTCCACATTCGGGCAATGTCATCCATTTATCTACATAGGCCGAGACCCCGAGGTGAGATACTACGAGAACAAGATTAAATCGACATTGGAATGAACCCTAAGATCCGCTCGTAAAGTTGTGGTCATACAAAGAGGTCGGTAAGAAGATCGTTCCCCAACCGAACCATTAAATTGACATTCAGTAAATCGCCAATGCCCTTGCTTTAAAGCATGATTACCATCTCCATGGCCATTGGTAAAATTTTCAATATAAAGAGCATATCTCACGGAGGAATTGGTTGGCGTAAATAGAACCTTGTAGTGGTAATGGTCAGCGATAGAGCTTTCACCGCGATCGTAGGAGAGGGGGACATTCGGGTTAGTGATGATTGTGTATTCGGTGTCACGGGGAATGACGGACTACCAGTATCTTTGGCTTTTGAAATGCTCGTAATTTGCCACGCTCACGAACCCACTTTTAGCTGACCACATGACGCCCTTTTTCCTAGGAGATTGTTTGTAACCAATAAATTTCATCAGCTCTCAAAGCGGATGTCATTTCTAACCTTGGTTAACAGTTTTCGGTTTGGCTCGAGCTTACGGGGCACCAATGGTTGGGATGTTTGGGTTTTGACGATAATCTGTGATTCTACAATAGTTAGGCTTCTCACTTGATGGTCGCGGGAGGACTTCCGTAGATTATGTCGTGTCTTGGTGGAGTTTTCGCCGCCCTCGTCATAACCACGGAAACTCTGTAATCAACTTTTGCCCGGAAATGCTCATGTATGTCACCAAGAGGAATGCTAATCCCTCGATGGATGTCTTGTTGTAGTACATGTGGGCCTGAGGTAGACGTGTGTTCGTCGAGATGTAACAACCCTTGACTTTGGGAATCGACCCTACCAAATACATTTCTTTTCAATTCCCGTTTATTAGATGAAAAGCTTTCATTGATATTTTTACGGCGAGGTTCACGAGAAGATTAGTGTGAAATATTGTTGTCCGGATCTAGTTCCATATGCCTCGACACTTTTATTTGATAATTTGACCGCTGTGAACTTTATGAAGTGTATGAAATATGGTGTCGAGCGGATAGTTTCGTCCTTTCAAGTTCGTTTGATGCGGTGATGTTCCCCGCCCGACCACGAAATTTAATAATTTAATCACATATCGGTGAACTATATTTGTAATTATGTTTTTATATTGCATAACATACTGTTGGTTATAATGGCGAAATTAAAATGCGATCGGCGTGACAGCGAAGATAATGCGGTTGTAATGGATGATCCGTATAGTTGTAATATTAGTCGTCCATTGCCGCCTCGGTACTCAAATGTTATATGTTCCATCTTACCCGCCTATTCCTTCTCATTAGTGCCGATATGGCTTGAGTTCAGTTGTTTAGAATCCCTGCGGTCGATGAAACGACCGGTTGAGGCGATTGCTCTCTTTTAGAAACAGCGTTGAAGTGCCGTGGGCGTAGATGGTGTTTAGATCCCGAGGGAACACTTTTCTCGGAGCATTTATCAAAGCCCGGATCGATGCAGCGGCAAATGCGATGTGGCCCGTCTCCTTTATCAAATAATGCCTAGAGCCCGTCCAAAACCCCTTGTAATTTCCTCCATTTACGTATTCGGGGAAGCGTAGCATGCCGTGAAGGTTTTATTTGTATATTGCGCCGACAGCCTCAGTAGTGCCGTACCATACATGTTTGTGTTGCCGTTGAGCATTATCACTTGAGGATATGCATTGAGCATGTCATGGGAGGTTGGGCAGATACTACATCTCACGGTTGACAAACCCGACACGCTTTCGTCCGAGAAGAGTATTTATGCTCTTACAAAGGGAAACAATAAATTTTTGCAACGGCGTCCTGTCCTCTTTTCTCTTTATATATGCTTATGCTTCATTGTAAACTCGAGTGAGGTCGGTAACATTTCTCGGGTTGGCCCTCTTTAATGAGGCATGTCGGCAGGTGGCGTCATTATTCTTGTTCCAATTGCCCGCATGCTACGACATTTTTATTTGATTGACAACACACTAATTTGATTTGACAACACACTGATTTGATTTGACAACACACTGATTTGATTTGACAACACTTTCACGTGAACCGAGTAAAAGGACCGAGTTTGACCCATGTTTGTTCCAATACAAGCGAATTATCTCATTGTTTGATTGAATCCTTATCTTGATTTCTCTCCTTTCGTTGCTTTCTCTTTTGAATCAATGAAGGAGCATTTTTGGAACCAAACCGATGAGGTTTGTTGGTGTTGGTGTTTGGGATCTTCCACGGCCATGGGTTGCTCAAGGCTTTACTTCGTCTTCTTCATCTTTCCAGCGCTGATGATTTGATGGTTGATGGTTGCTTAAATGAACCCCCACGCATTTTCCGGTGAGTCTTTTGGTTTCTCTCCTTTCATCTTCATCTCGGCCTTGTTGTTTTATTTGGAAGATGGATGGTTTTGATGATGCATGATCCGATGGTGGTGGAAGGTCTTGTGATGGTTGGAGTTTTGGGGTTGTCCTCTTGGTTGTTCATTGATACTTACCTCACCGCCCCGATGATTTGAAGGTCGGGTTTGTGATATCGCTGGACTTTGGTGGTTTCTTCAACCCTCTTTCTTGGATTTCTTACATCACGTTTTGGGTCACGGAGTCTTGGGTGGTTATTGATGTTTTGGTAGTATGCCTTGGTTGGATGTGGTGGTTCGACTTTGGTGATGGATTCGATCGTTGATCCCTCGTTGTTCTTAGTATTCAAGACATTGGTTTTGCGATTTGGTCTTGAAGGGGCTGAGTTTGTGTGAATTTTGGTGTTCTTGAAGTTTGATTTTGATGATGGGCGACATTTACTTGTTGAATGCTTCACTTGATTAACTTCCCGCGTTTTGTTGTTATTTGATGATTTCCCATGTTTTACTTGATAATCGACCTTGTTAGGGGTGGTTGTCCGGCGGAGGCCCCAATTGGTGGTGCGGCGAGGGGTTGTGGCGGTTACACGCGGGTTGCTCGGTGGTTGGGGAACCGATGGGAAGACCAACGGTTGGGAGTTGAACGGTTGGGACTTGAACGGTTGGTAGGTGAACCGTTTGGGAAAACGAAAGGGTGGAAGGTGGCGGTTGTGGCCTATTGGCTTTGGGTTGGCACCGCTTTGGCCAGGGCCGCCATGGTCCCTTTGACGGTTGACTTTGTAACGACCCGCCCAGTGGGTATTTGAGTTGGGACCATCGTCAAGCTTGATTGTCGAGTCATGCAGCGATGGATCCGCGATAGCAAAATGACTTCATTTAACATGATAGAGTAAAACAATACAACTGCGTCCGCCGGGTGAACTAGCAGCGCCTGACCACTTTGAGAAAAATAATAATACAAATACAACGTCAAACAACGGGTTTTACAACATATAATTATTATATACAACAAAAACTCCAAGAAAATAATAAAAGTATGGTTGTGGAATGCTGAAGTCGCCATCGCCATCTTCTGGTGCGTGGCTACTCGGCCAAAGCATCTCGGTCATCCCATGACGACCTAGGCATAAGGCAGCCGCCCGTCGAGAATAGGGAGTCAGCTATGGCCCAGTGAATACAAATATATCCGCAGTAATCCACCGCGCATACAGCCATGAGGATAAGCTGAGTTCGTTACTGTCAACAGCCCCATGCACCACAAGTATTATATATTTTGTATGCTACTCTCAACAGGATAAATCTTTTCTTAATGGCTTTCTGACTAACACCGATCTAAACCCGCTCCATTGACCAGCTTTTACTCGCGGTACACAACTTAATCACGGAAATATCTATTATCTGACTCTAACACCTGACAAATCGACGTACAACTCGATGTTCATAACGGGATACCCGCCATACATACAATCTCGCTTCCCAAAACCTCACTTATTTCGATTAAGCTATGCGTAGTTAAATGCTTAAAGTGTTCTTCCGTCATAGTCTGGCACTTTATTTGTTATCGGAATATTTATAATAGGAATCTCCAAATCGTTTCATTATCTTAATACAACTAAGCAACATATGTCTTAAATCCAGGTAACCTATGTACCGAATTATCTCCCCAAATTCCTCATTTAGTATATTGAACTTATTCACCTTAATGGTATCAACGTCGTGATTAGATCGCAACTTATATACCCGACACATTTGAATCTAATTTTCCACCGTATATAAAATATAAATCGCATCGTCTATAGATGAGCATAAACTTCGGTTTATAATGTTCTTGTACCTACTGTTCTCATTCAAATATTATCTCAACCATCAATCAACTTCAATTTTTAACCTCAAAGAATGTACAACAGTGAATACCAACCTAGGATCCCTGAGAATCGATAATATGAACCATAATCAACCCCGTCTTAATTAGAGCATGATTAAAATCAAGCAACCTCTGCGTAATCAATCTGATATCCATAAGCAGTAAATGAGTCATAAAACATATAAATGAATCATAAAACATATCATGACACCCAAAAGTCTAAACAACATATAATACAACCAAATAGACTTCAACCTTGATGGCCCGACAACATGACTACCCAACTATACAACCAGCCACTCAATCATTTCAGCGACTCGATGACTCCGTCAATATGATCAATAGTATCAACTCAACTGACTACGACAATAGTGTCGACTCGACAATAGTATCAACTTCGACAACTCAACAAGAGTGTCAGCTCAACAACCCTACAACTTCGATATAGATCCGGTTCTACAACTAATGCGTATAATCCCTTTCGACTGTGAGGAGAAACTTATGCCACGTCGACATAAGCTATCGGCGAATGCGTGGCAGTGCGAAGCAATCGCGGTCGTTACTAAGTACCGGCGACTCACCGTCGTCGCAGGCGAAGCGAAGATACCGGACAAAATCAACTTCAGCAGGCGGCATCGGCTTCGACCCGTAGCGTCGACTCATATCTGACTCTTCTAATACATTTCAGCGCCACCACAAAGAAAACATCTATACGACTCATGAGACCACCGGCACAAACCCGGCCACGAGGGAAATAGCAAATTTCATCCAAAACACCAAAACTCGCCATTACAAAGAGGCAAATCTGACCCCGAAGCCGCGCCTGATCAACTATATATATATAACCCAGCCGCGTCTACGCGTCATCACCGTATAATTGGAATAACTGATGAACATATCCTCAGACAACCAACAAAGTACAACGGCGTATACTTATACATCACGATAAGTAAAACTCCGTGAATTAGTACTTCGCCTTAGCTGCTAAATAAAACTCAGCGCAATATGACGGCGGACACACCCCATGTCAGCGCTAAAACATTCAAAATTATAATTACTACTTATAACATAACTAATAATATAACATTCTAACTATATATATAATCTCGTACCGATACCCCCAAAATAACCCAACAAAAAAGTTTCCCTGACCTTATTTCAACTTAAGTTCATGACCTTTCTGTGTGGTCGAGTTCCGATTACTAGTTTCAAAGGTCCTAACGTTCCGATATTAATAGCCCAATCATCACGATTTCTAATCATCTTTAATCAAATCAATGCTATCAACTTACAGCTTCAAATATCGAACATTCTCTAATCACCTCGAAAATCACAAATTACACCTCAGCAATCATCGAGTCGAGAGTACCGCCCATCATTTTTTTAAACACCATTTAGAAAAACTCTACAAAAGTCAACAAAGTCAACTGATCTGAGACATTTTTTCAACCTGTCGATAATTATCATTTGTTATCACGATAATCTAGCTTAAATGACAATTAACATAATAATAATGAAACAGTCATTTCAATTACGAAAAATCGACATCGCTCCAAACTCAAGAAATACTCCAAAAGATTCGAACTTCTTTACCTCAAGCGTAGAGAATGTCGGGGAATCTCTCGAGGAAAATTTGAGGTCAAATTTCCGTAGAATGAGGAAAATTGAAAAAAAATTTGAGGTGAAGCTTAAGGGAATTTATTGCGTCACAGAAGAAAGGGGAAGAGGATGATTTGGATGATGATAGTAAAACTGAGATAAGTATAAAAGGTCTCGTGAGTCCGCACCAAAAATATCACCGAGCTTTGTACCCGACTTTCTACGTTCGGTTTTAGGTTTAGTTTAAATGCCGGTTTATATTGTAACTCCGACATAAATTTAACTTAGCCCCAAATAATATCATCCATTCAATTAAAACTTTAAAATGCTCCAAAACCGAAATATACTACCGACCGACCGATTCATTGTATTTACGACTATTCGACTTCGATTTTTTTTTTTCCAAATCTTTCAGCAAACTAATTATCTTATTTCAATAATATTAGTGCGAACGAGTTATTCTGGAGCTTGACACGGTTGTTCGTGACTCACGAACTTTGCTTGGCTCGTGACTTGACTTCATTTGGATTTGCACGATCTTGACTTGATCTTTCGTGGACTTAACCGAGTTGAATCTTGGAGCAGTCCTTTGTAGACTTGATTTACATCATCTTTTGATTTTATATTTAATCTAGAGTTTATCTTAATATCTTTGGGGCGCGAGAATTAGCATTCGAATGATTTGTATCTTTGGTCTATTTTAATAAAGTCTTTAAAAAAAAAACCTCTCTTTCTCTGTATCATTCTTCATCCAAAAGTCCTAAATACTCTATTTTCATTTCATATTCTGACAGAAAATCGATTCCTTCATCTCAAAATTACAACCTCTTTCAATATGCATCCAAATGGTTTTGCACCCACTTTTGTCTCATCCCAAGATCTCAACCGCCCAATTAATCATTTCAGATCTGGAAGTGGGAAGCAAAATGATTTTGCTTTTATGGAGTTTATTTAGTTTAGATCTAAAAAAAATCTCATTTTTTCTATCTTGTTGAAGTAGATATAAGTTATATCATCTTTGATTTTTTCTCATTGGAAAAGAGTAGTCCGGCGTAGAAGATTGTAAAATTAATCATTATGGTTGTGGCTACTGTTTGTAATACATATACCATTTAATATTTATGAAATTGTTGAGAGTTTTATAAAGTTTTTAGTTATATTTCTATCAAATTCTATTAAGATTTTACATTATAATGAAATGAAAAATGATTTCAATCGTCAAATCTTCTTTGTCATCATTTTTTTCATCATATCAATAATCGAAAAAAGTGGATTACAGTAGCAGTTACTAATTAAAAATTGCAAAAAAAAAAAACCAATTTTTTTGCTGAATTCAAAATTGCAGTAAAAGAGCCAACCCACTTCATTCCGGCTTTTGTAACCATTTATGTATAACTCCTCCTTTTCGAGTAGCAGGCCTAGGGAACTTTGCACGATCAACATTATTGACTTCAATAAGGGTTGAAGTGGAAACCAAATCAGCAGTTTTCGGAGCATTAGGGGCACCCCTATCGCTTTTGGTGTTTTGGGCAGCACGGGGATTGTAAAGACGTCTGTAATGGCGCCTCCTGACAAACCCCGGCTTCCCGTCTTTCTTCCCTTTCGAAGGGGATTCAATATACACACCAAATACAAGCAAGACCGAACGACTATTTTATCTACGAAGATACTTCGTGAACTACCACACTTATAACAAAAAAAAAGAAAATAATCATTTCAACACCTCATCGCTTTACAAGATAACAACAACTTCGGCTCTGACTCTCTTGCTCAAAAGTCTTTACAAACCTCCACCTAATGTCCCATGCGAAAGCACTTACTACACAAAGGGATCATATTCAACCCGTTGCCAAAACCTCACAGTTGCAATCGAGATGTTCCCTTATGTCCATGGGGTTTCGATAAATTTCGGTTTGGCTGGTTTAATATGATTTCCCTTCGTGTCAAAGTCTTCAAGCGTCACCCGGCTATGGGCGTTATTATATTTTTATTATCAGATTTTCATGATTGCTTATCTATTTGTCGATTTACTTTGGTTTATACCAGGGCTTATCAGTTCGCCTCCCAGTTTTGTATACTATTTAAGGTCTTTATTTTCCTTTGGTTGGGTTTACCCAAAACGACGTATTAACTTTATTTCGCTTTAATTAACGTAGAAAGCCCCAAAGTAGGTTTAATCTAAAAATAAAAAATATTACACTTCACACCACTAATCGTATAAATTATATATAACACGTTTAAATACATACTGGACAACACAAGGTACACATGAAGACTCATGGAAGATATTCTAGCCAATCAATTATACCTACGATTATACTCAGCTCCTCGCCGCAAAAGATGGTGCCACACGAACGTCTCCTTCAACTACAAAATTTTGAGGGTCCCCAAATAAATACATGGAAATTAAAGTCAATGAATATTTATATAACGAACCATAACTAATCACATATATATGCATATGTAAACATATAGTCTCAACAATTTAATATAATCCACTTCTCAAATAATCTAGAATAATTCAATACTATCCGATAACCTAATCATATCAAATAATCCAACGAAATAAACAAGCACGAGGTGTTCACTAGGTGTTTTTTCTTTAGTTTATGCTATTTAAAGCAAATGAAGTTGCTTAGCCTTGTTAGTCTATAAGCAAGCACTTGTGTGCTCAAGAAGCAAGAGGGAGGTCATTTCCTTCTTAGCTGAAAGTGGAAAGATGAGGCATTTTAGTTATACACTTCGTTTAGTTCGAGTTTGTTTTTAGTAGGAAGAATACTCAATTATTAATAATCATGTACCCGGGTTATTTCAATCTACCCTCCTTATAAAATTCCGTCCTAGAAATTCTACTCTGGCCAACCCATTTGTATTATTGTCGCAACTCACCTTTCAATACGCTCTTATTATCTAATATCACAACATCTTATCACCAAACAAATTTCTCCATTATAGTAATCATCTTCACAGTTCACATAATATCTCATAACCACATTAACTTTGCCTCATGCTATCATAATATACTATCAATCGATAACATCTCTATGCCTCTATTTCACTATTCATTATCGTATCATTTTACATATCTGCAAGTCGACAACCCTCCATTATACTATTCACCCACTGTTATAATTTGAATTACTCCCCACATACCATATTACAACCACCCAAAGAATCGCTTTTTACAATACCCCAACCAATAATATCATCTATTATATAAAAACTCATCAATGTCACCCAATATCGTTTTACTCCACACTAACTTCACTATCGCACCATCGCTTACTCATGGATTATTGTTCACAAAGACGTGTCATACAATTCCAATCATTCGTAACACCGATCACTTAGTTCATAACATAAAAATCCACCACCAAATATACTATATTTCATACTTTCATTTCTATGCATACCTTATTAAACCCCACATATCATACATCAACATAGCATATACTCCACATAACATACCTTCTCACGGGCGATATTCATACCACCTTTCATTATAATGCGACTCTACACAATTATCATCACTCATTGTCAACCGCCATATATATCACACTAGAGATATTTAGATTCATTCATATGCAAGTCAACTCCCTTATCAAACCAACTCTTAAATTTTAAATTAATAATTGTTTTGACCTTCGAATATAGTAGTCACCCAAGGCTTCCCAATATACAACTAGCGCGTGACACATCACCAATAACCCCAAAAACTTCTTAATGCTTCCACAGATATATATTTACAACACCCTCACCTCACACAGTTATTGAGTTTCATGTCGTGTCACTATTTCTATATTATAACATAGCAATCATGATAGCGACTCATTACACCAACCACACACCAATATATATATAACATGCTAAAGACACTACACGTTATTCAATCTACTCATGTATATGTATACATTATATTATATCACCACTTGTCAATACATCAACATCACCACACATCTCATCCATATCCCTTTTATCATTTTCATTTTCATACAATCATGATTTCATCAACATATAACTCAATATCGTATTTTCCCCTTGCACGTGTTATTTTCTATTCATATAATCATCATATCATATCATAAACATTCTCAACCATAAGCTATCATTTTATTAATATCACAATTCAATATACGCCCGATCACATTATAATATGATCACATTTTATTTCTTTAGACAACCATCATTCTCTACGTGTTTCATGCATCGTCAATCATAATCTCCTAAGTTATTATATAATTCACCAATGACACTTCACATTAACATTCTAAAAGCTAACTAGCAATGCTGTTGTATTCATTTTTTATTCATTCCACGTTTCTTCATCACTCTTCAGAGTCATATTTCCTTTTCTCCCATCTCATCTCAACATATTAGAATTCAACATTTCTTCATAGCTTCAGATGGTGCCATCCCAACACTGGCTTGGAAGTTATTATTACTATGAGCAACTTCCTTCTTAGTTAAATTATCACCTCTGTTAACTCAGGTCTTACACATCAATACGTCTTATATCCTCACACAATAGTCACTGCCTTCCGTTGAGGTCTATACTGGATCAACACATAACATTTCTCACCTATTCGTCCTTGAATTCATGAATTTCATCATATTTCTAATTTTGACGTTGACCTCGCTCATCATAAAACCACAACCGATGTTAACATTTTGGCTCATGTCACCATGACCATTATACTTCACGGAATCTTATGATTTACTCAACATAAAATTTGTACCACGCTTCGCACCATAATTCAACCTTATAGGGAATTTGTACCATCTAATTCAACTATAATCTTTATCAAGTATTCGAATCCATCAACAGTGATCATAAATATGAATTCTTGAGTTCTCTGGGAAGCGGTTCAATGACCTCTCGCTTTTCCTCTCCTCATGCTACCAATTATTTCTCAAATCACACACACCCAAAAACTACCAAGTCTCACATTATACAACCATTACGAGCTCATTCCCACAATTATTCTCTCCCCGCTCTTTACCAAGCAACCATATATTCTACCACCTCTTAATACTCCATTGCCTCTTTGATTTTGGTCAACTTTTTTATCTGGCCACTCGCAGTGCATTAATTTAACTTCAAAACTAACATCAACGCACCACCATCATTAGTTTTCATCCTCAAGATTCTTTAAACAACTGTTTCATTTATGACTTGGATACATCAACCATCATATTTTCTCTTATTAACGAGATCCCAAGACCTCATGGATATTCTACTACTACTTCAATTAATTTTTCCTACCGTTAGTCCAACTTTTCCAAGCAAGCGGTATTTTCAACTCTTATAATTTAAGGGAGTCCACGTACAACATCATAGGATAACGCCTAAAATATTTAAGAACAACTTTTCATATCTATTAATCTCAACTCAACATCTAAATATTTGCTCACAATCTTCAATTGGAACGCGAATATGTTATTACTTGACCGCACAATAGTATAATATATCCAAACACCTATTTCCTTGTTATCATTCTAATGTCACAGCTATCTATTCTTGACAAAGGAATCAAATCCATAACTTGATCCATTTATCCTATAACTTATTAAAGTTCATTCAGATCACTTAATCTTACTTTATGAGATTCAACACTTATAACTCTACCCAACTCATCTAGCCTAAAATTTCATCTTTTCAAGAATAAATATCATCCTTTGTACATTTTTTTTCATACCATAGACTATCTTCAAGAATTATCACTTCCTTTCATTTTCTTCCCCGACGTTTCCGTACAACTAAATTGCATTATCAATTTAGCATTTGGTAATCCAACTATCAACAAATTTATATCTCACATAGTTTATACTTTATATTTTCTTGAAAATATCATCATCCTAGATTCATTACCATTTCAACCTAACCCCTCAATCATCTTCTATAATTCACAATTTCCCTCCATTTATCACCAAATTTAAATAATCTATTTCGATCCAATTAACATTCTTATTTCATCCAATTAATCAACATTATATATCTCGCCTCGAGTTTCATTATTCGGGAAAGAATGGATTCTCAGAACCTGACTTGGTGCATTCCGCACTTTGAGACAACTTCAACTAAGTCTTATCATCTTAATATGCTTGTCACAAAGGCCAAACTTTCTATTTCATCTCGCATTCTAAAGTCCCCTCCAAACGGGTATATCAACTACCTTTCTAAAATAATTCTTTCCTCCCTCGACTTACTACAATCAATCATTACTTCCATTTCTATTTCACTTAAATATTTATTTATTCATACAACTAAGCATCTTTTCTTCCTTCCATGGTCCCGGAATTTCCATCATTCCACTTACTTCTTCAAGGCAACACTCAACAACTTAAGCAACTAAGAAACTTCATAATGACAACCAAACTATAATATTCATTTTCAACCCATTACAACCCTTATCATACCCATAACGACAACAAGATTCATTAAACTTATTCTCATATTCACAAATGATCCATCCTGTGTAACGGCCAACTAAATTAATTTCTCACTCTACTTTAACACTGGGTACAACTATCATAATTATCACCAATATTCTTTCCCCCACTATTCCTGGGTGCCCAAAAGGTTTAACTTTACATGCTCCAAGGCTCAACAACCTTACACTCAATCACATGATTACCTTTAAAAATATAAAGGCCATGTACTTCAACTTCAACTTATCCTTAACACTCTAAGATTTAGATAAATACGCCGGGCTCCACCTAAATCCAACATTGAGACTCCTTCCCAATATCTTTTGGCATATCTTTTTCTCCCCCAACAAAATTCCAACATATCCATCCATATCTAACGCCTTCATTCCCATAGGTTTCGCCTTCGAGTTCACATCCTCTATAATAACTCGGCATCGAGAGTAAAAGATAAATCTACTAACCACCAAGGTTTAATAAACATCATCAATGAAAACGCGTAAGGCTCTTTCTAATCAAACTTCGCTTGTATATTCACCAAACTTACTAATCTGCTTCAAACCTTATGCTCACTGCAACTAATACACGATTCATCTTAATCTTTCCCCTGTGAACTCACACGTAGCTAAATGAAGATCTTCTAAGTGGCATCCCTCACCAACAATCCAGTTAAGGAGCATTCAGACTCACAAGACTCAAATATCGACAAATCCTAATCATTTGTAATCTAGCACATAACCATACACGACACCATGTGAGATCTTAAACCTAAGCTATGATACCAAAATTGTAACGACCAGCCCAGTCGGTCAGCCTGAGGTTAGCCGGCAACAGATGAACATCGGGCCACCCATACAACTTGGACCAAAAAGAACGAAGGAAAAATACAACGACTATGCCCGCATGGTGATCTAAGAACACAACAATATTATACTTCATAATTTCGTCAATCGTACAAATCATATACAACACGTTTTCTAAATACATACTTTGACACCACACAAAGTACACACCGAAGCATCGTTGAAGATATCCTAGCCACCCTGAATCGTATTTACAATTATACTCACCGCTTCAAAAAATGGTGCCACATGAACGTTTCCTTCAACTACAGTACTCGGGGTCCTCAATAAGGGCGAAATTGAAGCTCACCAAATATTTATATAATTTAACCATAACTAATCGTAGACATATCTCGCATATGTAAACATATACCAATAATTTAATATAATCCACTTCTCAAATAATCCTGAATAATTCAATAATATCCGATAACCTAATCATATCAAATAATCCAACGAATAAACTATCGCATACACAGTCAATAACATCCAGTATATCACACAAGCAACAATAACTCTATCCGCCCCTATTAGCCACACCACCCTAATGTAGAAAACAACATCGCTTTTCACACCAAGCAAACCAAGATCATTAAAATAGACCTCGCCCGGCCACCTCACCACTAGACGGGAATACCTCAACCTCGTAGAGTCTCTTGCGTCCGTCAGGGGTTTTATCACCACTGCAGATGTGGCACATCTACCAGAGCATGTAGCCTCTTAGACTATCGATAGCCTCTTAGGATATCGAGCATCAATCCCAAGATTCGCAGCTCTTAGGCTATCAGAGCACATCAACCGCATCTGTAGCTCTTAGGCTAGCAGAGCACATTATACAATATCCACAAACCACCAATAAATCTCCACATCATATGTATATCTCATCATGCAACTCATCAACCCATACTTAAACACGCTGGGTTGGCTACGAGTCCATACACCTTATTTTAATGATGACTCAGCTGATTTACTATCTAACACGTGGCGCTTAAGTGATTTATTTCATAGGGAATGTTAGAGCGTGTTGTCGGATCTAAAGTCATATTCATATCAAACAAACACAAGATCAAGGCATTGAAAATAATGAAGAAATGTCATGAGCTTCAAGCAGCACAATAATGCCAAAAAATGAGTATAGTGATATAGAAGAAGAATCAATACAAAGCTTCAAAGTGAAGAATGGCTATTATGAAGATCTTCCATCTAAATGGTCATGAAAGGATTCAAAGGAAGAGCTAATCCAAGAATAAAAGATCGGAAAGAGATCTAGCCTGATACAAGTCAAGATACGTAAAGTTATGATTTGAATTCACTATACTTTTCTTCCTGATTCGAAGTTCTTGTTTATGATATTTTTTCAAATCATTTTTGGACAAAAAAGAACTTAACCATTTCAATATTTTTACAATGTTTGTCAAAAAAAATATTTAAAAATCTTAATTTTTTTAAAAACTGGGCTTGATTTCTTATTATCAAAGGGTTTGAAAGTGCTTTCCAATGCTTTTGAATCGTCAAAATCGAGCAGAACGAAACGAAAATGAATTTAGTTTGACCCATCAGGACCATACGCTTCTGATGTGGGTCTCGATAGGTCTCTACGAGGTCTCGATGGATCGCTTGACCATTTGTAAGTGACTCCATTGAGACCTTGAAGGGTCTCGGTGGAGGTCTCTCGATATGTTTTTTGACCTGCTTGAACTCCATTTTAACACCTTATTTAAACCCCAATCTTTCCCCCAAACTTCCCCAACTCTTCCCTGCTAAACGATATTTGAACTAAAAATAACATTCTGTGCTGTTTTATTTCATCTTTAAACACCAAATCTCTCAAACTTGTGCTCTTTAATCTTGATTATCAAAGAGAGTGAGTTTGGTTTGTGCTTCACACTTTGGAAATGAGAATGGGAAACAAAAACATTCAAGGTAAGTTTGATGAAATGCTTTCAAACGGGAGTTCAAGATCTTCAAAGTCATATCTACTCACAAGGAGTCGCAACAGCTTCAATTTCATATTTTCCATTCAATATATGAGCAATAAATATTCTTAAATTGTAATCCTATTATAGCTCATTGAGGAGCATTTAAATTGGGATAAACAACAATCTCTATTCTATAAAGAGATGTCCCATTAAGTTAGATTTGTTCTTCATACTAGAGGCTTCGGGCGTCTGAGAAGCTGCGAGGCTTCAGTCTGCTGTGAATCAGGAGATTGTCGAAACAGGCTATGCTCAAACAATATGACATGTGAGTGGTTTCCTGAGGTAGCGGAGTTGCACTCCTGGATAGGAGAACCGTGATTCCTTAGGTTGTTAGCGCGCATCAAGAGTTGAAATCCTAGGTCATGTTTCGGGTTCTTAGCAAAGAGCTGGGTGGTTGTAAGTTGGTTTGCTTCACCAACATTTGGTAAGCACCATCTAGTGGATTCTAGAGAAAGCCTAAGGTGAGGAGCCTTGGGTCGAGGATGTAGATTAGCGAACCTCAGTACATGCCTTGTCAGTTTGCATCTTCTATCCCTACTTTTATTTTCTAGTCTATATTGATATTGCTAAATTTCTAGGATTCGACAGTGCTGGGCTGACGCTTAATTGAATATGCTCCAGAATTAACTTTTAGTATTGATAGAACAAGTTTAATCGAGCTAAACTTGAATATCCTATATTGATCGTAATTTAATATTCATTATTAGGATAGTTTGATCGATGAAATTAATTATTATATTCTCACCCATCAAATCATAATTAAATTTTCTATTAAGAATGTCTTAAACCACCTAGTAGTCTATGTTCTCGAATTGCATATGTTATATACATTGCTAGGATTGATCAATAGCCATAAATGGACTTAATCGTATTATGCATGAATGAGCTTAATGTTAATGTTGATCAATATGAGTTTTGGGCATTTATTGCACATAATGATCAAGTAGATCATTTAATTATTTTATCTTTAATCTAGCATTCATTTGAGGAGTTTGAAACCTTTGGTATAAAGAAGTTTAAAGTCTAAAAATCGTCAACTGACCGTTAAGTCCTTTATTCACCCCCCTAAGGACATCATATATTCTAACACGCCGTATAACATTTCATTATCAAGCACCCCTTATACAATATAGAAAACTATTACCACAACTCAACCACGACACATATATATCAACACATAAACACCAGACAAGTTACCATTGGCGGCGAGATATGTACCCCAACTTAGATATTTCCACAATTGATTACATGATAATTAACGTTTATAAAGTCTCAATATCACATATCACATATATAACTCATTTAGTAAAATATACAACTTCTTACATATACACACAATATATATGAAGATATCATATATAAATACCACATCAAGCCAAGCCAAATATCAACAATTTTACTACCCAAAGCAACTACTGATATCCACATCTAAAGAACATAATAATAAAATTAATTTTATTCTAGTAACTTTAACCACCAACGGCTAGTAAATTTGTGAACTACTTGAACTTTATGCAATTTCATCCCATTTTACGATATACTACTATACCCATTTTAACTTTTGTCTATATCCAAACTATATTAGTTATATCAAGAATCTAAATTGAATACTACTATCCAAAATCTATTACATAGTTAAACTAGAACTAACATATGATTCTATAATTTAGTTTATGTATATTATAAGTAATCAATTTTATTTCTACCAAGAATTTAATTAGATAAATTCTGAGTCTCTATAACCAGTATACTATATATTTAAAACCATTAAATATGAACTCTAATGATCATTAATGGATGAGTTTAGCTAATTAAAGTAACTTGGCATAATTATACAACTAGTTATATAACCAATAAAAGGATATACTTATACCTTTTTCCTTCTTGAAACTTGAAAGAACTTTAAGATTATGATTTAAGAGGAGAATAACATCAAAAGGAAAGAAAATTTGTTAGAAAGGGGAGGGGAGGCCCCACGAAGCAAAGGAGGAGAGCCAGGTGTTTTTCTTTAGTTTATGCAGCAATACGTAACTGAACGAAGCGTTTGAG
>JADFUC010002138.1:15000-25047 GCA_019722365.1 Lithospermum erythrorhizon | reverse complement strand
GCTGAAGTTACGTATTGCTGAATCGGAGCGACAAAGGGTCAATTCGGGCCGATTGTATAAAGAGGCCACTCTGCCGCTTACAATACCCCGTCGCGTATTTAAGTCGTCTGCAAAGGATTCTGCCCGCCACACGGTGGAAATTGTACTACATGACGGCCGCCGAAACCCTTCCGTCTCGACGGCTTGGCCAATGACACGTGCCCTTGGGGACCGGAGGCCCCTACTGCGGGTCGGCAAACGGGCGGCGGGCGACGCGGCTGCTCTAGCCCGGATTCCGATCACTTAGAGATGCCTACCATAATCCAACGCGACGGTGAAGTTTGCTACATCGCTTTTCAACCAAGCGCGATGACCAATTGTGCGAATCAACGGTTCCTCTCGTACTAGGTTGAATTACTATTGCGACACCGGCCATCAAGTAGTGGTAAACTAACCTGCCTCACTCCACGGTTCAAACCCACCACGCCTCCCTATTGGTGGGTGAACAATCCAACACTTGGTGAATTCTCGCCTACAATGTGGATAGGAAGAGCCGACATCGAAGGACTGTGCTAACGCCGGGCTATGAACTGGGTCGCCATGCTCAGCTTATCCCCGCGTAACTTTTCCGACACCTCTAGCTTCAAATCTCGGTTATTCAAAGGATCACACGCCATCTGCCTCGTGACTGCATCGAAATCGAATCAAACGAGCTTTTTTACCCTTCTGCTCCACACGAGATTTCTGCTTCGCTATTTATCTTAGATTAATTGCTAAGTATCTTTAACACGATGTGCCGCCCCAGCCAAACTCCCCACCTGACAATGTCTTCCGCCCGGATCGGCCCGCGAACGAGCCTTGGGTCCAAAAAGAGGGGCAGTGCCCCGCCTCCGATTCACGGAATAAGTAAAATAACGCTAGTGCTAGCTGGTATTTCACTTTGCCTTCGCCCACTTCCTATCCTACACCTCAAGTCATTTCACAAAGTCGACTAGAGTCAAGCTCACCAGGTCTTTCTCTCACGATTCTCGCTAAGCCCGCTCCCTTGGCCGTGGTTTCGCTGATAGTAGATGTGACGGGGAATCTTCGTTAATCCATTCATGCTGCCACTAATTAGACGACGAGGCATTTGGCTACCTTAAGAGCCTGCCATCACTCCGCTTGGTTGAATTTCTTCACTTTGACATCTGCAGCATCAAGCATCCGCAGTGGGACCATCGCAATGCTTTGTTTTAATTAAATGGATTCCCCTTGTCCGCATTTCGCCTGAAATGGACAGGCCTGACGCCCTGGGAAGTGCCCCCAAGGAGTTGCCTCCGTCTCCTGGTAACTGGCCACGCGAGCAGCTCTATAGCCCGCCAACAGCCTCGACGGGAATTGGGATCGGACCCCGTGCCCAAGCCCTCAGAGCCAATCCTTTTCCCGAAGTTACGGATCCATTTTGCCGACTTCCCTTGCCTACATTGTTCCATCGACTCGTAGGCCGCTCACCTGAGACCGACGCGTTATGAGTACGACCGGGCGTGGACGGCACTCGGTCCTCCGGATTTTCGCGTCGCTGGGCGCACTGACACCACGCGACGTAAGGCTTTCCAGCCGCTGGACTTACTCTCCGGGCTATTTTGCTTCAGGCGGGCAGGCTGCAAATGTAAAAGATAACTCTTCCTTTGCGCCTCGGCCGACGCTCTCCGACTCCCTTAACGTTGTTGCCAACCGCCACCCTGTTCGCAGAATTTTAACCATTCCTCGAGCACGCGCTGAACGCGCTTATCTCTGCCGGGCTTCCCGACTTGTGATCGATTCAACCACAGCAAGTGCCGCCTCATGGAACCTTTCCCCTTCGGCCTTCAAAGTTCTCATTTGAATATTTGCTACTACCACCAAGATCCGCAGACTCCGACGGTCAAGCCCACTGGCTCGCGCCTCTAGGTTTTATACCGCCAGCCTCTACCATCGGGGCTCACTGCCTCGACGGCCGGTATAGGTCAGCTTGCTGCCCATCCATTTTCGGGCTAGTTGATCTCGGCAGTGGAGTTGTTACACACCCTAGCGGATTTCGACTCATGACCACCGGGCCCCGCTGCCTCCTTTAATCAATTAACACCTTTGTGATTCAGGCATGCACGGCACCTGAACCCGCTTCCGGTTCATCCCAAGATCGCCGCCTCGCTTACCAAAATGGCCCACTTGAGCTCTTTTGATTCCGTGGCATTGCTCAACGGAGCGTACCGTGTCAGCCCTACCTATTTAAAATAGAGGCGCTATACCGATGCCTCCTCTCTAATCATTGGCTTTACCCGATAGAATCGCATTGTTCAGCCCAGCTATCCCAGGAAACTGGAGGAACCACTACTAGATCTTCGATTAGTCTTTCGCCTCATACCCAAGCCGACTTAACGATTTGCACTCTGCCAAGACGCTATGGCCTCCACCGTAGTTCCTCTCTCGCTTCGCCCACGTGCATAGTTCACCATCTTCTGGTCCCGATGTGCATGCTCACACTCTCGAACCTTCTCAAAAGATCAAGTGTCGGTCGGGCGCGCACACCTCAGCGGATCCACCAATCGCCTTCCTTACGCTTCATCAAGTTTAGGCACCCGTTGGACTCGCATAATATGTCGACTTTGGTCCGTGTTTCAAGACGGGTCGAATGGGGAGCCCATGTGCATCAAAGATCGAGCACGCAGATGTCAAGACGCACGCCGCCCGCCACGATCGTGACAGACGCAGATTCTCCATCGGGCCTATCTTACGCCCCTCGGCTTTGGCCGCCTGCACAATCCGCGCTTGGTCCACACTGAGCCGATCAAGCGGACCTGACTTTCACTGCTCAAGATACGACCGGGCGCATCGGGCCGGCCCCATCCGCTTCCTCCCGACAATCAAGCACTCTTTTGACTCTTTTCAAAGTCCTTTTTCATCTTTCTCGCTGGTATTTGTTCAAGTATTCTGTCTCTCGCCTCGTATTTAGCCTTTGGATTTGAATTTACCGCTTCCGCTTTTGGGCTGCATTCCCAAACAACCCGATCACGACACCAGCAAGGACACAGTGTCCACAATCTACTACCTTCTCCGCGCCTCTTTCCAGTGGATTCTCAGTTCCGGTCCGCCAATGAGGACGCTTTCTCCAGACTACAATTCGGATTTACTTGCCGCCCGATTTCAAGCCGGGCTACTCCCGTTCGCTGCTACTAAGGGAATCTTTGTAAGTTTCTTTTTTCCTCCGCTTTATTGATATGCTTAAATTGGGCTGGTAATTCCGCCTCGACTGGGTCGCGGTCAGCACGAAGCTTCCGACCCAAGAGCCGGAAGCACGTGCCTTAGGGTCTCGAGAGCCACGAAGGCTCGTACACGACATGACGCGAAGCGCTGGTCGTCTAACCACCACTTGGTCGTGGAAGTCCTTTAACTCCGAACTCGACTTCACCAATCGCACCTCAAGGCAATGCGAGGTCGCCAATCCACCACATCCACGAATCGACGCTGGCGCGACGCGCGACGCCAGCAGACGGCCTTTAGCCTATCGGCTTCGTGCGCAACTTATGCTTCAAAGACTCGACGGTTCACGGATTCCGCAATTCACAATTATCGCATTTCTCGCTACGCTCTTCATCGTTGCTGGTAGAGCCGGTATATCCGCTACGAGTCGTTGTGGTTTAGAAAGAAGCCATCCCAAGCCTGTGTTTCACAGCCGGGAGAGGATGTGTCTAAGCCCTTGTCAAAGTATTCCTTTAAGCGCCAAGGCTGGGGTTGGCTATACACCACACGGCAAGATGTCGGGCACCGTTAGTTCGATCAATAGTCGAGTATCCCGCATAACCGAGCGCCCGAGTTAAAAAACTTGTTCGCGAGTGGTTCTGCTATGCAGATTCGACAATGATCCTTCCGCAGGTTCACCTACGGAAACCTTGTTACGACTTCTCCTTCCTCTAAATGATAAGGTTCAATGGACTTCTCAAGACGTCGCCGCAGTAGCCGAATCACCACGCCGCCGATCCCAATAACATTTTCACCGATCATTCAATCGGCAGTGAGCTTAATGGGCGGTGCGCATAGCGGCGTGACGTAGTCAACGCGAGCCGATGACTCGCGCTTACTAGAATTCTCGCTTAAGACCAACAATTGCAATGATCTATCCCTCATCACGATGAAATTTCAAAGATGTTCATTCGCCGGCCAAGGCCATGCACTCGCTGAATACATCGCAGAAGCGCTACATGCCCGTAACATCTGGCGGCATCACAGCACTGTTATCGCCTCAAACTTCCCACGGCCTAAAAGGCCGTAGTCCCTCTAAGAAGCTACCGCTGGCGTGGAGACCTCCAGATAATTTAGTTAACAGTCGAGGTCTCGCCTAACGAATTAACTGCATAAATCGCTTCCACCAATCCAAGTTAACGGCTACGCACCACCACCCATGTAATCTCGAAAGAGTTTATCATCTCATTAACTTACTATGTCCTGACTCCGTAAGTTTCCTGTTGAGTCAAATTGGCCATGAAGCTCCACTCCCGCGCCTCTTCAATTTCCCTTTAAGTTTCCAAATTTCTATGACCATACTCGAACCCAAAACTTTGATTTCTCATAAGGCGCCGGGCGGAGTCCTGTGCTAACATCCGCCGATCCTCGGGTCGGGCATCGCTTATGGTTGAGACTAGGACTCGTGATCCGATCGTCTTCGAGCCCCCAACTTTCGCTCTTGATTAATGGTACTGATCCTTGGCAAATGCTTTCTCAGCAGCTTGTTCGCCTTCATAAATCCAAGAATTTCACTGACTATGCGAAATAATAATGCCCCCCGACCGGCCCCTCGTTAATCATTACTCCGATCCCGAAGGCCAACGTAATAGGATCGAAATCCTATAATGTTATCCCATGCTAATGTATGCAGAGCGTAGGCTTGCTTTGAGCACTCTAATTTCTTCAAAGTAACAGCGCCGGAGGCACGACCCGGCCAATTAAGGCCAGGACATCGCCGCGTAAGAGACGCACGATCGGTGCACACCGAAGGACCGCCGACCCATCTCAAAGTCCAACTACGAGCTTTTTAACCTGCAACAACTTAAATATACGCTTATCGAGCTGAATTGCCGCGGCCGCTGCAATCTCGCATTTGCCTCCAATGGATCCCCTCAAGTAGGATTTAGATTGTACTTGGTTCCACTACTGTATCATTTAAGCCCGGTATCAAGTATTTATTGTCACTACCTCCCCGTGTCGATTGCAATTTGCGCCGCCGCTCCTTTTGACGCGGGGTAGCCGCTTTCTCAGCTCCCCTCCTCCTAATCGAACCCTAATTACCCGCCACCACTACGAGCCACTATCCTACCATCGAAAGTTGATAGGCGTAAATTTGAACGATGCTGGCCGGGCCGGGCACGAGGTCGCGGCGATCCGACAAGTTATCATGAATCTGCTCTGAAGAACGGAAGCACGAGGCCCGCTTCTAATCTTTTATCTAATAAATGCAACCTTTCCGTAAGTCGGGTTTGCGCACGATTAGCTCTAGAATTACTAATGGTTATCCGAGTAGCTGGTGTACCATCAAACAAACTATAATCGATGACGAGCCATTCGCAGCTTCACAAATTCGGGTTCAGTTCATACTTACACGCATGGCTTAACTCGAGACAAGCATATGACTACCGGGCAGTGATCAACTGTAGCAATCCTCAACGCATGCTTCACCGCATTCTGCCAAAAGGCTCAAACGGATTGCGTCACCGCAACGGCGATGATCACTTTTGTTAGACAAAAGAGGCATAAACCCTATGCCCAATCAAATATACCACATCCTGTGAGCTCAGTAACTTCCCTAGGCACTAATCCCTCAAACACTTTAATGTACGAGAACTGGGACATATGGATAGCTTTACGGTTCGCCCACATCACCCAACAAAGGGGCCACGAAAGGCAAAAGTAACACGTTTAACCGGCCAATTACCATAATAGTAGGTACCCAACACAAGAAACCAAACGCAACCAAGAGTAGGTAGTATCACTGAACATTAACTCAAAAAGGCTAAAATGGCGATGGACGCCGGGCAAGCCAAGGCGTGATCCAACCAACCAACACAAGCCAAACACCACTCATGCGCCTACACGTATGCCAATCTCAACCCTTGATTCAACAAACGACTACCCATGAGGCAACAAGGCCATGGAAAAATCGAACGTTGAATGGAGGGCAAAGAAAGAACCGCTTGGCACGATAGTTACATGGGACAAGGCACGGATATCGCCTCAAAGACGACGCTGCTGGGCCTTTGGGAAGACGACGCGGCGAGCCGGCAAAGACGACAAGTAAGCAGGAAAGCGACGACGTGGCGTTTTCGGCAAAGACGACACGGCGTAACCGGCAAGACGACGGTGTCCCGCAGCACGACGGCGCAACCGGGCAAAGACGACGCGGCGAACCGGCAAAGCATCATCGGCGCGCCCCGGCAAAGACGACAGGCGAACCGGGCAAAGCATTCACGCGGCGGCCGGGCGCAGCAAAGACGACGCGGCGAACGGCAGCACGACGTATAACGGCAAAGACGACGGCACCGGGTAGCACGACGCGGTGTCCCGCAGCACGACGTGCGAACCGCAGCATTAATGCAGTGAGCCGGTGCAAAGATGATGTATCCCGCAGTACGACGCGGCGAACCGGTAAAGAGCATGACGCAGGCTCCCCGCCACATTTACGTGGCGCTCCCGGCAGTACGACGCGGCGGTCAAAAAGACGACGCGGTGAACCGGCAAAGATGACGCAAGGCCCCGCAGCACGGCGGCGGTCTGCAGTACAACGCGGCGACCGCAGGCACGACGCGGCGCCCCGGTAGTACGATGCGGCGGCCGAAGACGAGCCGCGGCGCACGGCACTCGCAAAGCAAGTCCCCTATAGTACATTTATATGCATTTGGGCTAGTTGCCAGGTGAGGCTAAGCACCTAAAAGCCGCATAATTTTTTTCCACTCATCACGACAAGTAAGCCCGAGCACGACGGCGGCGGGCAAGACGATGCAAGCCCCGACAAACACGGCGACTCCGCAAAGACGACGCGGCGTTTCTCCGGCAAAGATGACGCGGCAACCGGCAGCACGACGCGGCGGCCCCGGCAAAGACGACGCAAGGGCCCCGGCAAAGACGACGCAGTATCCTCGCAGAACCTACGCAGACCGGCAAAGACGACGCGGTGCCCCGGGGCAGCTATTTACGCGGCGTAACCGCAGCACGACGGCAGCTTTTCCCGCAGCACGACGTGCGGCGCGGGCAAAGACGACGTGACGGCCGCAAAGACGACGCGGCGCACGGCACTCTCGGCAAAGCAAGTCCTCTCTATACATATATATGCATTTGGGCTAGTTGCGTGAGTGTATGGGGCACCCCAAAAGCTGCCGGTGCATAATTTTTTCCACCATCACGACGCGGCGGCGGCGGGCAAAGACGACGCGGCGCCCTGGCAAAGACGACGCGGCGAACCGCAAAGACGACGCAGTGAATCGGCAAAGACGACGCGCGACCGGCAGCACGACGGCGTCCCGCAGCACGACAAGTATGCCCCGCAAAGACGACAGGCGGTTGGCAAAGATTTACGCCACAAGTGACTGCACTCAAATAAGTCCCTCTCTATATACATTTATATGCATTTGGGCTTAGTCATAGGAGTACAAGCACTCTAAAAGCCGGGCTGGTGCATAATTTTTTTTTTTTCCACTATCACGACGCGGCGGCGCCCCGGCAAAGATTTACGCAAGCGGGCAAAGATAACGGGCGTTTCGGCAGCACGACGCAGGCAGTGGGCAGGCACGACGGCGGCCCCGCAGCACGACGCGGCGACCCGGCAAAGACGACGCGGCGCCCCGGCAGCACGACGCAGGTAGTGCAGCACGACGCAGTAAGTCCCCGCAGCACGACGGCGTGCCGGCAGCACGACGCGGTGTTCCGGCAAAGACGACGCGTGAATCGGCAGCAATACGCGGCGCCCCCGCAAAGACGACGTAACCGGCAGCACGACAAGGCGACCGGTAGCACGAATGCGGCGACCGGGCAGCACGACGCGGCGCGCCCCGCAGCACGACGCGGCGGTCCGCAGCATCGACGGCCCCGCAGCACGACGCGCGGCGGGCAGCACGACGACGGCCGGGCAAAGACGACGCGGCGCACGTACTCTCGCGCAAGTCCCCCCTATAGTACATATATATATGCATTTGGGCTAGTTGCAGAGTACAAGCACTCAAAAGCGCATAATTTTTTTTCACTATCACGACGCGGCGTAAGTGGCAAAGACGACGCAGTGCCCGCAAAGATGACGGCGAATCCGGCAACGATGATGCGGCGCCGCGTAAAGATGATGCGGCGCCCTGGCAAGACGACGTGCGACCGGCACGACGTAGGTCTCGCAGTACGACGCGGCGCTCCCGCAGTACGACGCGGCGGTACTGCAAAGATGACGTGCGTTCCCGGCAAAGATGACGCAAAGTCTCGGCAAAGATGAAGGGCAATCTCGCAAAGACGGCACCGTATAGACGCGTGCCCGGCAAAGATGACGTATAACCGGCAGCACGACGTGGTGTCTCGGCAAGACGACGCGGCGTGTAAGGGTAGCATTTACGTTGCCTTCTGCAAAATAGCCGCGGCGAACCGGCAGCACGACGCGTTTCGGAAGACGACGCAGTGAACCGGCAGCACGACGCGGCGCCCCGGCAGCAATTTTATCGCGTTCTTTCGGGCAGAAAGTACGACGCGCGTTTCCGGCAAAGACGACGCGGCGAATCGGCAAAATGACGCGGCGGTTCTTTCCGGCAGCACGACGCGGCGTCAGCCCCGGCAAAGACGACGCGGCGAATCAGCAGACGACGCGGCGCCCCGCAGCACGACGCAGGAATCGGGCAGCATCGACGCGGCTCTTCGGGTAGCAATGACGTAAGGCGCAAAGATTGACGGCGTCTTCGGTAAAGACGATGCGGCGACCGGGCAAAGCATTTATCGCGGCGCCCCGCAGCACGACGCGGCGTAAGGGTGCACGACGCATGCCGGGTGTTTACTGCGGCGTTCTGGCAAAGACGACGGCGGCAGTAAAGACGGGCGGCGCACGCACTCTCGGCGTTAGTCCCGGCAGCATTTATATGCATCTGGGCTACCATAGGAGTACAAGCACCTAAAAAGTCACGTGTGCATAATTTTTTTTCCATCTTTTCATATTTTTATAATATAAACATAAACTTTGATATAATATGAATATTAAATGTTGAAAATGAATTATTTCTCAATTTTTTTTTTTTTTTTATAAAAAATTTATTTTTAATATTTTTTTTTTTTTTTATAAAAAAAATTATTTTTAAACATTTTATTATTATTTTTTTCTAGTTTCTTGTCAAAATCGGTATTCTCACGCATTTGATTTTCCAAACCCTTCACCCACATCATTTATAATGCATTGTAACGGTTCAACCCTTACATCAACGCATCGACAGAGTTTACGGCTACCTGATTCCGCACTCGAGTTTTTCCATCCAAAAACCCCCGATTTTTATCCGCAATTTGCATTAAATAAAAATAATGGATAATTTACTGGAAGACTTCGTCAAGCATTTACTCTAGGAGGCAAGGCAATCTCAATCCGGGTCTAATTTTGGTAAACGATAATATCCGAATTATTGGCCTTGGCGCTTAGTTATTATGCACCTAACGAATAAACTTAGCTCATTTATAAGTGATTAAAATAATTTTTCGATAAACGACGGCCAACAAAAAATTCATTTTCATGGAGTCATTAGGAAAACTAAGGCATATGGCTGAAAGCAAAGATTTCAAGGTTATATTTCACGCACGGAGGCAATTTCACGTGACGATTTTCCAAACCTTTCCACCCACATCATTTACGACGGTAAACGGTTCAACTCCAATATCAACGCATTTTGACATACTTGTAATGACTAACATAAGCACGCATCTCTCCGGCACGGAGTTTTTCCATCCAAAAACCCTGATTTTTATCCGCGCAACTCTGCATACAACAAATAAGCCAGCTGGCTAATTTAATAAAGACTTGGTCAAGATGCACGAGGAGGCACCAATCCG
>JADFUC010002138.1:0-10000 GCA_019722365.1 Lithospermum erythrorhizon | reverse complement strand
ACAAATCGCCCACCAACTAAGAACGGCCATGCACCACCACCCATAGAATCTCGAAGAGCTTACTGGACTGGCCAATCCTTACTATGTCCGTGACCTCGGTAAGTTTCCCGTGTCAGGTCAAATTAAGCCGCAGCTCCACTCCCGTGGTGCCCTTCCGCCAATTCCTCCTTTAAGTTTCAAATTTCATAATTATTACTCCCTCGGAACTCCAAAAACTTTGATTTCTCATAAGGTGCCGGCGGAGTCCTAAAAGCAACATCCGCCGATCCCTGGTCGGCATCGTTTATGGTTGAGACTAGGACGGTATCTCGATCGCCTTCGAAATTTCAAATTTCTCGCTCTTTCTGATTAATGAAAAACATCCTTGGGCAATGCTTCGCAGCTCTGTTCTGCCCTTCATAAATCCAAGAATTCCTTTACCTCCGACTATGAAATACTTAATGCCCCTCGATCGTCCCCTGCGACCACATTCGATCCTCATAACGAATAGATCGAATCCTATGTAATGTTATCCCATGCTAATGTACGCAGAGCGTAGGGTCAGCTTTTGAGCACTCTAATTTCAGTAATGGGGTCATTGAGGCACGACCCGCCAATTGGCCGTGTGAGCCGACGCGGCGTAAGAGACGACGATCGGGTGCACACCGAAAGGCGGACCGCTGACCCATCTCAAAGTCCAACTACGCAGCTTTTAATCGTTAGGAATAACTTAAATATACGCTTATCGAGCCGGAATTGGTCAGCGCTGTCGGGCAGCACCACTCGCCTCCAATGGATCCCTGCTAAGGGATTTAGGGATTGTACTCCATTCCAATTACTTAATTAGCTGAAGCCCGGTATTGTTATTTATTGTCACTACCTCCCCCGTGTCGATTGCAATTTGCGCTACCGGCCGCCTTCCTGGATGTGGTAGCCGCTTTCTCGTGCTCCTCCGGAATCGAACCCTAATTCGCCACCCGTCACCTCTCACCATGGTAACATACCATCCTACCATCGAAAAGTTGATAGGGCAGAAATTTGAATGATGCGTCACGCACGAGGGCCGCGGCGATCCGACAAGTTATCATGAATCATCGCAAAGAACGAGCACGGTGTCTGCCAAGGCCGACTTTTTTATCTAATAAATGCAACTCCTTCCAAGTCGGGGTTTGGTGCACGATAGTTTTAGAATTACTACGGTTATCCGAGTAGCGTGTACCATCAAACAAACTATAATCGATTTAATTTAGCCATTCAGCTTCATACCGAATTAGTTCATACTTACACATGCATGGCTTAATCTCAGACAAGCATATTTACTCACCGCGTGATCAACTGTAGCAATCCCTCAACGATGCCACCGCACTTGCCAAAAGGCTCAAACGGATTGGCAATTGCCCGCAACGGCCGATGATCACTTTGTTAGATGTAAAGAGGCACAAACCCTGCGCCCAATCAAATATACCACATCCTGTAGCCCAAGAACTTCCCTAGGTACCAATCCCCAAACACGAATGTGTATGAGAACTCCGGGACATATGGATGGCTTTATGGTTCGCCCACATCACCCAACAAAGGGGCCACGAAAGGCAAAAAATAACACGCTTAACTGCCAATTACTATAATAGGTACCCAACACAAGAAACCGAACGAACCAAGAGAGTAGGTAGTATCACTTGGAACACAACGAAAAGGCTAGTGAGGATGGACGTCGTTGCCAAGGCAAGGATCCAACCAACCAACACAAGCCAAACACCACTCATGCGCCTACACGTATGCCAATCTCAACCTTGATTCAACAAACGATTACCCATGAGGCAACAAGGCGTGGAAAAATCGAACGCTGAATGGAGGGCAAAAGAAAGAACCGCTTTGGCACGTATAGTTATACGGACAAGGCAGACGGGATATCGCCCTCAAGACGTACGCGGCGCCCTTCGGCAAAGACGACGCGGCGAAGCCGGGCAAAGACGACGCGGCGTGGCGGCAGCACGACGGCGCCCCGCAGCACGACGTATGACCGGCAGCACGACGCGGCGCCCCGGCAAAGACGACGGCGTAACCGGGCAAAGACGACGTGCGAACCGGGCAGCACCATTTGGCGCCCCGCAGCACGACGCGGCGTAACCGGGTAGCACCACGCGGCGCCGCGCGGCAAAGACGACGGCGAACCGCAGCACGACGCGGCGACCGCCGGGCAGCACGACGCAGGAACCGCAGCACGACGGCGCCCCGGCAGTACGACGGCGTAACCGGCAGCACCATCGCGGCAGGAACCGGCAGCACGACGGTATCCCGCAGCACGACGTGCGACCGCAGCACGACGTAAGGGCCCCGGGTAGCACGACGCGGCGCTCCCGCAGCACGACGTAAGTGACCGGGGCACGACGCAAGTAACCGGGCAGCACGACGCAGTGTCCCGCAGCACGACGGCGAACCGCAGCAATAACGGCACCGCAGCACGACGCGCGCCCCGCAGTACGACGGCGGTTGGCAGCACGACGGCGACGCACTCGCAGTAAGTCCTCTCTCTTTATAGTACATTTATATGCATTTGGGCTAGTTGCAGGAGTACAAGCACCTAAAAGCTGCTGGTGCATAATTTTTTCCACTATCACGACGCGGCGGCCCCGAGCACGACGGCGGCGGCGGGCAGCACGACGCGGCGCTCCCGACAGCACGACGCGGCGAGCCTGCAGCAACGACGCGCGCCCCGGCAGCACGCATTTCTGCGAACCGCAGCACGACGCAGGCCCGCAGCACGACGCGGGTGTCCCGGCAGCACGACGGTGTCCCGCAGCACGACGTATCTGCAGCATTTACGCGGTGAACCGGGCAGCACGACGGGCGCCCCGCAGCACGACGTGCGAACCGCAGCACGACGTGCGTCCTGGCACGGACACGCGGCGTGCGGGTGACGCCGATGTACGGCCGGGCAGCACGACGGCGAGACGGGTACTCGCAGCAAGTCCCCTCTCTATAGTACATATATATGCATTTGGGGCTAGTTGTGTGAGTACAAGCACCTAAAAAGCCGCTGGTATACCTTTTTTCCACCATCACGACGCGGCGCGGGCAAAGACGACGCGGCGCTCCCGCAGCACGACGGCGACCAGCACGACGGCGAACCGCAGCACGACGCGGCGACCGCAGCACGACGCGGCGCCCCGCAGCACGACGCAGTGTCCCGCAGCACGACGGCGGGTTGGCAGCACGACGCGGCGCATTTGCACCGCAGCAAGTCCCTCTATAGTACATTTATATGCATTTGGGCTAGTTGTAGGAGAGTACAAGTACTCAAAAGCCGCTGGTGCATAATTTTTTTCACTATCACGCGCGCTCCCGCAGCACGACGCGCGCGGCGGGCAGCACGACGGCGTCTTCTGCAGTACGACGTGTGCGGCAGCATGACGCAGTCCCGCAGCACGACGCGGCGACTCCGGCAGCACACGGCAAGTTCCCGCAGCACGACGCAGGCAGGGTAGCACGACGGCGCCCCGCAGCACGACGCGGCGGCAGCCGGGCAGCACGACGGCGGTGTCCCGCAGCACGACGTGCGAACCGGTGCAGCACGACGCGGCGCCCCGCAGCACGACGCGGCGAACCGCAGCACGACGCATCCCGCAGCACGACGCGGCAAACCGGCAGCACGACGCGGCAACCCGCAGCACGCACGGCGAACCGGCAGCACGACGTGCGGTCCCGGGCAGCACGAATGCGGCGTGCGGCAGCATCGACGCACGGCCGGCAGCACGACGCGCACGGCACTCGGCAGCAAGTCCCCCCCTATAGTACATTTATATGCAAAAGGGGGAGTTGCAGCAGTAGACGCTGTAAAAAGCTGCTGGTGCATAATTTTTTCCACCATCACGACGCGGCGGCAAGTGGCAGCAATTTTATCGCGCGGCGCCCCGGCAGTTATCGACGGCGACCGGCAAAAGACGACGCGGCGAACCGCAGCACGACGCGGCGAATCCGGTGCACGACGCAGTTCGGCAGCACGACGCGGCGTCCCGCAGCACGACGCGGCGACCGCACGACGCAGCAAGTCTCCCGCAGCACGACGCAGCGCCCCGGCAGCACGCCATGCGGCGACCGCAGCACGCTGCGGCGAACCGCAGCGTGATGCGCCCTCCGCAGCACGACGCAGAACCGCAGCACGACGTGGCGCCCCGGCAGCACGATGCGGTGAACCGGGCAGCACGACAGGCGTCTTTCGCAGCACGACGTATGGGCGGGCAGCACGACGCCGTCTCCCGCAGCACGACGCGGCGAATCGGGCAGCACGACGGTAAGGGCCCCGCAGCACGATTTTGCACCGGGCAGCACGACGCGGCGCCCTGCAGTACGACCGCGCGAACTCGGCAGCACGACGGCGCTCCTCTGCAGCACGACGCGGCGCTCCCGGCAGCACGACGTGCGCCCGCAGCATCGACGCAGTCCCGCAGCACGACGCGCGTAATCGGCACGACGTAAGGCCCCGCAGCACGACGGCGACCGGGCAGTACGACGCAGCGCCCCGGGGCAGCACGACGCGGCGTAACCGGGCAGCACGACGTATGCCCCCGCAGCACGACGTGGCGTCTGGTGCAGCACGCATTTGCGCAGCCCCGGCAAAGACGACGCAGTGACCGCAGAGTACCACGCAGGTCTCCCGCAGTACGACGCGGCGACCGCAGCACGACGCAGGTCCCGCAGCACGACGCGGCGAATCGGGCAAAGACGACGCGGCGTCTTCGGAAGACGACGCAAGTGCCTTTAAGAAGACGAGCGCCAAGGCGCAGCACGACGCGGCGCCCCGGCAGCACGACGTGCGAATCGGGGCAGCAGCACGACGCGGCGTCCCGGCAGTACGACGCGGTGTCCTGGCAGCACGACGCGGCGGCAGTACACGGCGTGCGCATCGCACTCGGCAAAGCAAAGCCCCCTATAGTACATTTATATGCATTTAAGCACAGGTGAGTACAAGCACCTAAAAGTCAGCTGCATAATTTTTTTTTTTCCATCTTTTTCTATATTTTTTATAATATAAACATAAACTTTGATATAATATGAATATTAATGTTGAAAATGAATTATTTCTCAATTTTTTTTTTTTTATAAAAATTTATTTTTTAATATTTTTTTTTTTTTTATAAAAATTATTTTTAATATTTTTATTATTATTTTTTCTAGTCCTTTGTCAAAACGATTCTCACGCATTTATTTTCCAAACCTTTCCACCCACATCATTTATACGACGGTAACGCATTCAACCCCCATATCAACGCACGGGATGTGAGCTTCTGTAATCGACTAACATAAGCACGCATCTCCGGCACGGAGTTTTTCCATCCAAAACCCCCGATTTTTATCCGCAAGAATCTCTGCATTACAACAAAATAAGCGCTTTTGGCTAATTTAATAAAGACTTGGCCAAAGATGCACGATGAGGCACTCAATCCGGCCCAATTTTGGTAAACGATAATATCCGAATCCATGCCTTGGCGCTTAGTTATTATGCACGAACGTAATAAATTTAGCTCACGATATGATTAAAAAATAATTTTCGAGCAAACGACGCTAACCAAAAAATTCATTTTCAGCCATTTAAAACTACGTATATTATTTCTGAAAGCAAAGACTTGTTATATTTCACGCATTTGAGCAATTCCTCACGCATTTATTTTCTCCAAACCTTTCCACCCACATCATTTATACGACGGTAACGGTTCAACTCCACATCATCAACGCACGGACACATAGCTTGCACGCATCAACATAAGCACGCATCTCCGGCACGTGGAGTTTTTCCATCCAAAAACCCTCGATTTTTATCCGGCAACTTCAGACAACAAAATAAGCCAGCGATAATTTAGCCAAAGACTTGGTCAAGATGCACGAGGAGGCACCAATCCATTCCAATTTTGCAAACTTTTCCACCAACACTCGGGACTTGTCCGCTCGAAGTCATCCTTGAACTCCAGATCAAGAACATGTGCCATTTTAGGATTTGGGGGGAGGGATTTAATCGAGCCACAAAGGGTCAATCTCGGGGCCGATCGCGGGCAGCAGCGCCACTCGCCGCTTACAATACCCCCTGCCGCCAGATGAAGCTCGCCTCGCAAGCGATTCTCGCGCTACACGGAAATTGTATTGCCATGACGCCTAAACTCCTTCCGCCTTTACTTGCTTGGCCAATGACATTTGCCCTTTGGGGACCGGAGGCCCTCATCGCTGGTCGGCAAACGGGGCGGGCGGGCGCATTGCCGCTTGGTAGCCCGGATTCTCGGAATTTCTAGAGGCGTTACCATAATCCAACGACGTAGCTTCGCGCCAATCGGGCTTTCAACCAAGCGCCGATGACCAATCGCAAGCACCTGCCCTCCCCATCTAGGGTTGAATTACTGTCATGGCTAATCGCCATCGTAGGGTAAACTAACCTCGTCTCTACGACGGTTCAAACCCCAAATTTCATTCTATCAGCGGTGAACAATCCAACAATTTGGGTGAATTCCTCGGCTCACAATGATAGGAAAGAGCCGATGATCGAAGGATCAAAGCAACGTCGCTTATGAACGCTGCACGCTACAAGCCGCTTATCCCCGTGGTAACTTTTCCCACACCCCAGCTTCAAATCTCGGTTGGGTCTCAAGGATCGTTTAGGCCACGCCTTTCACGGTTCAGACTGTGACCGGAAACTGTAATCAAACGAGCTTTTACTCCTTCTCGCTCCACACGAGATTTCGCTTCCGTTGAGCTCATCTTAGACACTGCTATTTTTAATGTATGTGCCACCCAAACTCCCACCCGACAATGTCTTTCTCCGCCTCCCCGGATCGCCCGCGAACGAGCCTTTGGTCCAAAAAGAGGGCAGCCGCCCGCCTCCGATTCACTTTAATGTAAGAAAATAACGCTAAAAAGAAATGGGTATTTCACTTCTTTGCCTCGGCTCCCACTCTATCTCTACAATCTTCCTCAAGTCATTTCACAAAGTCGGACTAGAGTCAAGCTCAATGGCCTTTTCCCTCGCTTGATTCTCGCCAAGCCCGCTCCCTTGGCCGTGGGTTTCTTCACTGATAGTAGATAGGATGTTGGGGAATCTCTTTAATCCATTCATGCGGCTACTAATTAGATGACGAGGCATTTGGCTACCTTAAGAGAGAGTTTCTATAGTTACTTCCCGCCGCTTAATTCGCCGCTGGAATTTCTTCACTTTGACATTCGTAGCATCGCGTAAAATCACATTGCGTTAGCATCCAAGTAGGATCACTCTAATGCTTTGTTTTAATTAAAACAATGGGATTCCCTGTCCGCACCTCGTAGCCTATCGCTCGACGCCCGCCAAGTGCCTCTCTCGGGCGAGCCTCGCTTCCTAGCCTGGCCCCCTCGCCGGCACGTGGCAACCCGCTCTCGCCACGCGAGTACCGAGCGCCCGCCAAGAAGCCGACCGGGTTCCTCGGGACGGGACCCCTGCCTCGTGAGCTAACTTTTCCTGCTGGATCCATTTTGCCGACTTCCCTTGCCTACATCGCTCCATCGACTGCAGGTCGCTCACCTTTGGAGACCGACGCGGGGTTATGAGTACGACCGGCGTGACGGCACTGTCCTCCGGATTTCAAGGGCCGGGGCGACCGACACCTCGCGACGCAGTATGGAAGCCTCTTTTCCAAATTACTGGACTTACCTCCGGCCGAGCTGCTTCAGGCGGGCAAAGCTGCTAAAATGTAAAAGATAACTCTTCCCGAGGCCCCCGCCGACGCCTCTCGACTTCAACGCTAAGCCAACCGCCACGCCCCGGTTCAGAATTTTAACCCGATTCCTTTCGGAGCACGCTACAACGCTGCCATTCTGCCGGGCTTCCCGACCCTTAGGATCGACTTTCAACCTGGCGCAAGTGCCGCTCACATGGAACCTTTCCCCTCTTCTCGGCTCTTCTGTAAAGTTCTCATTTGAATATTTGCTACTACTACTCAAGATTCAAGACCGACGTCGCTTCTCCGCCTGGCTCAAGGCTTCTAGGTTTTACGGCGACCGCTGCGCCTCCTACTCATCGGGCTCTGGCACTTGCCCCGACGTCAGATAGTCGCGCTAAGCCATCCATTGGGCTAGTTGATTTTCGGCAGGTGAGTTGTTACACACTCTTAGCGGATTTCTCGACTCCATGACCACACTGCCCCGCCTGCCTTAATCGACCAACACCCTTTGTGGGATCTAGGTTGCTAGCTGGGCACCGTGAACTCAAGCCCGGTTCATCCCGCACGCGCCCGCTACCAAAATGGCCCACTTGGAGCTCTTGATTCCGTGGCACGGCTCAACGGAGCAGCCGTGCCGTCCTACCTATTTAAAGTTTGAGAATAGGTCGAGGGCGTTGCGCCCCCGATGCCTCTAATCATTGGCTTTACCCGATAGAACTCGCATTACCTAGGCTCCAAATTATCCCGAGGAAACTGTGAGGAAAACTGTACCTACTAGACGGCCTCGATTAGTCTTTCGCCCCTATACCCAAGTCGATTTAACGATTTGCACGGCCAAGACGCTATGGCCCACCAGTTTCTCTCGCTTCTGCGCCCGCCGCATAGTTCACCATCTCGGTCCCGATACGCCACCTCGAACCCTTCTCAAAAAGATCAAGGTCGGTCGGCGCCGCACTCTCAAGGGATCCCACCAATCAGCTTCCCCTTACGCCTACGGGTTTAGGCACCCGCTGACTCGCACATGTCGACTCCTTGGTCCGTTTCAAGACGGGTCGAACGTGGGAGCCCATGCATTCTGACGGAGCGCCGGGCATGCCGGCACGCCGAAGGCGCATGCCGCTCGCCATTTATCGCGATGTGACGGTATCTCCTCCCACGGCCTATTCCATGTGCCTTCGGCTTTGGCCGCCCGCACAACTTCGCTACTGGTCCACACCTCCCCGAATGATCGGGCGGACCGACTTCACCGTTCAAGATAATACGACCGGGCGCATCGGGCTGCCCCCATCCGCTTCCCTCCCGGCTACTCTCTAAGCACTCTTTGACTCCTCTTTCAAAGTCCTTTTCATCTTTCCTCAAGGTATTTACTTATCGGCCCTCAGCCTGTGATTTAGCCTCCTCCTTGACGGAATTTTACGCCTCATTAATGCATTCCCCAACAACCCGATCACATACTGCAAGGACAGTGTCCCAAGTACAACGGGTTTCACTTCAAAGCTTTCCAGGATTTGGCCCGTCCGCGCCGGTGACGCCTCCGTACTACAATTCGGATTTACGGCCGCCCGATTCTCAAGCCTGGCTATTCCTGCTCCGTCATTGCTACTAAGGGAATCCTTGTAAGTTTTTCCTCCGCTTTTATTGATATGCTTAAATTAGTGGTAATCCTGGCCGACTGGGTCGCGCGGTCGTGAAAGTACTCAGAAGTTTTCCGACCCAAGAGTCGGGTAGCACGTGCCTTAGGGTCTTGAGAGCCACGAAGGTTTGGCACACGACATGACGCGAGTTGGTCGTCCAACCACCACTTGTCGTGAAGTCCATAACTCCGAACTCGAATTTCGACCAATCGCACTCTCAAGGCACAGAGGTCAGCGTTAACCACCACATCCACGAATTGGGATGGGTGACGTGCCAAGTGACGCCTGTGCAGACGTTGCCTTTAGCCTTGGTAATGGCTTCAGCAACTTCATGCTCAAAGACTCCGGATGGTTCACGGATTCCAATTCACACCAAGTATCGTGAGATTTCGCTATCGCTCTTCATCGATGCGAGCCGAGATATCCACAAGCCTAGAGTCGTTGTGGTTTAGAAAGGCTTTGGCCTCCAAGCTCTCCGTGCTCAAGCGAGCGGGAGAGGATGGTTCAAGCCTCTTGTCAGAGCCTCGCGCTCACGGGGTCGTTTGCTTACACCACACGCAAGATGCCGGGCACCGTTAGGCCCGAATAATAGTCAAGTATCCTGCATTAACCGATGCCCGAGTTAAAAACGCGTGTTCACGAGTGGCTCCGCTGTATACGTGATTCGACAATGATCCTTCCAGCAATACGTAACTGAACGAAGTACAACAG
>JADFUC010002342.1:0-52584 GCA_019722365.1 Lithospermum erythrorhizon | reverse complement strand
GGGGTTACGTATTGCTTCTAGCAACGAAGATTTTGGCCTCCTCGCTCGTAGAAGTAGTAACCAACTGCTTTCCCTTGATATCCTATGAAATAAGATTTATCGATTGGGCGCAAGTTTATCTTTTGTTAATCTCTTAACATAAAGCCTTCATGTACCTATAATCTTTTAAAAACCCAACTTGGGAATCTTCCTAAACCACGCTCATGGGAGTTTTATCTCGCCGACTTGGTTGGACATCTCTAAGGTAAAGGTTTCGCTAAGCGCATATCCCCGTAAATTAACCGTAGGATCGAGAAGTTCATCATAGATCAAACCACGCCGTTAAGGGTTCGACATTTCTCCTTTCGACACGCCTATTACGCTGCGGGCGCCTCGCTGGAGCGAAGAAACAATACTACACTCTAAGATGAGTATTTAAACTCGTGATTCAAATATTCTCCACCTCTATCGACTCCAGAATCTTTATTTGCCTGTTTCAATTTGCCAGATTTCATTTTGAACTCTCGAATTTCTCAAAATGACTCGTGTTTCATGGGCCTCATCGTGATACACAAAACCGTACTTACTGTAGTCATCGCAAATGTACGAAGTAGTTATAACCTCCTCTGCAGATGTGTTCATTGGGGCCCACATAAGACGTAGGTGATCCCCAATAAATCACTTCACTCTTTCATTTAAGCTGCTGAAAGGCATTTTTGGTCATTTTGCCTAAAAGCTTACACTGCACTTATCGAGATCTCATAATCAAACCTTCAAGTATTCCACCGGAGTGGAGTTTCTGATTCGTCTCGTTAATGCGACCTAGTCCGCAATGCCAGGTATGTTGGTTTAAGCCATTAGGCTTATTCCGCTTTTAAGTTTATGTTATATGACTCATTAATCATGTCTAAAATGTATAGACCATTTTCAAGAGGCGGTACCAAATACTACTCCCATTCCCCGGTGATCCTAATTCATTCTGGATCTATTGAAAATGAAAACCATCATCATTCAAAATGTAAATAGAATACATTCCCCGCAAATCACAGTGTATATAGTAAACCTGAGATAAGCTTCAAAACAAGTCTGTGGACAAATTTAAACTAACGGATCCTATCAGTATGGCCGCAACCTTCGCGCCATTTCAACTTTCTTTCTCGAAGTCTTCTACTCGACTGAGTTCCCTGTGATATTACGACAAATACGAACCACAACCGTGTCTAAGACTCATTTAAGTAGAATTAGAAGTTGTACAAACTTCAATAACATACATACCTATAGGCCGAGACCATTCTTCCTATCATCCGTGGAACTTCCCCGTGTGCTCCACTTTCTGACCCGTGTTTCTTCGCAATAATGACACTCATCCTTCCTAGCTCCTTCCTTTCCAAAGAACCTCGGGATTACTCGAACCTCGTCTTTGTCAGAAACTTCTTCTTCTTCTGAATTCTTCTTGTTTCGGGACCACCAAAAACGTAAGGAGTAGAAGCGTCTTACCTGTGTTCGTCTCAAGATTCGTGGATCATCTTGGCAGCCTGCTTAGAGATAACTCAAACTTGTGCATATTGGAAGTTCATGACAACCGGTAGAATTTGTCCGGAAGAGACTTCAAGACGGTGATCCGCCCGCTCTTGGAGACACCGGTGCCCGTGGCGCTTCGAGTCGATCGACCAAGCCAATCATTTTAATGATACAGGGTCATGGGCCCGTCCGCTCCCCAGCTTGTTGTCCACGAGAGCAATGCATGTTGTCATATCCTTTGTTTCTAGCTTCCTTCGTATCAATTCCTCAAGTTTCCGGTATATGCCAAGTATGTCGCCACCTTTTCATATCAATCTGGAACTAAGGTTCCATATTCGCAAGTACGACATCGACATCCACAAAGATCGCATCAAGGCCAGGGATACCTTTTCCTACGGGAGGCATCTATCATTAGGTTTCATGGAAACCTTATTGTTCAAAGACGTATTCACTCCTCTCTTTCGAGAACGATTCTCAAGTTTCTAGACCACTCACAAAATTTGGAGTTATTTAGCTTGGGTACTTTCAAGTGTCGAGTGTTTGAGTTCGTGAGTAGCAATAGGTACCTTATATTAATTCTACAAGAATAAGTAAATAAAATAGCGTACTCCAAGAAACTTATCACGCTTAAAAAACACTTTACAAATAAATCAGAAAGAATACTAATACTTCAAATCTCACAAAATATATTAGTATCAAGATCATTACACTTAAATTCAAACGGCAACACCGCTACATTTCAATCCAAATATAATAGTAGGTTGTCAACCAATTATGTAAAACTACATAACTTCAGGTCACTAGCATCTCTTACAAGATGCTACCCAACATTTTGCATCCGAAACCGGTTAAGCTGATACCAATTAAACCAAAAGTCATACTGATCGATCATCCCAGTTCACAATAGCTGAAATCATCAACATGATCCATTGTCATATCAAATGCAACATTGCGACACCCGCCATCACGGTGCGCCCTAATCGATGCGCTGATCTAGACAACTTTTAAAATTGGCTTCGACATTTCGCTTAAATTTAATTCCATGGCATTATTATTACTTGTTTACTTATCACGATACTAGCACATAATCACAATACATGCAAATATGAAAAATAAACAAGTAATGCACATTCAAGAGATATACGATATGGCCCCTGTGAACCTATTATAACCATTTATCAAATACTAACATAAGTCCTAATTCTCGATTCACTTCCGATCCATCCGAGTCCACCTCAAGCACCACCACCTGAAACGACCTTCAATATCTCATTTCTGTTACAATATTTATATACTAACCCATCTAAGACAAATTGCAGTTCACAAGAAATAAGAAATAACAACACAAGAAATACGACCTGGGCCATTTACAACATTACGGTTCACGCATCGAAAAATAAATAAATTGGCTATATCTATATCTCTCCATTCCAATCACCATTACAAAATATAGGCACTTTATTAAATCACATAAATGAACTTAATAAATATTTTAAATGGCATCGAAAACGCATGTTTCAGAATTATCAAATTAATTAATCCATGTAATTACACATATTAAAATTAATTAATATAAACTCAATTATCATACACATGTCAACCAATAATTATTAACCATACATATATCATAGAAAAATATTCATCATAAATATATTCTAAAATATATTAAGTAGTGAAATTGTTACCATAAACGTTATATCACTTTAAATGTCATTTAAAAGATATAATACAAAGGAAATTAATTAATTGTCATTACATAATTAATTACAATCAATTAGGTGATTAAAATGACAAATAATTAATGAAAACCGAAATATAACTAGTCCCATAATTTTATAAACCAAATAATAATAAATTCGAATTAGGGTTTTCAAAATTAGGGACACATCATAACGGGCTCGACGGCCTGCCTACGGCGCCGAATCGGCCGACACTCGCAGCCCCACAGCCCAGGTCGCCGTCCGCCGGCCATTTTGGTACCCAAAATCGCCCCGATCCGACACTGGATCGCGCACCAGAAGGTCGCCGGAAGTCGGTCGGCCGATTTATGGTAATAATACCATATTTAACTCGGTTTTTCAGATTTAATTTAATTCGTTTGTAAAATCATTTTGGAGGCTTTAAAAATTTTCAAAATTTATGAAATTCGAACACGTTAAACTTCATAATTTTCTTGAACAAATCCCACTGGTCGTTCATTAAAATAAATTTCATATTTAATTATTAATTAAACAGTCCAGAAATATCAAAATTGTTTTCGAGGCAATTGGAAAAACCAAAATTATGAAATTTAATTTAGATATTCACGCATCATCTGGGTTCCAGAAAAATTAGTTTGTAATTTTTCAAAATTTACATGCCTCAAAAAACGTTTTACAAAACTGTTTTGAAACAAAACCACTAAATCGCCATTTTAATTTATGAAATAAAATCTATGTTAACAAAATATGATAATACATCATCATAAACTTGTAACACATGTAAATCAATAATCAAGAACATGATAATTTATTCTCATCATATATTTATCAATTAAATATATGAACAAGAATTAATCAAATAAAAAATTGATAAAAAATAAAACAGGCATAAAATAAATAATGTAAAGCAACTTTAATTTGGCTCATGATGCCATTGTTGGAAAATACTATGGATATATGAGTATAAATACAAATCCATAATTCCAGAGATCTTAAAGTGCATACTACATTATTAACACAAAAACATATATTTACAATATATGAATAAACAGAGTACTTACACGCCAGCGTGAGTAAATTCCTCCACTAAAGTTCCCTGACACGCCTAAATTCACAACGTGAATTTGACTTCCCTTCAGCTCCTTGTTGTAATATCAATCGTATGATATCTCTAGTTGGTCCACACCAGAGGGGTCAATCAACTAATTTACGCTTAAGAAATGTGCTTAATTTAACAAAATCGTAAAAATCCTAAAATTTTGGGAGAATTTCGCCAAGGGAGGAGACGGTTACTTTAGGTTTTGTGATAAAATTTTCTCAAAACTTATGATGAAAACTTAAAGTTTGCTTATAGGGCTAGGTTAAACAAGCTCGATAAGCAACCCATAAGATTAGTTGACTCGTTAACTCTATTAGTCTGCTAAGTTATTAATTAAATGAAGTCACATCAGTTGAACTATTTAATTAAGCTAATTAAATAGTAATGAGTCAATATCAATAATCTTTCAATTTATCGATAAATACTAAAATTACTCGAATCAATTAATATTTCCAATCAATTAAATAACTATTTAATGGATTCATTTGTTCAATCGAGCACTTAAGTACAAATGTATCCTCAGAATCGAGAAATACATTTTCAATTATATAGTTCTCTTTAATTTCATACATGAAATATAACTCAACGCCACTGTATGTGATCTTTCTAGGCTCGGGGATAATAGTAGTTATATAATAATAATAATTGACCATCATTATTAATATAACGACACGAAGCAGCATCTAAGCAATTCATAACGCCTTTTAAATTATCATGAACCTACACTAGTAATATACAATTACTGTTGAAATTAATTAAGTTCATAAATTACATTTAACTCCACCGTAAATGAATTGATACACAATTGTCGTGAACGTGGGCAATAAAATGGAATCAATTCTCAATATATATATATATATATATATATATATATATATATATATATATATGTCGCTACGTCTATATCTTTTGTTGTGTACCTCATCTCGACGTGATAAGTTACCACCCGTGATCTGCTTCCACTAAGTCGCCGAGCTTACCCCTTCCAACCTCCGCATCGACAGTGCCAATGGTGTTTGGCCGAGTTCGCGAAAGCCTGATCAGCCATTTTGCTTAAAGTAGAGATGGGTGGCTAGGATCTCGACAAATTAATTTTTTTTTCTTTTCTACACAATTATTTTGTGTACTCGCATTTCAAGGTTTTTGTGTTTGTGTTGGAAATTTAAGCAAACCGTTTATGGAGTATTTTGGACATGGTCACGTTACGAGGTTTGCACTTTGGTTTTGATTAAGTGATGTGCCTCGGTTAAGTTAAACTCGTATGAAAACATTTTGAACTCTAACTATTTCACTTTTAACAAACTATCGTATTGACAATAAAGTTATTTTTGTGTCAACCATCGAGTGGTGACACGTATATACAAAAGCTGATAACGACTTAACCTTCTGTATACCGAGTATGGCCGTTATAAGGACTCACCAAAAAAATCTTCAGTCATTTACTTAGCAAGCTTAGTCTCATCGACATCTATCGTCCATCTTGAGGGGGAGTATGGAAATAGCCAAGAGAGAGCAGTTCCTCCGCTCCTAAAAGATATTCACTTTCGATTTTTCTACTTTTTTAAAAGTTGAAATCTGACCATAGATATTTTGTTTGTACAGCAATATTTGATGAAAAAATATATCAATGAAAAGAATTTATTTTAGTGATATATTTTCATAATATAATATAAACACAAACAAAATATATACGGTCAAAATTCAACTTAAAAAGAAAAATCAAAGTAAATAATATTTTAGAATGAGGGAGTATTTAGGAAAGTATCTCTACTAATAATAAATGAATTTATATTATAGTTGTTGCGATTGATTCCTAGTATCATTAAGTTTATTCTTTCCTGTTGTGAAGATTTATTGCATACTATATATATGTTAAAGGTTCAGTGTTAATATTGCCAGAAATAATATTATTATTTAACACAACGCTCTTCTTTCCATTACATTATCCAACCTCTTCCTTTTTAATAAATAAGAAAACTCAACTTATACTATCCAACATCTTCCATTTTTAGAGGATTGCATAAAAGTTGGAAGATTGGTGTCAAGACACTACAATTAAATGTGCATAATATTAACTGTGAATGAGAAACTTCATTTATTATCCAACAACTTAATTAGACCGTTATGAGTTTCTAATTAAATCAACCTATTAGCATGCAACTTGGGAAAAGACGGCTTCCGGATTATCATGATGACATAATGCTACCAGATTGGAAACTTCGGCATTTACTATATTCGATGTCTATAATGAAAATTTGATTTAGTTGGATTGAGCAAGGAACTAACCTCCATATGAATGAATCTAATAGTCAATAACGAGTATGAATACGACACGACTATGAGTGGATATTTAATCGAGTATTGGTGATATGAATACGGGAGGCAGAGTCGCATCGTGATGGTTAATTTATGATCCGGGTACATGATAAAATAGAGTCAGGTCAGCTGGCGCGATGTAGATATTATATGACTATTATGGGCGCCTCGGAATAGGCGGTTGAAGTGTCTTAAGAAGGCGGATTTAGTCAATACCTTGGTTTTATATGACAAAAGCCAAAAGTGACATTATAAAACAACTGTTATGATATGACCGGACATATATTTTGGAGCGTGGTATATCAGGAATGTATTTACTGTGTTATGTGGAACTATGAGGACAAGTACTATATCGTGGAGAATTTGATCGGGGCGATATATATCATAATATTCTGTAATAAGAGCATATTGAAAGCGCGAAGGGATGAGAAGAAATTCAGTAAATTTCGTGACGTAAATTTTATATGCGGTAGTTGAATAAGCCGTTGATGCCTCAAAGCCATTGAATCGTGTTATACGGTTGGTGGTGGGACCCTGAGATAGTATAAATAATTTCGAATAAAAAAATCGATACACCGAGACTAGTATTATAAGGAGTAATAGGTTATGTCACGAGAAATTTTGCATTCGAATTCCATTTTCATTGAGATTTGGCAATGCTGACATATAAATCGAACTAAACACCTCAAGCCATTGTTTAAATATCTTATCATCCTTATCATATTTCATCATCCAAAAAACCCCACCCTCTTCCTCACAGTAATAAAGCCTTCTCTCTCTCTCCCTCGAAATTTTCTTCCATTTCTCTCATCAATTGTTGCTTAAAACTCATGACAAATTTGTGGATTAAATTTCATCATCCTACCTATCTAGGTAAGAAAGATCAAGTCTTTTTTGAGTATTTCTGAGTTTCTCGAGATGTTGACTTTTAGTTTGACTTTGGTTGACTTCGAGTTTTGAGGCTTTAAAATGGTATAGAGTTATCATCTAAGCTTGGCTTATGTGATAAGAAGTGAGCAATGATCGATTCTGGGTTTGGAAATTACTGAATATGTTATGTTGACTTTTGTTGACTTTTCGTGAAAATGTGTGAAATTTGTAAAAGTGTGTCAGTTGGAGTTTAATATAAATTATTCGTGAGTATGTGCTGTGACTTTAAAGGGTTATAAAGAGATTATGTTGATTTGGATTTGGGGTGTTTCGAGTAGTATTTGGATTTTGAAATAAAGGTCTAATAATGCAAGTAATTAGTTTGAGTAAATTGATTGTTGGATTGATTAGAAATTGTCTAAATTGATATTGTTGGGGAAGGGCGATAAATAAAAATATGGAAGGCCGAAACGTTGAATTTGCGTCGCTTTATTAGTCGCTTAAACGCCGAGTAGTAATCTTTTTCCACCTAGTTCATAAGCCGTTTACTCAAAATTTTGCTAAGTTGATAAAGTTAAAACTTTGAGTTTACTTTGATATCATTTTGAATTATGAGATGTTGAATAAGAATTGGATTTAAATGGAGAAAATTATATTTTATGCTATATCAATAATCTAGCTTATCGGATCAGATCCTATACCGGCTATATCTGACTAATTGGGATTTAATATGTAAGAGGATGTTATTAATCGGGAAGTAAATAATGTATATAATTTCTTTGATGGGGAGTCAATTCTGACTCCAAGACGTAATTCACCTATATCATAGTTGTTTACCGAAGTAGTACAAATCTCACTTGTTTAGGACCTTTCATATATACTATCATTATATATTCAAGATGTTTGTTATGTGTGACTATACTGCATGTATATCGATGTTACAGATTGTTGCGACATCAGACCACATGATCTGTGGTAGTTGTCGCGATTATACCAATCGTGGTCAGATGTCACACAGTAACAAGGTATGTGGTCAGTGTATCTTTGCAGTTGATTTTGGGTGGAAATGACATGTGTATATATTATTATTGTGTGAGTAGCCTCACCGGGAGGTTTTACGATATACATATCAAGGTGGAGTGAAATTCTGGTGATTCGAGGCTCAAAGCGATGGCGCATATTGCCGAGCAGCCTCACCGGAGGATCAGATACGCAGAAGTACGCAGGTGCATATCAGGGATGGATCGGGAGTTGACGCTGGGATTTGGTGTTTTACGTCAGACATTTTGGTCAACAACTTTTATTGTTTGTTGTTTATTTTGAATGAATATTCGATCGTATGACGCTGATGCATATGAAAATATGTGTGGAGTATTTCATCGACCGTAGTAATAATAAAGAGGTTATTTGTTAATTCGAGAGCAGCTGTTCTTGAGTAGTCTGTTCAATGTTATACATATGCTTTTATATATAATTATGATTATATGTGGTTGGATACCATTCGTGGTATTTGTATTCACTAAGCTTCACAGCTTACTCCCTATTCTCTATGGGCGGGCGTGTCATGCCTAGGTTTCTAGGAGTTGATCGTCGAGGTTGCCGAGGAGCTGCGCCACGCCGCATATTAAAGATCGCATGTAGGCGGTAGCTGGCATGTAAGATCCTCACGCCCTTTCCTCTCGTTATGCTTTCTAGCTTCTGCATTTGTATTGAGGTGTCGCTGTAGACCATACTACTAATATGATGTATCAGGAGACCGTGTGTTTATTGCATGGTCAGATTATTCAAAGTTGATATATACTTTTGTCAGATAATGTTTGTGTGATGCTGTTAGTTCACCACGATGGATAAAAAGCAGTATTATTATTAATGTCAAATGATGTCTTTTTTATGTTGTATCCATCACCTGATCGCGTAGAGCTGCTGATGATCTTAACCTCGTGGACCTCGCATGGCCATTATAATGTCACCCCAAAGAAGTTTATCCGACCGAGTCGTAAGTTGTACCTTCGTAGGTTCTCAAAGCTCTCTCTCAAAGTTGGCCTCATGATCGGAAGCCTCCCGACTCGGAGCAAGCATGTCGCTTCCACGTATCTCCATATTTCTTCCGACCGGGCGGAGAACACCCCTGCTGGACCATCCGAGCAAGTTGGCCTCGTGATTCTTCAACCCAAAGCCATAACCTTCCACTCAATGATGCCATATTCCATGACAGCGATATTTTCTACGCCTTCTTCCCTACGAATATCCGTGATATCCCTGGGGTGCATCTAAGAAATCCACTACCTGCACCCTCGGTGACTCTCAGTCGACCAACCAATGAATGTTGCGCAGCGTGATAACAACTCGGGGACAAGCCTCATGGATGCCGGGTGAAGCCTCAGGCACATCCGCCACGCTCCTTATTGGGTTTTGGAAACCAATACTCACATTCGCTACCCACGCGTGAGTAAAGAGTTCCCCGTATGGCGTTTGCCCCAACAAATTTCCCTACCTCTTCGCCGGTAGCTTCTCCTTTCTTCCTGTAAGGTTCACTTCTTCTCATTACTGGCTCAGAAGGCTGGATCAACGCATGTGCCCGGTGGATCGATATCGCCTGATCTACCCCTCGGCATGGCTTTGCCCTACGCAAAGATGTCCTCTACTCCCCGAGGAATCTAAGGGAGAGCATACTTCATGCTCGCCCCAAAGTTGTCAGGCCGATCTTGAACACCTCTTTTGATCCTCTCATGGAACAGATGCTCAATTTCCCTACGCTGACGCCCTTTCGTGACTCCCTTTGGCAATTCGAGGGCATGATCTCCCCGACTCGGGAGGCCGGCACGCCTCGCCTCTCGACTCTTACCCGCTGTAGATGTTAAAGCGACATCCGCACGCCCACTGGGTCCCTTTGCACCTCACCAATCCTATGTCGAGCGGGAAACTAGAGCCGAGGTGAGAAAGTGCATTCACGTCTAAATTGTAACAATGCTGGGCCGGCCTATTATTCTGTCAGGAGGGGCCCCATCTTCCCTATTCACTATGGTAACCCACCATTCGGCCGCCTCGCCACGGATGAGTCCTATGGTGTTCATCGCTAGATAGTCCTAACGTGGCTTACACTATCTCTTGTGAAGTCTACCAAGATTCGTCCCATTTCAAAGTTGGCTATCATCGCGCGACACGTGGGTCTTCATGCTCGCATTCAATTCCTTCAAATCCTTTCTCGAGGACATGTCCTCGGAACTGGGCGCGCCCGCGGGGTTACCGCATATATGTCCTCTTGCATAGGGCCCTTCTGCACTCCCGAATCTCCTCCGCTTGCCCCCTGTGGCTGATTGCCTCGCCGGTGATACATTGGGTGGTCCTTTGGCGACTCCGATCTATCCCGTTCAATCATTTGTTCACACTTAGTCTCTTTGTGAATGTAACCACTGGGCGCCGAATGACTCTTCTATCTTGATCTTAAGCGGAGACAATCAATTGTGACGGCTCCTTTGATCCTTGTGGTATTGATGTGTACCATTGATATCGTATTTCACAACCTCTTCAACCTTTTGCCTCAACAAAAATGATCCTTGACGAGCAACGTCAGGACATTCCTTATACTTAATTTCAAACTCATTAAACAGAAGATCATACTTTGGTTGTTTTCGAGTTTCTTTTAAGATATCATTTGATTCTCCTTCAGACATTTTCTTATTGCGACTCAGCTCCGATAAACAGGTATCATACTGGTTTTTATCATGACAGTCGGATTGTCTCCAGGAAAGATATGACCGAAGAACCTCCAATGATGCACAAGATATTACACGTGAGTGAAAAGATGGTGGATATCTAAGCTCCTTTTGAGGGAAAAATTCCTTCCATTTCTCGACATATTTAGAAGTGAATAGTGAAACCATAAGGGAGAGAAGTTTGCTGCAATTTAAAATTTAACATCAACCAAAAATAAAATTTAAGTTTGCTAAACCAACAAAAAGAAGTGTTGAAATCTCATCAATCAATAAGAGGGGAAAACAAAATCTTAATATATGAAATTCAAACAAACTAATTAGGGGAAGATGAGAAAGATAATAAGAAATCTATTGTTACGAATAGTTATCCAGTTGGTGGATGTCAATCATGTACCTAGAAAATAGGTAGCAGCAAAGTTATTTAACTACCTCGTGAGCCTAAAATAAAAGACTTGGCTGCATTTATATTTAAGCATTTGCTTAACAAAAATATCTCTTCAATTCTTGTTTCTTATTTATCATTCAGCTTCCTAATTATTTTATAACATCTACAATAATTTTCAGTAATCACAATATCAAGAAAACTAAACAAATTTAAGACTTCATCCCGATTTTTAAATTGTCAAGCTTTAACCATTCGCACAAAGACAAGCGAACAAGAAAAAGTAGTAAAAAAAATACAAAGGAAATGTGAATGACAATCACTAGATTTATATTATTGACATTGACTTCAAGATAATACTAATAAAAGACATTAAATGTAAAAGTCACAATTAATTACGCTAAACGCCACTAATTTCAAACAAATACTCAGCTAAACGACAACTTAAAAATTGGAGGGAGAGTATCGCTAAGTTTTTAAATTACAGGCAAATAAATCAGAGATGAGACTTCAGCTTGTGTTGTCAAAAGATCTCATCTAGAAACCTGATTAAGCTTTTGCAAGGAAGGAAAGATTCACAAACATTGTTATCTACTTATGCAAGTATGCAACAACACAGAAGAAATTTTGAATACAAAAACAAGATCCTAAAAGTATACAAATACGAACCTGCCACGCCTCTTGTAAAACTTTGTGTCTTTCTTAAACACGAAGCTGGAAAGAAAGAAGCATCAATCACATTTCAAATATAAAACCAAAATTGCAAAATTCAAGATAGTGTAGGAATATAGTTGTTAGAATTAGAGTTGTTGGAGCATTAATTGTTTTACATATTTACTAGGCAATTTGTATAGAGTTTGTTCTTGTATAAATACCCTTGTGAAATCTGGTGTAAAACATATCAATACAGAGAAATATTTACGATAAAAACGTGCATAGCTTATTAAAAGGGACGGGCTGTAAAGACATTAATATTATGGCACTGTGATGGTCATTTTGCAAATCTGGTCAGAATTAAATGTCTCGAACTTGGCATAACTTTGGACTTTTCTTATTAAAAACACGATACAAAAACCAAATGATCTAGAAAAAGTGAACCGAAAATTCCCTGAACTTATCAACTCAGCCGTGGCCACAAAAATAGTTTAAGAGTTTGGTCTTACTCATCAGATACTAAAGTTGGTTTGCAAGGAAGTCTGTACAACATTTAGATTGATGACTTGAAATGATCAAGGATCTGGTAGCTTACTATTATAAGCTCACTATTTTCTTCTAGCTAAGGTCATCTCATAGTGTATCTAATAAAAAATGAACAAGTTGTAGTGTCTTTAACTCTGCTTTCTTAGCACTTATAACAAAAGGTATTAGAAAGAAACAACAACTTTAACTCCACCCTTACAAAATTGCAATAAAAACTCATTGCCAGTGTGTCCCTTCAACTTTTTAATCCATTAGTATATATTTAAAGAAATTGCTGACGGAAAGCGAGACCTAAGGAAAAACAAGCCAATCATTTTTGCTTAACCCTTGTACTGCCTCCGTCCCTAAAAGAATGAGATGTTTGACTTTTATTTGTTTTAAAGAATAGTATTCTATCAATTACACAATGTCCAAACTTCCAAAAATACCCTTTACTATTAAATTAACACCAATTTTAAATTTTGAATTGTATTCTTTGATATACAGATCCTACTATCAACTTGTCATAATTTTTTGGGAAAATGAGCCTTGTCTTACTCTAGAAGATAGTAGTTTTAAAAAACAGATAGCAGTCTTTCATAGACTTCGTTTGGGAAAATGACAATTTAAGGGCAAATTAGGTATCTTCATAAAATTTAAATTTAAATGAATGAAGTGGGAACTAAAAAAAGGATTTCCAAATTAGGAAAATGTCCCAAACAAAAAGGGATGGAGGGAGTATTTAGTAACCTCTAAACAAAGGTTGCCATTAGTAATCCGTCACTTATAACACTATGCTCTAACATCCCTAGACGTCACAGACTATACTATGATCCTCTAACAACTCAACAGAAGCACATAGCATGAGACCAAACCAAACAAGCAACACTTCAAGGCAGGATTGGCTATATGAATACAACGTATCAAAGCACATAGCATAACACCAAACCAAAGCAAATCTTATCCCACTAGGTGCGGCCAACTTGATGAACAAAAGATAATTCTTTTAAAAAAGGTGAATATGTAATGACCAAGTAAGTCTTATTTAAGGATAAATAATATTTTGTTAGACGACGTGCTAGGATTCAGCCACTGCAATGATCAAATCCTTCCAACCGCAGGAACATTTCCTAACTATATTGGTGTAAATTGTTTAAGATATATCATGAGTATTAGGTTTAGGAAATAAAAAAGTTTTGGTTATATTGTTCTTCTATTATCTCTTCTTGATTCCATTGTTTTTTGAAGGTAGTTCGGTTGTAGCTCATAGCTGGGACAATAGATTTATAATTTTTCAATGTTTCACAGGCTTCCTCGCCTAAACTCGACGGGGTACCAGACATCCCGGCGAGCTAAAAATAAAATTCCTTCAACGGGATGGATTGTGATTAGCGAATATTTGTCATAGTTTTTAGGATGATTTTGGTACTTTACTCATAATTTGATTGTTTAGATTGTTTGACTGACAAATATTATATATGTGATTCCTTGTTTTAGTATTATTTGAGAAAAAATATGTTAATTTAGACAGAAAAGACTAAAAAGCACTCAGTGCCGAGCCTACGTAATTTTCCGAAGAGGACAAAAGTCCGGGATCGAAAAAGGAAAGAAAAAGAGGCCCGATTTACACAAAAGCCTGTCAGGATAAAAAGACCGGAGTTAACCTAATTCGCTTATATAAAAGTCAAGGTGCAAAGAAAGATATAAAAATATCAACGCTGCAAAGATAATAATTAACTTTTCTTTCAAGAAGAACATATGCGAACCAAAGAAATTATTATACTCTCTATTTTTTTTTCTATCGTTTCGTTGAAGACAATTGATAGTATTTCTATTCTTTATTCATACTCTAGTTAATTTATACTTTCAATAATATTATCTATGAATTATTTTAATATGAGTAGTAAATTTAAATTTATTATTACCGATTTTACGTAGCCTCGATGTTGGTATTTTTCTATCCAATTTTCGAGTTATTATAATCGCACTAGTATTAATCATCAACTTAATTGGATTCGATTGCTTTTAGAACTGCCACCTCTTTTTATATGAGAACTCGAGTATTATGTAACCCTCACCGAAATGTAATGCTAGAATAGATCACTGATTAATTAATTACTGGTCAAGCATAAGTGAAGGCACACATGAATCGTTCTAATAAATTTCTCAGGCTTCGTGTTTTTAACTAATTAATTTCACTAGTGTCATAGGAGATTAATTAAACGGAACATTCTACAACTCAAGAACCCGAACGGTATACCTAACTAACTAAAATTGGACCCTAGTATTGATAAATCTATTATTTGAATGTAGAATACTATTGTTGTGTGAAGCCGAAGCATCTCTCGTTAATCATTTGGTTCTAAGTTTATCCATTTTAACAGATTGCTAAGTAAGTTTATTTATCTTAGTCAATCAACTCAAACCACATATTTCTCTCAACAACTACAATTAATTTGGCAAACAAGTTCTCGGATTCGACCTCATTGAAAGATCAGACATTCAAAACACGACTCGTGGTCTCGCGGCGAATATAATTTGTTCCATCAATTCTCTCGCGCTGTCGAAACTAGAATTATTTAAATTTTTGTAGTTTTTTAATTTTAAGTTATTTTATATTTATTTTTTTGGTTGTTTGATCTTTTGTTTTGAGTTGTGATTTTACAGCGCATGCTGTCGACGCTCATCGTCCTCTCGATGATATCACAACGACGCATATATCGAATAAATCCTGAAGAAATAAAGTTGTCAAAGTTCTGGGGTCACAATAATGGCGATTCAACCGCAGTGAAGACAAATGAGCATCGGTCACCGTGAGCGCTGATCATCCTTCGCATTTTCCGATTACGCACCAAAATTTTGAGTCGAGGAGTACACTCCATAACTTGCCAACTTTTCACGGGATCAGAATCGCTAATCTAATCGACATTCTTTCGAATGAAGCCTGGGATAATTTTGCAGGTGGCCTTCCAATAACGGAGTTATAGTCACATGTTCCCCGAACCAAGATGCTTCCATATACTTTGAAAGATGCTAAATTACAGTGGTTTTTGTCTATACCTTATCAAATATTCATACAATGAGGAGACGCATGATAAGCTCAGGCAAAGTTCTATACATACGCAAAGAAATAAGATCACCGGCGGCTAAATTTCGAATTTTATCGAAGATGACGCAGTTTCTTCCACGAGGTACGGGATCGCTGCACATTGTCGATTCAAGTCCCTTAATTACATGCTACCACACGAACTACAACTCATATTTCTAAGCGATGGTCCGACTAACGCACATCAAACGACGTTGACAACGCAGCCCGGAGGTGCACTGTGGCAAGATAAATGGGAAGAGATTCAAGAAATTTTTGAATCATTAGCTAATAATTCCTTGCGTAGTGTGTTGTGAGAAATACTAAAGAGTAATGGAATAAATTCTAATTCCAACATCGGATGCTGATGTGACACCGACATCCACGCAGAGGCAAATCGGTGCAGCTTATTCAGAGTTTACACGGATCATCTACGCAGAAATGGGCCAATACGTATTCTTCTCATGCAGGATATTCCGAGACGCCGTAAGAAGAAACGCCATGAACGGGTACAACTTCAAGAACGGTGAATGATCCCTATTCAACACCTATAACCGACGGCGAATCATCCAAATTTCTCAGGAAGAAGAATTGGGCGGCAACCCAAGCGGCAGTGAATATCCATGCCAACAACGCACTCTGGATGGGCCGCGAGATCACCGATCACCCATAAACGCTAATCGACATGTTAAATAGATGTAGAGAAGACGAGGAGGTCAGTAACCTGCACTATTCCCCAAAAAGGCTCCTCCGTAGTAAAATGGATGTTTTCTCCGAACTCTATCATATGTCAGTTTCCAAAGTCCATGTTAATTTACCTCTTTAAACATTCTTAAAAATATCGCTTTACGCCACGCTCATTAAAGAACTAATTGGTAAGAGGCATAAATACGTAGTCTAACAAAGCACTGTGGCATCGTAGACGTTAACGCAGCATTGTGACGAGTTGACTTCCAAGTTAAAGGACCTAGTAGTTTCATTATGATTTGAATTTGGGGGACTTGTGCGTGTAAAAGCTTACGCTAGATTTTAAAGCAGTATCAATCTTATTTTACTCAGATACCAAAAATTGGGATTAGTGAGGAACTTAAACCAACCAAAGATGACTTTACGTGTACTGACATTCACCTAAGTATCCCAAAGGTATATTTAGAACGCCCCGGTTCAAATTAATAAACTCTGTCCCTCGCTGAATTTGTTGCTCTCGAGACCGAAATATCAAGTAAGTCGGGTAGCATTAAACCCCCAATTTTATTGGGGAGACCTTTATGGCATCAACTAATACTATTATTTACGTACGTGAATGACGATTTTACTGTTAATGCTAGATCAAATAATTAATATTTTTGTGTTTAATGTGCTTGTTTATATATCGAGGCTAATGATTGTTTTTTTAGTTGACGAAATAATACGATACTTTTGAAGTTCTGGTTGCCGCTTGTAACAAGAATGCATCAAGCTCATACCTACTGCTAGTTGTTATATCACTCGACAAAAGATAGCTATTACAAAAGAATTTGATCTTAAGAAGAACAAGAACGATATCGACGCCGTTGGTAGAAACAAACTCGCTATCCTCGCCCTTTTAACGAGCAACACTCAAAAGAGTTCGGCCTAAGAACGTTAGTTCGCGCATAAGTTTTAAACGCCAAGCTAACGCCCTATTTAACTCTATAATAGCGAGAACTTAAACGCCGTAGCCGCTTGGTGTCGCGTAGCTGTGTACTCGATTGGTAACCACGCTCTTTGCTCGTACATTAAATACGGCGCTAATGTGGCACAACCCATCAAATTCTTATCGATGTAATTTCATTTTATTATCGCTTTATTAGTCTGAAGAGTCAGTGTTAGTTCTCTAATTGGGGGCTAATTTAACTCGCTTCAAATTTGGCCCCAAGTATTAATTCTGCCTTTTTAATTAATTTTTTTAAAAAATTTAAAAAAAAAAACTCAAAACAACTAAAACCATCACCGCCTCTTCCTTTTCCCTTTTTTCTTTCCCTTCTTTTCCAATCAACCCCACCACCCCTCGGCACTCCAAAATCCGGCTACCTCTTCCGCGCCCGTTTTTTTTTTCTTTATCAATCGCGACCACCCGCCTCCGCGATCGCACTTCACCGCCAGCGCATCCTCTCGTTTCTTCGACTTCGGGCGCCGCTTCCCAGATCCGCGTGAAGTCCTTTTATCACGTACTCTCGATCCGCGATCATCTTCCGCGAACTGCGCTACTGTCATCTGCCATCTCAGTCATACCCACTTAAATCTCCAAATTTATGAAGTTAATTGAGTTTATTTCCTCGCTTTTTATTATTATTATTATTTCATTTTTTTATTTTTATTATTATTGTTATTATTATTCGCATTATTCATCAGATGCGCCGCGGTATTGTCAAGCCCTTCCCTCGTATTATCATGCTTCATTGAGGACAATGTTAAATTTGCTGGGATTGATTGATCTGTGGTATCGGTTCGAAATAAGGTCGACATTTAATGGAATAACTTGTCTTTGGACTTTGCTTATTTGCGATCCTTTCGCTGACGGCGAGCGTATTTACGCCATGTAGTGACACAGATCGATAAGGTTATAAAGCTGACGAGTATATTTCGAAGTCGCTTCGTTGCATTTATTAACTAACGCCGTTAGAGGATTTCGCTTTTATGCATACGATTTACCTATATACACCGGTGGAAGTTTTTGCGGCTTTCAATTCTTTTTGAATTCTTTCAACGCGCTGACGCCGAGATTTCGACACGATTCTTCGTAACTCGCTTTTGAACCCTTATTTGATTTCAACGCTACAAGTATGCATAAGAACGATTTTGAGGCAATTTAGAAAAATTACCCCACTCTTCCTATAAAGTCAACCTTGCGTTAATCCCTTTAAGAAGTCCCTGCTGAAATTTACGCTGACCTCTTTATTGTTTAAACCACATCAATCCAAAAGTTCTTGATTTTACGAATTATCCAAATTTTTGAACCTACTGAGGATCGGATATCTTTGTGATTCACCAAGCCGCATTATCGACAAGTTGTTCTTTCATTGGCGCATGCAAAGAGTTAAGCGTGATGAATAATGAGAAACGCCGGCTAGACCTTAATTAAAAAAAAAGTTTAAAAAAAACAAAAGCAAAAGAAAGAAAAAATTGAAAAAGAAACAAAGTGTTCGTTTTCTTTGTGTTGCTCTCAGCTCAAGGTCTAGTGTTTTAGAAAGTGTCAGATGCCTAAGTTCGAGGAGAAAGTAGTTCTCAAACTCAAAGGAGAGGCTCCTATATCACAGAAGGGATTGTGAAATTATGTCACGCACTTCGCTTAATTTAGATTTCATAATTCCTCATGTCAGTTTAGTCCGCAGCCACAACGCTTCCTACCTAACACATGTGCTCAGCTACAACCCTTCCGTAGCACCTTCCGACTCATACTGCACTTACGATCGATCGAATCGTCAGCGATAAACCGCCCTACGGTAACGCGCCTTTTAGCGAGATCGTAGGTAAACACTAAATTTCATAAATACAATTGTCGAAATGGGTACGTAGCATCGGTAGATATCCACATCCGCGAATCGTTTCCTCAATCCGACGGATTAGGAAAAATTGCGCGTTAGTCAAGTTTGACAAGATTTGTGCTTAATTTTAAAGTCTTGATCACGAATCGTTATGATGATTTTGGGTACTTTATTACTCATAATTCTATTTGCTTTTTATTGCTTAATTGACAAATATTATATATTACGCGATTCCTAGTTGCTTTTAGTATTATTTGGGGAAAATATGTTAATTTAGACAGAAAAGACAAAAGAATTTGGCGAGTCGAATCATGTAATTTTCCTCTAAGAGGACAAAAAGTCTGATCGAAAAAAGGAAAGAAAAGAGGTCCGATTTACACAAGTTCTTTATCGTGAAATAAAAGACGGAGATAACCTAATCATATATAAAGTCAAGAAAATAAAGATATAAAATATTCAACTTTTCGGCAAAGATAATTAACTTTTCTTCTAAGAACAAAGATACGCAAAACCAACAAATTATTATACTATTTTTTTCATCGCTTCGTCAAAAACAATCGATAGTATTTCTACTTTATTCATACTCTATGAATTTATGCCAAGAATATTATTTATGAATTATTTCCGCATTTAGTAAGAAATTTAAATTCTATTATTACTCTGCTTGGATGTACTGACAACGATTTTTCATCCGATTTTGCAGTTATTATAATTGCACCAAGTATTAATCATCGAACTTAATTCTTGATTCGATTGTTTTAACTACCAATTCTTTTATACGGTAATCCCCGAAGATATATAACTCTCGGCCGAAAGGAAGCCGCATAATAGATCACTTGATCGACACTAATGGGTCGCTATACCGAAGTCACAGAACAAACGACCGGGTTCTTAATAGATTTACTTGTGCTTCGCGATTTTAGCCACCACTTCACCAGCGGCATAGAAGATTAATTAAACCGGCACTATTCGGGCGAACTCCGCTGAATTCGAATCCAAGATACCTAACTAACGGTAACGGGACCCCAAATATAAATCTATTATTCGATAGAAAATACTACCGTTAAAGCAGCCGACCCTTACTGGAAGATCAGACTACTACACGACTGCGAGAAATATAATTTGTTCCATCAGATTGCATGTAAGAAACACTAATAAACAATACAACTAAATGTGCAACAGAATGTCCTCACTTATCCATTTCGTTTGAAGAAAATATTGCAACTGAACAATGCCTCTCACTTTTCCCTTTTGTTGTCCCTTATTGTTATATGGGCACTCTCGCATATATTAGAAGATTGTGCATCTAGCACCTATCATTCTAAACATCCCTAGAGGTCACAGACTAAACTATGATCCTCTAGCAACTCAACAGAGGCACATAGCATAAAACGAAACCTAACCAAACCAATCCTTATCAATACGATATATCCAAGCACATAGCACAAACCAAATAAAACCTAATCGTGGGGTCGGCTATATGAATAGGACGTCTCCAATCACACAACATAAACCAAACAGTAACAATCACACAGTTTTACCTGTATTCGTAGCGAAACCCGTATGCACATGCAATTTCATAAAACCCCTTCTCCTCCAAAACAGCCTTGGCACACTCATTCATCAGCTTCAAAGCCTGCTCATCGTTTGGCTTCACAAACTCATGAAGTTTACTAAACTCCTCGAAATTTAGACCAGCGATTAGGACAACGATAATGTTGGGAGCCATAACCTCATCAACCACCTCGAATGACTCCTTCACGTATTGGTACTTGCTATTTGCCATCTTTACACTCTAATACTCACTCGAACAAAAACAGAAACACTTGGTAAGCAACCTTCAAAACCTTGAATGTAATAAAATCATCAAAACCAACAAAACAACGACGTTTTATATAACGATCTTATCTTTACTGGTTTACTTAATTAAGATATGAAAGCGAATAGGATAAAAATAAACTAAAGATTCCAAAAATAAAATAATAAGATTATGAAGCATTATGAGCTAGGGCTAAAGATGTAGCAAAAATACAGAAGCCGAAAGCGTCTTAATACAGAAGCTGAGACATTGCCAATTCATTATACTATCACTATTGACGATGCTTGGTTCGGCCTCCAAAATATATAATTGACATAAACCGCAACAAATATTAATTAGCCCTGAAACCTAAACGTAAGCCCTTTCATACTCTCTTGACATCCAATAACAATAACAATAGCTATAAAACCCAGTAGATGTAACCATTACAATTACATGAATTAAACTAATTAAAAATTTAAACATATTTATAAAATCAAGAATATGTTTAAAATCAACAAATCGAACATATTTACATGAACTGAAAAAACTGAAAACACACAAAAAATTCGAAAATAAAAATATCCTAAATTCCTAATTAAAAATTGGAAACACAACAAATTCAAAAATAATAAAGCACAATTCGAAAATAATAACACACAAATTGAAGAACAATTCGAAAATAATACCAGAAAAATCAAAGAACAATTCGAAAATAATAACACCAAAATTAAAGAACAATTTGAAAACTAATTACACAAAAAATCAAACATATTTACATGAATTAAACTAATTAAAGCATGAATGAAACAATATTTACATTAAAAATTATAGAGAATAAAGTGATAACAAAAGTGAAAGAGAAGAGAACTAACTATTAAAGTGGAATGGGGGAGGAGCGTCGGAATGGGGGGCGTGAGATGAATTGATGATTACACAGTTTTTGAGATTAAAATGAATTTCGATCTTCAGGTAGCACGATAAAAATTTATTGGGCTTCATCATTAAGTTATTGGCCTATTTTTGTCGGACTAGAGTCTACTTGGTAGCTGAAGCCCTTAAGCAAGAATCGAGATCGGCTAGTGTATGTTTGGCAGGCTGGTCGTTAAGGAAATATAGGACCCTCCGTTCGGCAGCTTATATCGGCGGCGTGAGTGCTACTTTGGAACACCGTTTGGTTCAAAGGTACCACATTCACTGAATTATAATATTCGTTTTTTATGCTTAAGCAGTCTTAGTTTGGTTTTTAACGATGCTCTAGTTTTTAATTTTGGCATGTTTAACCCAAATTAGACAATTAACATTTGTTTAAAATTGAACAAATAACATTTAAAATGAAATAATTTTTTATTAATAGCGAATAGGTAGTTTAAGTTAAAGGCCATTTTACCATGGCGTTAAATGCGTATGAAGCGAACAACAAATTGTCCTGATGATTACGTTCGTTAAACTTTCGTGAGGTGAAACATAAAAAGTTACAAAGTCACCCGATTGGTTAGGTTGTTCACGTTCCACAAATTGAAATTAAGCCTCACGTGAAGTAAACATGGTGTGTTTCGTCCATGAAAAATACTTCCGTTTTTTGATTTTTGGCGTCATAAAACTCGTCGTCAATTTGTTTCATTCATGACGAGAAAAAAGTTACGGCACATGAACAAAGGAGGAGGTAGCGATTCTTCGGCGGATGGATCGCGTCGACGAAGAAACCTCTTGTAAGCGCGCCTAGGAATTTCTTCTGCTTGGAGGCGTAGCGAACTTGTGATTTGTTACTTGTTAATTTATGAGTTAGAGTTGATACTTGTGACTTGTGATTATTAAATGGAATAACTATTTCAGAAACATAAACCCAGGTGTGTGCCTTGGATTGAGATTAAGCCGTTAGTGTGTTACCTGGATGAAAATTTCTTGGTTTAGTTTTACCGTTATTAAGCTTGCTTGAAAAATGGACGTTTATAGATCAAGAAAAGAAACTTTACATTTTTTTGATACAAGCGATTTTAGTTTAGGCAAAGCAGTACCATGACGATGTATAGCGACTCTTGTGTCTAGGCATTGAATGCTGGATTTGGATGAAGCAGATTAACTTTCATTAATGTTCGCGACTACTTTTTATGAACTTTGATGATCTGGCGTGAGTAAGTTTGGAAGTAATAGCGGTGCCACGGTTGCTTCCAGCAGTACTTTTTATGAAATTTCATGATCAAGTCTTAGTTTGAGTGAAAGCCGGTATCTGTTTAGCTCACAACGGATAAATTTCGAACTTGGTACGTTTCAATCCAAGCGGTACCACGTTTGGTTCGCTCTGAAAGTTATTGATTCTAAGTAATCTTAGTTCATTTTTCTTCCGTGATCAAGTAATTGCGTATCATGGAAAGCTACATAAAGAGGGGCACGCCTCCGCCGTTTCTCCTGACTTCATTCATTGCTTAAGCGATCACCGAAAAACAGCAATCGCTTTGTAGCGATTACAATATTCGTACTTGTTTGTTTTGGAAGTCTAAGAATTTTTATTGAAATCTGAGGATTCAATCAAAAGTCTAAGGATTCTTTTTCAGATGGGCATTCGTTGCAATCACAATCTTACGCTTGTCCCGTCTCCGGTTAGGTATTATCTATCTTAACTTTTTGTATTATCTATTAATGGCATCAACGTAATCTTGGTAAAAATGTTCAAAATGATTTTAGTTGTGCTAGTATGTCTAATGATTATGTTAATTTAGAGGATGATGAAAATCGTATGGATGAACTACCGTTATTAACTATCAATCTAGTCTTCTGGATACTACTGTGAGAGAAAGGAAATTAACTTCATGGATTTGGAAATATTTTGTTGGAGGCGAAGTGAAAAACAACAAGCGGCAACTTGAAAATTGTAGTAGTATTCTATCAAGGAAAATGGGTGGAGGTAAAGAGACATGAAGAATTTCTATGATATAACTTGAATAAACTTATTCAAATATTAATAACGGGATCAGATTAAGTGTTATAATGTCAAATCTAAAACATATAATACAATATGAATACCAGAATACTTCTGATGCGGCGGAATAAATTCTGACAATCTTTCCACAGCGAAGCCTCATTTGAATTCCAATCTTTGAGCACTCCATTGCGGTGCCTACAGTTGGTTGCTGGCGCGAGAGCTTGAATCGAAACTTGTGTTTGCTAGAACAATAATTGGTGGTAAAATTCAAGAAAAGAATTTCAATTCTTGGCTTGAATATTTCGGCCACCTCTAGGAGAAGAGGGGGCTTTTTTGTTTTCATCTTTTGTTATGAAGAGCACAAGGTATTATCACTTATATATTGGTCCATTATTTAACTTCAAAAGCCCAGCGAATAGTTAATGAGCCGGCTCGTTCGATTTCTTAAATCGTTAAGTAAATCGAGCAGCTAACGAATGGATTTAATAGTAACTAACAAGTTGCTAAAGAGCTCGACTAACTATAGAATTATTGATTGACTAATTGATTGGTCGGGTTTATCGACTTATATTTTACATTATGATGTAAATTCGATTAAAGAATATTAAGTTGATTCTGATCGACTTTTCGATTTAACAAAATACTATTTTATTTCATACATGAAATACTCTTCCCAGCGATCCTTGTATGTAGTAGCGACGCCCAGGCTCGAGATAATGGCGATCGTATAATAATATAATAGACGTTAATATTATTATACTTGGTTATGCATGGGATCTACAAATGCGGCGCAACCTTACGGTATTATCGTAAGTACTTGACTAGTAATTCTGATTACTATGGTTGGATGTTCTGTTTATATAATCACATTAAAACAAACTAGTAAGCCAATTGTTACAACGATTGTCATGATAGGCATAATAAATGAAACCAATAACTGATGATTCAGAGCACTCTACTTGGATGATTACTTTACAATTCATTTGTCTCGAGATCTCCCAGTCACCGAAGCTAACCTTTGGAAGAAGTGTGTCATGGGAAACACCAGCTTTCTTTACTCGAACTATGAAACCATCTTGATAAAACTGGCGTCATTCTTATAATCAGTCGTGATTCCCGAGAGGCACGAGGGTCTCTGTATAGCAGAGGATGGCAAATCTCTTTATAATGCTCGACATCTCTTTGCTATAGTTGCTACGTCACCTAACATATGCGTTATGATCACAGCTTAGGCGGGCGTTTGACATAGTCAAAAGCAAACTCATATAACATGAATATATCACGCCCAGGTCTAGAGGCCAACTAAACTTCAGATTCACAGCAAAATTCATAGGACACATATATACGTATATTTATATGATTTTGTAGCGGTCAGCAGAACTCACCAGTTATACAAGCCGATAGCCCATGCGTTGATTAGACTTCTGGCTCGCCCGTCAAGAAAATTGATCATCAATCAATAACTTTGCTGGTCATTAAATCTTAGTTCCCCAAAAACCGTGACATCGACCAGGGGAAAATTGGCTATCTTCGTTTAGGCTTGAGCAGGAGTTCTGCTTGTCAGCAACACGAGGTTGCCTCTAGAAACTCTGAGACTTGCCTTGAGATTTATTATTTAATAACTGACCCTTTAGGTATACCACCACGAGGGGTGAGAATCATTATAATCCGAACACCCGGAGTAACTTACATCTTGATGGACAAGCTAGGATTTAAGGAAACTACAGCGTTTTATCTAAAATTTGATTCTAATAAAAATTCTAGAAAAACGGTTTTCTTTTTTTTTTAAACTTCTGATCTATCAGTGATATCAACAACTAACTCCATATATATATACAACATATAAAATGAAGCGATAATGTAAGCGAAAGTACGGTAGTAAATCACCGAAGTGATGAATACAAAATAATTGCCGAGCAAGGCTAAAAGTACGAAATGAAATACAGCGATCAAGAAAGCGGTTGGCAATGCTTGACAAAAAGCGAGGCTGAGGTCTCGGCCACCCCGTCTTTCACTTTGCCACTCGGAATATAAACTCTCAGCAGCCTCAGGTGTGCCAGCGCATCGGCTAGCCTTGAAATGAAATGCCGAGAAGCAAATAGGGGTGTAAGTCGCGAGGCTAGTGAAAAACTTAACACGGGGTGAAACTTAAGCCATCTCTGGCTTGGGAGCCCAGTCAATGGAAATATAGTAGTCAAAAATATGAATAAATATGTATATACAGAATTACCTAATAAGGTCATATCATAAAATTCCAAAGAAGGTCTAGGCGTAACATGTATCGAGATATAATACAAAGTCTCGATGGCTGATCTTTAGAATAAAATCACGAGGGCTTCAACAAACGACTATAACTCTAGTCGTGAACCATCATCTCTGCATATCTGCACAACTATACGACCTACAATGCGCGTAATAACCGATCCGTCTACTGCGGGGAATGGACGATCATTGTAAACAGCTCTTATCACAGGTAGTATAAAGACCCAGCGCTTGATAATGCTTGGCATAACAAAGAGGTTATAGATAGTCACACACCGCTCTTTATGCGAAGTATAAGGCGGACATAGCTTTATCTTGGGGTATAAAGGCCCGAGCCGCACTTATACCGAGTTAAGGCGATAGGCGTCATATCGTTTATCTGGCGGGTGTTGATTAACTTCTTGATTAACGCGTATGTGCATTATATGATTGTGTGTTAAATTGAGCATGCTATTAAATTGATTTATAAAAAATCCTTAATCATCATACTTTATTGTAATTTTTCATAATATATCTGAAGAGTTATTCATTATCAAAGTATACCTTCAAAAAATAAAAATATTAATTAGAAAAAAAATAAGGTCGCAGTTTACATGGTTTCGGGTATTTTGAAATTAAACATAAGGAAATATCTGATATTTGAGAGATCGATTGTGTAACATCATCATACGTCTCGTTTATTAGTGGTAATGAAAACTCTTTGTTCTGTCGAACCCGGTCGATGTAACTCTTGTTAACATCGAGCCGGAGTAACGTTACCATTTCGAGCATCGAGACTTCAGTACTCGATTCGATGGAGCTTATTTCGATGAGTGCGAGCCCAAGGTTGTAACTTGACGCTTAGTGTTCGGCCGCCGAGGGTTAGATCGTGCTTAGCACGTATGCGGAGTCACCCAAGCGATGGATCTGATAACAACATAACCTGTGACATTTATCAAATAAAGCTCCTATTTCCATCGTGGTGTTCAATATTAAATCGACAACATATGTAGTATATCTCCTGACATATTATGCATAAAAAGGTTCAGTATTCATTGGTTGTACTCACCGAGTCCAAAAGTAGTAACAAACGACGGGTCTTGCGTGCTGAATCATTTCGATTCTGTTGAAGAAATTGAATGTTATATTACGTTCCGTAGGAGTCCTCTGCTTAACATATATGTGTACCCCCGAGTGTTATATACCACGTCTCGCGATTCAGTTATAACTCTTAGCAAGGATTACATTCCCAGATTGATACTCATTATAACGTTCCGACATAACTATATTAGTCGCCCAACTTAGCAGAATCAAATTATTCGTCATCACTAATTACTCAACCTGATGATAACCTCCCAAGCACATTAAACAACCCGGTAATCAATTGACAACTAATTAATCCATTAAATACAACCTCGATTCAATCCGCAGCTATCTGAACTTTCCCAAACTTTTCTCAACTAAATTCTACTAATCATTATCGAACGATAATACATACCCAAACAACTATATTAAAAGTCCTTTAACCTCGCTATTACCATTTAATGTCAATTTAAGAAAAGTCAATAAGTAAGCACTAACAACACACTGCTGGCTTGATAACTACTGAAATCATTCTTAATCCACCATAGATACCAGGATAGCATTTATACCATAATAAATTGAAGATCTAAAGTCAACCAAATCAAAGGAAAGAATCAACTCTTTAAAGACTCGAAAATATCCCAAAATTTACGATCTTTTCTTTTACCTAGATGTGATGAGGATGGCGAGGAGAAAGATGATTATGAAGTTTGTTCTTGATTTTAGGCGTGTCGGCCCGAGAGAAATGGAAGAAAAATTTGAGGGGAAAAGGGGTGACCATTACCGACCCTAAAGAGAAGAAGAAAGAAGAAAAATGAAGTTGGTGTGGTGGAAAATGATGAAGATAAGGATAAAAAAGGTCCAGAGTGAGGTCCGTGCCAAAATATCTCGAGGAATTAAAACCGTTCGGTTTCGGCAGTGCCGATCTCGGTTAACAACTTTAACTCTAATATAAATTTAACTTCCTAATCCCCAAATAATATTATACGCTCGATTCAAGCTTTAAAATCTTCTTAAATCACAGAAAGCAGCTCGCTTGATCGATTAGTGGTATCTCAATGATTTAACTTCGAAAATTCGATTTCTCCTCGAAATACTCCACCGAGCAAGCTAGTATCTTGTTACTTAATATTAATACGAACGGGTTATGGCGGTCTATAAAATTTCGTCATAGAAATTTACTCGGCTTCCGTGCGCCCCGTACCAATGGCGCTTGACCTCGTAGAAATGGTATACTACGTATATTATAGTACAAAGTTTAAAGAACTAACTTATACCAGCGAGAAAGAAGATGTGGATACTGGTTTCGGCATCACTCCTCTGGATTCCCAAAGTAGCTTCCTCCACTCGTTGATTTACGCCCGCAACACCTTCACTAAAGCCACAACTTTATTCATGACACTTTTCCTTACGATCAAGAATTTTCCACTTGGTTTCTCTTAAATACGTAAGATCCTCTCTCCGAGCTCATTTGGTTGTGACTCTAAGATATGGGATTAGATACGGGATATGCTTCACCAACGTGACACATGGAAAACGATATGAATTACGTCGATCTTTGGAAGCGATGCCCGAAGCGATAGGCCATAGGACTGACTCATGGCGATCTACGGACCGATATATCTTGGGCTGGCTTTCCTCTCTTCCAGGAATCTTTCAGCCCTTTGCCTTTCCGTGGGGATATTCTCCAAAATACTTTATCACCAATTTCCAAAGTTTAAATCCACCCGACATGACGATCGCATACATGCTTTTGCACATCTTGTAACTTTTTCGGTGTTCTTTGTATCGATTTTATTCTACTGCCCGATCTTTCCTGACTACGGGCCGTACAACTTTTATCCCCGGCCGTTTCCGACAAGCCCAGGTCTACATTTCTGCCGTCTGATGCTTCAAATGGTGCCATCGATCTTGGCGTTGGAAACTATTATATACAAACTCCGTTTTAGGCGATTAAATGCGTCAATTCAGGAAAAATTCAACCACCTTGGGCCATGACATATCCTCGATGTTTTGAATTGTTCTCTACATTGCTGTCCCGGTATTGGATGAAATGATGTACTCAAATTGACCACCGTCCCATTATTTCTTGAAATCCTTTTCCAAAATACGGAGGTGAATCTAGCATCTCGATACGATACAATGAATCACCGGCACTCCGTCTGATCGCGCAACTTAATCACTTTTCGCCAATGCTTTCGGGAATGGTGAGTCGACTTAGTGGTAAGAAATGAGCTGATTTCGATAGATACATCCACTATGACCCAAATGCCCCATCATTCTTTCAGCGTCCTCGGAAGTCAAAACAAAATCCATCATTAGCCATGCTCCCAAAATCGCTCTGGAATAGGAAGGGGTTCTGATAGCCCGCGAGATAATCGGTGATACATCTGCTTTCTTGACAAAATCAGAGACATTTTGATACAAATTCAGCAATTTCCCTCTTCATGTTGGGCCACCAATACCTTTGCTTTTAAGTCTACATACATGCTTTGGCACCACCGGGATGCATCTTGTATGGAAGCGTTATGAGCCTAAATCAAAATCTCCTTTTGACTCGAGAATAAGGAGCGAATAATCTACCATGCATTGTAAGAGCTCCATCTACCAAACACAAAATCGATACGCTTCCGCTCTTTACTTCCCACAGTATTTTTGTAATTTCTACGTCTTTTTCTTTGTCCCTCCGGTATTGATCCAACAAGAACGATTGAACCCTTATTTGTGTTATAACAAAACCACCGTCGACTCGCTCGAAATTAACACCAAGTTCTTCGTTTCGTTTAATGGCTCTTTAATCTTCCCACTTCCGACTCGAGGCATCGGCTACTACGTTGGCTTTCCGGGATGATACTTTCGATAGAAAGCATCATAATCATTTGATAAACTCCGTCCGCTTATTTTCGATTCAAATCTCTCTGCAGTTGGGGAGGTATTTGAACTTTGTGATCGATGCAAAATTTTGCAATGCTTGCGTCTGAAATAATGCCTCAATCTTAAGTGCGAACCTGACGGCTAGCTCCAAATCGTGTGTTGGATAGTTTTTCTCATGATTTCTCGGTATCGCGATCATCTGTATTTACCACATACCATGTTGCGTGCTTGGCATTACGACCCCCCGATGTGATAGCGTCAGTATACGGCAATAACCATCACGTCACGGCGGAAGAGTCGATCTTGGCCTTGATAGTCAGGTACGTTTCTCTTTCAACTCATTGAAGCACCGTTCCACAGTCTCATTCCAAACAAATGGAACTCGCACTAGTCAACTTTGGTCATGGGTGTGGCAATGGTGAAGTCTTGTATAAATCTCCAGATAGTATCCCGGTAGACGAGAAAAGCTTCAGAGTATTTCGGTAACACTAGTGGGTCGTTCCCAATTCATCCACGGCTTCAGCCTTTTGAGGATCAACACTTATACCTCTCCTGAAATCATGGCCAGCGCACTTTTCTCGACAAAATTCACACTTGAAAATTTAGCATACAATTCATTTTTCCAAAGTCTCTAGCATGATCCTCAGTGTTCTTTGTCTTTCTCCCACCATTTCACAGAATATATCAAAATGTAGGTCAATGAACACCTACAAATTTATCTAAGTAAGTGCGGAACACCCGATTCATAAGATCCATAAATGCGGCGGGGGCATTAAATCGACGAATGGCATCACAAAAACTTCGTGAGTACCCGTATCTTGTTCACAAGGCGGCTTTTGATACATCGTCCTCATAATCCTGATTGATGGTGGCGACCTCGAGTCAATCTTAGAAAATACCCGGGCATCTTTCAATTGATCAAGCAGATCATCGATCCTGAAACGCGGATATCGATTCTTAATGGTTACTTTGTTAAATTTGTCACATAATCGATACCTGACCTCAAAGATCGTCCTTGCTAGCGACAGAAATAACAGGAGCTCCCAGAGGTGAACTAACGTCGAATGAATCCTTTATCCAACAATTTAACAGTGCGTTTCAACTCCTTGACTCATGAACCATTCTATAAGGTGCCATAGAAATCGGAATTAGTACCGGAATCAATTCTGTAAACTCCTGCCCTCTCGCGGGGAGGAAGTCGGCGATTCCTCGGGAAATACATCAGCATGCTCTCTCGCGACATGCACCTCTTTCCAAATCAACCTTCTCTTTACTTGTGTCGTGACATGGGCAAGATAACCAATACGTCCATACGACATGTATGGGCAACTAAAGGCGAGAAATGGGAACTGAGAGGAAAGGATTTTTTACATCACACTAGGGAAGAAGATCTTGATCTACCGAGGGACTAGATATTTCAATCTTCTTAAGATGACAATCTCATTTGCATGATGTTTCCCAACCAATCCATTCCCCGAGAATAAGATCAAAATCATTCATCTCGAGGTAATAAATCATCTCAGGACATTGATTTCCGATACTTATGGGACAATTTAAGTACCTTATCAATCTTATGGACTCCTTGAGTTAGAATTAAGTGGAATAGCAGGAATTTCTCGAGTTTTAGGAATACAGTTGGGGAGAATTTGGAGATATAAAGGAATGATAGCTCCGGAATCAAAAGCAGACTTTAGAACTTCCCGGCCAGCATAGAATTTAAAGTACACACGTGACCACCACAGGGGAATCACCGAGCTTCTGTTGGAGTAGCTGATATCGCCTGTTAGTTCAGCGCCCTTACGACTAGTCAGCGAAGGCCTTGCTACCACATTCTTCATGACTCATGGCCTCATACACCAGATGAGCCTCCGCGGGCAGTGATAGCCCTCACTACTGTAAATTTGTCTTTGGAGTAAATGTGCTAGCGCTCCCAGCTATGACTACGCGCCTCACGGGGGCAATCAGCAATGATATTGCCTTTCACAGCGACACCGATGTGAGCCACCGCACATGCCGGCGACTCTGTGACAGGTTTTACCTTGGCAAAACACCCATGGTCATTTCTGCCTCACTCTGATGCACTCTCTGAAGTTACGGACCGATTAAGGCAGGCATAGAAAGCAGTGAATGTGAAATTTGGGGTGGCAAGCGGGAGCACTAAGCGACTACATGCTGACCCTTATTTGTGATGGGCGTCCACGAAACCAGAACTTTCATTGACGACCATCTTGGGAAGCTTATCATGTCTTCCTGCTTTTCTCCCAGCCTCTTGGACACTTCAATAAATCCATCTACACATGGGCATCGTTTAAGCTCATGGAAAGTTGTATAATTTTTTGAGTGATAACTTTGGTCTTGAATCTCATGTCGTTCAGTCCTGAACCTCACCGATCCTCTTCCCCTCGGTGGGATTCGCCTCAGGAAGTAGGCGGAGATCATTTGAATCTTTTCTCGTAGTCATTTATACTCTTGCTTGAGGAATCAATTCTCTCTCTAGAGGCGGCATATGCACGAAGACAAGCTCCCTCGAAATAATTCCACAGGCCGATCATGACTTACGGTGTCCGCCCGACCCCGCGTCGAATGCGTGCAGGTCTCCACGCGGTCTCGAGCTCCGTGTATCATGCAGCTGCCGAATCGGTCCTCGGCTCCCGGTAACTCCAGTAGGCTCAAGAATATACTCTCGAGTCTCGAATGAACTCCCAATGCACGAATAGGAGAATCGGCCGGCGGAGCCGGTGGGTCCCGACGAGCGGTCGGAAATAAACACTACCGTAACTCCACCTCACGCCCCGGCGGGGACTCTTGTCTCTCGATCTCCTGACATTTATTCCGAATCCTGTGGCGCGACAAGGCTCGTCGGCACTGCATTCTTATCACGTTACTGACTCACAGCACGCCACTTGCTTTCTACAGCGTACTCTCGCTGACTCATATTGCGCCGCTGCTTGCGCTACAACGAAACAGACCTACGTGGTGGCATCGGCGATCTGAAATAGGAAGAAAAGAAGAAATCGGACCTCACAAAGAAAACTGTTAGTAGCGACTTCTGCTATTGTCAACTTTAAGCTTGTAACATGCCAGACGCCCATAAGACCACGGGCAGGCTCACGATGCAAAATTGTAACGACCCGCCCCGAGTAAAACACGAGTTAAGATCATTATGACACGTATGCGAGTCACCAAGCGATGAATGCAATAACAACGTAACTGCGCGACATTATCAAAATAAAGCTACCATTTCCGTCGGTGGTGTTCAGCGACACATCCAGCAACGTATGCGTATATCCTGACATATTGCCACATAAAAGAGTTCCCGTCATTGAGATTTGTACTGCCTCGAGTCCAAAAAGTAGTAGCAACTGACCTTGAGATGCTTCGTCTTTAGATCAAACAATTCTGATGAAAATTAGATATTATAATACGTTCCATAGAGTCTCTGCTTAACATATGTGTACTTGAGTGTTATACGCGTCTCACGATTCAATTTATAACTCTTAGCAATTACATTCGAGATTGATGTCGACTATAATTCGGCGTAACTATATTGAATCAGCCAACCGCAAAATCTCGGTATTCGTCATCGCTTTAATTACTCAACCAATAACCTCCTAGCTACGATCTAAACAACCCGTGTCAATTGACAGCTAATTAATCCATTAAATACAACCTCAGTTCAATCGCAGCTATCACGAACTTTCCCAAACTTTCTCGGCTAAAATTCTACTATCCGTATCGAACCAACCAATTCTATACCCCAAAACAACTATATTAAAGTCCTTTAACCTCGTATTACCATTTAATGTCAATTTAAGAAAAGTCAATAAAGTCAACATAACACTTACACTACTTTCTAACTGATAACTACTCAAAATCATTGCTAATCCCTATGATACCGGACTAACGTTTCTATACATAATAAATTGAAGATCCCAAAGTCAGCAAATCAAGGAAAATCGACTCTTTAAAGACTCGAAATATCGAAATTCGGTCTTTCTTTACCTAGATGTGATGAGGATAGCGAGGAAGATGATTAAAGTTTGTTAGCGATTTTAGGCGACGATCGGCGAGAGAAATGGAAAGAAAAAAAATTTGAGGAAAGGGGCCATTCATTTAAACCCTAAGAGAAAGAAAGAAAAAATGAAGTTGGTGGTGGAAAATGATGAGAAGATAAAGGATAAAAAGGTCCTGTGGGGTCCGTGCCAAAAAATATCTCAAGAATTAACCGGCACTACCGTTCGGTTTCGGCAATTCTCGTCTCGATTTATAGCCCCACCCAACTCTAATATAAATTTAACTTCTAATCCTTTAATAATAATATTATCCCGCTTTCGATTCAAACTTTAAAATCTTAAATACGAAAGCCTTAGCTACTGACGATCGATTAAATTCGTATCTCAGCGATTGACTTGAAATTTACGATTTCTCCTCGAAATACTCGCTGGCTTGACTAGTATACTATTTCACGCTAATGACTGTCACGAAGACGGGTTATCACAAAGGTGGTGCTCGTTTGAAATACCCATTTCACTCGTCTTTACTTTCGGTGATTAACAAATTGACAAAATTTTAAAAATATTATAAAGCTATGTTGATACATAATCATAAATAAAGAGAAATAACATTATTCAAAGAATTATTATGGTTTATAGAAAATTGATTTGCTCACGTAGAGGTGTGTCTTTGTTTAACTATTTTAATTTAATTTATTAAATTAATTAACTTAATTTGAGAAAATTTTACAAATATTTGAAGGTTTAATTTGAATATTTACAATGATTTTCGAAACATGTGTTGATTAACTTAATGGCTCAAAGTGCTACCCGATTGCACGACTTCATTAACTACGGAACTCGTGATTTTTAAATTTAGCCGAGTCGAATTCTTAAGTTAGGCTCGTTATTTTACGGACTCGTTATTTGACTCGTTATGCTTGCTTGAGGCGAGGCGAGGGAGCATTCGATACAGGCTTTCATTTCGGCTTCGTTCAGCTAGATGCAGAAAACTGCCTCGTTGATATGGAGAGGCATATGGAGAGAAAAAATGTGATGTAAATATTTTGTGATTATGATTTTATCATATAAAACTGGCTTATTCTAGGAAAGAAAATCTAGAAGAATATAATTTTTAAGAAAACATTGATATGAAAATATTTAAGAAAAGAATATAATTTTTTGAGGAAGCTTATATGGAGAAAAATATTGATATGAAAATATTTTCTTGTGATTATGATTTTATCATATAAAAACATATTCTAGGAAGAAAATCTAGAAAGAATATAATTTTTTAAGTCATGTGATCACTTATTTGAGGGTGTGGTGGATAGATATATCGCGTATTTGGATTAACTCATATTGAAGGACAAAATAAAATAATAAATTCCTTTTGTTGGTTTAATTTAAGCATTTTTCATACTACCTCATTTTTATATTAATTGACTTTCTTACTTTTTGAGACACAACTTTAATTATCAATTATTTTTTATGTACATTATGAAAAATTATAAAAAACTAATATTATGAATATTTTTTTAAAACCAAATTCAATGATATCAATTTTACATTTTTCGGATTAGTGAATAAAAAGTAATTTATGATCAAAGTCTTGACACACAATCCCAAAACGTCAATTAATTTGAAATCAAGAGAGTAATGTCTAGTATTTGTCATATCATTGTTAATGTAAATTGATCAAACCAATCATAGAAGGATTTAAGTTATTTCGTTTATTAGAGAATGTTTCAATTCATCTTGTAATGGTTGGTTATTTTTTTTTTATTTTTTTTTTTTTTAGAGAAAGGATGTTTTATAAGATCCTTCTTTGAATCGAACTCGAATTCAAGACCTCTGATCTCACATATCACATGGAGGTTTAGAGTGATAATTATGAAGGTGACACTGGATACCACACCCTTTCCTCCGAACTCCGACGGACCTTTGCACAGTGTCTTAACTCATGAGTTCATAACAGTCTTGATTAGAAATATTTATATTACCCAACAAAGTTCGGAGAAACAACAAGCTTCTTGAAAAAAACCTATCTAGATAGGACTAGTAACAAAAACCACGGTTTTTGTAACCAGACACAATCCTCGCTTAAGGAAATTGAAATTGAAACATGAAATTAATAATAACACTAATTTACAGGAGATCTTGTAAGATCCAAATCAAACACTTCAGAAATGCTTGCTCCTAGTCTCTCCACTGTAGAGCCTGTATGTCATAATGAAAAAATTAATTTTATTTAAGATATGCTATTATCGATAATCAAACTTACACTACTATATTTCGAACTTGATGCAACGCCTAAATCCATTACCAAAAAACGGTTGCATTAGAAATAATATTAAAATATCGAAGTCATACAAATACTACCTCCATCTCCAAACTAAAAGATGGTATAGTAATTTACAATGATAAAAACTAACAACTTATGTGCATTGACACACATACATTTGAATTCAATTAAAGTAGGATACTATTACTTTTTTATATTTATACAACATAGATACAAATAAAGCTTTAAATTCAAAATCTAAAAAGTAAATCACTAAAATACAAAACTATGTAATACTTCAAAATATAATAGGGAGTGTATATTTTGACAAATAAACGAGTACCAGTCATAGACAGTGGGAGAATTAGGCAGAGGCTGGTCGAAGAGCTGACCACCAAGAGACTTGGTAGCAAGGTTGCTTCCAGGGTGGAAAACACTCCTCCATACGTTCTCCTTACGTACCGCCGCCGTGGGTGACGGAGTGGTTGGTGTCGACGGTGTCCCGGGGCTGCTGGATGGCATCGTCAGGGACTTATTACTACTACCCTCTCCTAAAGCTATTCAAACAAAAATAAAATCATATGCCATATATTGTTAATAAATAAACAACAATAACAGTAACTCATAAAAATATTAACGAAATTGCATATTTTTTTCGGACAAGATGCATAAATAGTAAGTTTTAAGAGTTCATAAGTTCCATCCTAAAACCAAGATCTTATTAATTAATTTGTGCTTTAGCAATTTTTAATGTGGAACTGAGTCGTTTACCGTAATACGTTTCACATCTATCTAACTGAAATGTCATGGTTTGAGTCATCGGGTAATAATAATAAACATCTATGTATGTGGTACCTTTGATGTTCAAAGGCTTAGTGCTAAGATCTTTCCTGAGCTTGCCAAGGCCACGTTCAGGTTGAGGTCCTGCAATAACATCATCCCAAACATGATCTAAAAAACCCATATTGATTATACTAACCGTCTAACCTTAATCTTTTTATATTTGTCTATGTAACTGATGTTGCTGAGGGGGTGAAGTGAGTAAGTTGTCTTGGAATATATAGAGGGGAGAGGTTAAAATATCTGGATGACAGCTAGAGACTTTCTGCATATGGATTGGAATAAATATTTAGGTTTTAGATATTTTCTGCAATCCAAAGTTGACGGGTTTAAGTTTAATAGTAACTGGTGACTGGTGAGCAGGGACATGGATAAGTATGAAGAATAGAGCAAAGGCGGGGACATATTTGATACTCCGTATCTGTGTACTAGTAGATGGGATGCGGATGTAAATGTGTCTAGTGTTATGATTCAATATTTGTCGTATTGGGTATCTTTTTGAAAAAGGGTTTACTCTTTCCATTCCAAAATATTAAGGATATTTTTTTTTTTGGGATATCTGAAAATTAAGTTCTATAGAGTATTTGTTAAAAAACATTATGGAGGGAAATTTGAATTTAGGAGACAAATTTAAACTTTTCTTAAAATGTATGAAAAAGTAAAAGTCTCAAATAATTTGGGATGGAGTAATTTATAGACTGATAATCAAACGGTAAGTTAATTTTAGGGATTTTGTGAGAGAACGTCTTGGGTATTTTCGATGTGGAGCTTGCTGAGATTGTCGATTGAAGTGGCGATCGTGAAAATCGCTGACATTTTGGGAGAAATGGACAATGATTTTCGGGATAAATGAAGCGTCGTGGTCGAGTTGGCTGGCATATGGCCTGGGGCTTGGTTTTTTCTATGGTGGGCGGTGGAATAAATGGACGAAATGATTCTCGATAATGGCAAAGAAGTTGCACATTGTTCTAATATAAGCCAATTTACAGCGCTTTATCCAGAATAAAGTTGCACTTTCGCCCTCAAAATTAACATTTTCGTTAAATTTAAACATCATGAAAGAATCAGACGTTAGGGTCGGGGAACTAAACGCAACTTTCGCGCCATTTACTGCACCAACGCATAACCTTTAAGTGATAAGATTAATGTAAATGTTAGTGCGAGACCAACCACAACTTTTGGCGCTACTTATTGAACTAAATCATAATGATTTAATGCACCAAAATATAACTTGGTGCCACTATCGGGGACCATTTCTCCAATTAACTAGCGGTCAAGGGAAGCGGAGCGGGGATCGAGCATCATGGGGCGGTGGAAATATGTCACCATCACCCAACAATATACAAATTTTAAATTTGCCCCAAAATTGACTTCAAACGTGTTTCACCGTTACACTTTAAGTCTCTATCAAAATGAGGATTAAAGTGCAACATTTATGTCAATTATGGGGATTAAATACTACCATTACCGCTATTGAGGATCAAACTGCAACAAACACCCACTATCTAAGACCATATCAATAATTCCCTCCTTAAATACTACCACTACCGCTATTGAGGACTAAATACAAATTGAATTCTCGTTTTCACTCTTGAATCTATTTTATGAAAAGTTAGACACAATTATAATTTTGATAAAAATTAAGGAATTTTCTTTCGATCAGGAGTTTTTTTTTTTCTGGAACGGTTCTAGATATTTAATTAGATTGTAAAATAGACGTTTGTAAAATTGTATCATATGTGTTGATTATTGATTGAGAGTACATCACAAACTTATTTTACAATCAATCTTCCATTGAAATTCCTCAAAAATTCCGTCCTATGTTTTTTCTCAATAAGTTGCTCAAATCACGTTTTCGTAAAAATTGATCCAACAACCATTTGAATAAAGATTCTATCTTATTAGTTCAAGTGTATATATCATATATAATTTATATTTGCTTTCAACTTTAAATAAAATTGCATTTTTAATACTCCAATTTAATTTTCGGAACCGTTCCAGAAAAATTGACCCTGGAACGGAAGAAATTTTTATTAATTAAGTGTACCTGGCTTGGTTTTCCATCCAAAAACCCGTTTGGCCAGGGGTTAGTCAACGAAGGTGATCATGTGATATTTTAGAGGGATATTTTGGTCATTTCATGTAAAATATTAAAGAAAAAAATTTAAAAAAATTCTAGAGTGGTATCTTTATGAATACATTCAACAAATAAACCAATTTGAATGATCCCCAATCATCTTCCCATCTATAAGTACCTGACTACTAAAACCTACCACCTGCCTTTCCCACCTCATATTTTTAATTTTGAAAAAGAATCAAAGTTTGATTTTTTATAAAAATCATTCTTAACGATACCCATAAATTTTATATTGCAAAAGACTCCAACTTTGTTTTCTGTTGTTTGTAAAATTCAATTTGAAACACTACCCAAATTTTTAATCTTGAAAAGATTCCAACTTTGATATCTTTTTGTAAAATTAATTTTTTAACAATACTAAAATTTTTAATCTTGGAAAAGACTCTAACATTGAGTTGTTTGTAATGGAGACACTAGAAAGTATGCTGTGAATTTTGGGAAGGGGGCATATGGGTGAAGTTATTCGAAAAGTGGGCAAAGAATGGGAAGATGACAGTAGATTTTGCTTATTTTATTTACCTTGATAGTTTGCACGATCTATTCTATTCCTTACTGAAATGACACCAATTGTGTCAGTTCATTGTGAGTTACGATAAAATTGATTTGGGGAAAGTTTGATAGGTGAAGCATCCACAACGGCTAGTACTAAACGTAGATATCTAAACACGAGAACGCAGAGGAGGAAGAGTTGCTTACGCTTAAAAAACAATTGGAAGTTTGAGTTGTTATACATGTATTTTATACTTGAGACTCTTGTATTATACAGTACAAAATATGTATTACAAACAAGTATAAAACAGCTTGTGATCATCAATTGTAATCTGAGAAATCAAAATTCATCATCGTCAACAAAACAAATTCTTTTCAAGCTTTAATTTATGTACTTTCTCTTTTCTACAACTTTGATTTTTTGTTAATGAAACAAGTGTTTCGGATTATTGAATCTACAGCGATATCAAAGTTGTTAATAAATAATAACGGGCGGTATCGCCGACGCCTTAACGCTGGTAGGGTGTCGCGGCTCGGGTCGACATGAAAACCCGCCACACTATTGACCGCTATCGCGGTGTCATGTCACGTGACAGCCACAAAAAATGTGAGCCGATTTTTTGCTACTTTTAAACCCTACCCTATACCTCTCCGCTCTTTTCTTTCTTTTTTCTTCTTTACTTTTTCAAATTGGAGATACCCTTCTTCACTCATGTAGACATTTTCTTGATTTTTCCAAAATTATACCAAAATTAGTTAAAATTTCAGAATTCTCAAACTCATGGTAAAAATGCTTTAATAGCAAAAAAGTTTCAATCTTGATTTTTTCTTTCTTTCAAAATCATCTTAAAATTTGTCAATTTTATATTAAAATTTCTCAATTTTCTTTAGGATTTTTGAAAAGGCTATGTATGAAAAAAATTGTGATGATTGTACAACAAAAGAGATGCAATTTTGACTGGTTTTTTATGGAGGGGGGCGAAATTTGACAATTTATTTCGAAATTTAAATTTATTTTCGAATTTGACAAATTTATTTCAAAGTTTGTCAATTTTATATTAAAAATTTATGAATTTTAGATTCTTTAAGAGGGTACATGTGAAAAAATGTTTAGATTTATTATACAACAAAAAAGATGCAATCTTCATTGGTTTTTTATGGGGAAATTTGATGCATATTTCTTATGCATGTTTGCCTTTTTAATTTGTATCTGGATAATATTTAATTATGCACGTTTTCTTCGAATTATCATTGATGTTCTTCGATGTTATAAATAGGAAAAGACCCAACTAAATGATACATGTATTACTAATTTTTTGTCATATATCTATATAAATAGCACAGATCTCCGAAAATACGTCAGCGACACCGCTATAACTTTTGAAGGTTCACCGCAGCGGACAACGAAACGCTATTCACAACTTTGAGCGATATATAAAAAAAACATTCAATTGTATACTCAAAATTTGAAGTTAATTGCCAAAATGGATCCAGTAATTGGAGACCATTTGAAATTTGGTCCAAATAAGCGGCATTGGGGCTTAAGAAATATTCTCTCAGAATCGCATTTGCCAAATTGATTCCTAAATAATTTTGAAGATACTTTTTGTCTAATTTGTTATTTAGAAATATTAGCATAAGCAGTGGCTCATTTTTGTTGCAATCCCTCTAAACTTGAGTTTTTATAGACACCAAAATATTGCTTTTTTAGACGTGAGTATGTCCCCATTTTTATGGTAGTATTTGAGAAAATTTCAAGTGGATAAATAGTCATTTTGTATTCTTTATATACTATTTTATAACTACTTAAAATTTCCTCAAAGAATACCATTAAAAATAGAGGGACATAATAGTACTTTCATATCTAAAAAATATATTTAGGTTTCTATAAAACAACTCTGGTTTAAAGGGATTACAACAAAAACAATTTTTACTTATGCCTAGTAATTCACTAAAATACCAAATTAGACCCAAAAGTAGCTCCTAAAAATTATTTAGAGACCAACTTGAACCCCGATACCCAATTACAGGGACCATTTGCGCATTCCGTATCACTTATGTGACCAAATCGCAAATCTAATTCTCCAATTACCTTTAATTAATTTCAATAATTAACTCCAAAATTTGCAATTAGTTTCGAAACGGGAAAATAAATAAAAGTTATATGAAGAACAAAACAACGAAAAAGAGGGGAAAAATAGTTGTTCGACCGGTTGCTTTATTGGTGGTCAGCCATCCGCCTGGACAATGGATATGCTCGATACCATGATAAAATTTAGGCTAATTATCTATTTGCGCTTGAACTATCGTTTAATTTTCAACTTGCCCCCTGAACTATCAGTTCTTTTCACGGATTCCCCTTTGACATATTATTTCATCTTTAAATAGAAAAATGACTACTTTACCCCTAACACTAAACTAAAGTATAGGGGGCACATTTAAAATATTTTACATAATTAGAATAAAACTCACCAATTTTTTCTTTGACACACCCCACCCTATCGAAATATGAGATGTTAGATTCACAACAGGTCTGAAATTAGGGATTGCATTAACATTATTAGCATTTAAAGTTATAAGTCCAATATATCTTCAATTGTTGACAATCGATATATTAGGTAACCTCGATTGACATTAGGGTTATGATATTTACTAGAGTCCGCCTCATAATCTATATATTAATAAGATGTTCGGTTAACATAAATTAATATATCATATAGTCGGTCAAGCCTAAAAGGCGACACAATAACAAAATCGAACTATAATACTATCAGAACTCCTCCGGTTTAAAATGAAACTATAGAGAAAATGTCAGGCAAATCTAATTAGAGTTACAAATGCCCTCGCGGCGCGGCTAAGTGGATAAGTGAGGTTGAAATGGGTAGAAGTTTCTATCACATCACATTTTTGGAATAATTTTGGGGTTTAGAACTCCTATATAAAGAGGCCTAAGATGATCACTCTACTTGCTCATTCATTTTTGGTATTCACTTCATCTTTTGAGAGAAGCGTGAATGCAAAATTCTCTTACCCCCTTCTTCTGTCGAAAGTAAGAGGAGTGGGAAAATCTCATTGGATTTTTCTTCCCAATCTCTTCCTTAGTTTAATATTTTAAAGGAGTTCTAGTAAAACTCCCGGAGGGACTTGTTCGCTCGTTGGTGTGGACAATTCTTAGAGGCATTCTGCTTTGGATGCTCGAGGGATCTCCATCATATTATTCCGTTGCTGCTTTGATTCCCGAAGAATGGTACATATTTTTGTCTCTTTAATTATTGTTTATGCAACTAGTAGTGATCATGGGATTCGTATCCATAGTATATTAGAATATTATTCATACGTTAGAATATCCAACAGTGGCCTCAGAGCTAGGTTACTATATTGTATTTATGTAATTAATACGATGCATGAATTCCATTACTTGATTATATGCTATATTTTGCTTCCTGTTAATCTTTAACTCCGTTTATCTATGAATGTCAATTAAATATGAGTAATAGTTAGTCAGTTTCAAAATTAATATATTGTAATACTAGAATAATTTCTCTGATTAAATTATTTGTATATGAAAATTACTGGAATTGGTCGAAAATATAGTGAGTTCAATTCACCGCGCTTGTCAGGAGATGGACGACCGCCCCGCCCTAGGCGGAAATAGGTGAACTCGACTCTGGGTTTTTCAAACCCCCGAGACCATATCGAACCCCGACTCTTTTGGCTCAGCCCGTTTATCGTTCGGTTGGACTTTCGGCTCGTTAAGATGTTTGGACATCGATTAAATTGATTTGAAATTAATTTAATTTTGGGATTAATTTATTCAATTTAATTTATTACAATTAAATATTTCTAATTAAATTAGAATTAGTTTTAATTTGTTAAAACTAAAATAATTAATTAATTTCTAATTAGATTATAAGTAATTTTCGAAATATTTGATTAGATATAAGTATAAAATTATTTGATAATTACATAATTATATAGTGACAAAAATTTGATAACTAGACAATATATATATTGATGGAAGTGTACTCATTCAATTATTCATCCATGTTATACATGTATAAATATGTTAAGATAATTAATTTATTCATCTATAATATATGTCTTTGATATATTGATGGATGCCATGAGATTTATGATATGACTTATTTATTTTTTGAAATCACAGTGCATCTTGTTTTGCCTAAATGAATGACCTGTGAATTAATTATTATTTATTTGGCAGAAATATAATTAATTAAAAGATGAGAGAACAACAGAGAGTCAATTTAGCGGAAAATAGTTATAAATTAACGTAGTTAAGAACTAATCTAAATTTTATATTTTTTCTTCCGTGAAATTAAGTATGTATCTCAAGTGTTATATTTAGTCTTATGATTGATGTGATATAAATTTGGCTTGATTGAATATATGTCTTAACATAATCGTAAGCATAATCTCAGTGTTATATTTAGTCTTGGTATACTTAGTGTTTTTCAGTGGGATTGTGAACACTAGTATTTATGTTCTATTATTTCGTATTAGAACATTCTTATAAATGAAAACTGAATTGTTGTTTGTTTACATATCTTTTGTTGTAGTTAAAATGACCTTGAACACTAATAACTCGAAAACTCTCCGATCCGCATTGGAAAAATGCAAACTGAATGACACTAACTTCCTAGATTGGGCTAGGAACTTGAGAATAGTTCTCGAATGCAGGGAGATCGAATACGTGCTAAGCCGAAGTTGTTGGAAATCAATACTTATTGATTTCATTTTATTATGCCGTTGCGACATTTATTTGTAACAATTCATTTTACTAGTTTAGTGAATGTGATTACATAAGCAGGCGTTTCAACCATAGTAATTGTAATTACTAGTCGGGTTCTCACGATAATACTAGGATTGTGTGTGATTGCTGAATCTCATGCATAACCATTATTATAATAATATTAATGGTCTATTATATTATTACTCATTTGTTATTATCTGATAAGGTCGCATCTGACGTTGAGTTATATTCGTATAAAATAAAAGCATTTACTAAATTGAGAGTTGATTGTAATCACGAATATTACTTAATAAAGGGAATTTTACATTGATAATGTAAAATATAAATTAAGATAAACCCTGAATTAATTAACTAGTCGGTTTGAATTGAATTTAATGAATTAATTGAGTTAAATTTAGTAACTTGTTGGTGCTTTACTTATTAATAACTTGTTCATGTTTAATTTACTTAATGGTTTTTAATTAAATTAAACTAGTTGGCTCATTAAACTATTCGGTTAGACTTTTTAGGTTTTTCATAAGACATGACAATAACAAAAACCTAGCCACCAAAGAGTTATTTCGGTCTCACTCCTTTCAGCAGGAGTAGCCGAAAACTTATCAGTCACCGAGATTGAAATTCTTGCTTTGATAATTCCATCCTAATTGCGCGTGTTACAAGCAGGACTGAAATCTTGGACTCGACTCTCTGGTGTGTGCAGCCATCTAGAGGCATTGCCATTTTGTGATGCTGAATTGAAATTCAAATGAGGCTTAAGTGAAAGATTTCTGATTATTTCCGTTTCAAATTATAAGTATTCTTTGCTTTTTTATATATATTGTAATATATTATTTAGATAAAGAAATATATAATTTAAAGTGATCACATTTATATGATTATTTAATTTTATCAAGTTATGCATATAAAATTCCTTTAGTAGTATCAAAAGCCTGTTTAATTTTATATATTTTTTGATCTAGATCTATTAAGCATGAATTGTGTAATTGTTCATTGACAAATTAATTTTATGTAATAAAATTTCTATGAATCGATCATAGTTTATTAGAATAAATATTTTTATGTTTATTAATTGTTATTTTACTGTACATGAATTGTATATATGAATTAACAAAATTGGTTTTATGTTTATGTAATAAAAGGGATTGATTTTATGTATTTTGTAAAATAATAAAATAAACATTTTTAATCGTATGTATTAAATATTGAATTTGACAAAACCAATTTTTCAGAGACTCTGTTTAAAATTAGGGTTCTTCACAAATTTTTCCATAATTTTTTGAATTCGTTAAGTCCCTCAAAATAATTTTGGAAATTAATTATTTTAGATTTTAAAACGTGAATAACTCGAAATCTGGAAAGGAGTTTTGCAAAATTCCAATTCTCAAAATTTTATTTTGGTTCAGAGAATCTACATTTCAAAAATCAAGTGATTTGGTTAAGTTTAAATCATTCAAATCAATTTTGAAAAATAGATTGAATTAAACTGAAAATCTGAAAATCTGCCAAAAATTGCACACCTGCCTTTCGGTGGAGAGTGAGGGCTCGTCCGGTGTCGGAATAGGACTCAGATTGATGGCTATGGAAATAAATTGTACGTGGCTATATAGGAGCCGGTGATGGTGATTACAACGTGGCCGATGAAGTTGGTGGTAGGGTTTTAGTTTAAAATCCTACCTTAACTAAAATTCTATTTAATTAGTATTTTCTATTTTGGTAATTTTGATTTTCGAATTTTAATGCACACAAATCATTATTTGAGTATGAAAATATTTTCATGACTTTTAATGATTTGGAAATTGATTAAAACTTTCCCTTTTAGTTATTACCACTTTTAATATTTATTAAAGTATTGGTAAATTACATGTAACATTGAAACTAAAATAAAGTGTAGTTTAATATAAATACTTATAAGTACTTATATTAACTTGGAATAATTATTTAAATATAATTAGCCACTTTTCTGAAACCACGATAATTAATTTATCTATTTTATAGATAGTATTAATTATAAAGTATATTATTTAACATGGATTATTCGATGAACATGTTTTCTATTTTTATTTAACATATATGTATAAATCCATGTATGAAGCTTAATTTCTTTCATATATATATATATATATATTGTAATGAGAATGAAAAAGTGATATTTTGATATGACCTAGTTTACATGTTTATTTAAAAACACGGTTTGGTTATATTAGATTTGTAAATGACCCGGTGGGTCTGTTGTTATTTTATTTACTTATTTTGTTTACCCATAAGCATGTGTCTTTGTCTTGGATTGGGTTAGTAAATAAATGTCTTGTTATGAGACATTGAAGATGGCGCTTGAGACGACGTTTAGCAAACTTAAGAGTTTCCAGCGGGTTGAAGGAATCTGAAGATGTATGCGGCGTTGCCGTTGGGATTCCAACATGACGGATCTTGAATCTACCTTACATTTTGTGAGATTTGGAAATGCAGGTATAATATTTCATTTGTTTGTAAAGTATGTTAGAATATTTTAGACTACACTATTTGTAATTGCATTTTCTATATAGTTAGCGCGCTTTACATTTATTCATCTTTTAGTGGGCCATTCACATATATAACTTTATAATGTAAAATAAAATAAGTTAAGGAGAAATTCATAAACTTGTGGTAATATAGTGTTGCAAATGCTAATGCATTTTCCTTCATAAGCCATTAAAAATGGTTGTATGCTAATAAAAGACAAACATTGAGTACCATAATCATTTAAGACTTGAGTTAATCATGTGGACACGTTACATGAACTTAGGTTCAAGTGAACAACGTCGCATGATGTGATTGAAAAGTAATTAATTTTGATCTCAATTAAAGGTGATGGTACTATGAAGACTGATATGTTACATTATCTTTTAGCCACCATACAAGTATTAAATGAATAGTTTAATCTCTTTTTTATAACTCTTGAAGAAAACCGTTGGATGATCTTGGAGTATTGTATATTTACATACCGAGACATGTCGTGTATTTAGTTTCACTGACATGATGAACTTAGTTCATGAATAGTGATGATGAAACATAAACATGGTTTGTAGAACGATAAAGCGATATTGTCTACTTAGTTAGCATACCTCTTTGTAAAGTTGAATGCATGAACAACTATAATTTGAGATTAATGATTAACCATTTATTTCAAACATTAAGTACATAAAGAAGAATATTAAGTAACACTTGAGAAACTGAAAGAGAGGTTTGATAAACCTCATATCTCAAATGATTTGCTATCGAAAATCGTAATGTCATTATGGCTAAGTACATCGATGTCTTAGACACTATTTTTGACTCGCATGGTTTTATCGCAGTTTATGAGCCAAGTATAGTAGTAGCCGGGAAACAAGGCACAAAGAAAGATAATTGAGCTCTTATGTAATGATAGGTGACTATATTATAAGAGCACACAGTTTAAATCCATGAATGGTTGAAATTTCAAACTATTTTCTTTGGACCTATATGAGTAGAAGAGGATGTCATATTTAATATGGACACCACATTTCCATTTATATATCGGGAATTGATTACGATTAGATTAATGTTATTCTATTCTTCTTAAAAGGACATGATATTTTTGAGTAATACTTGTGGAGCAATGACTTTAAAAAGACTTGAGTTCAATGCTTGCAAAGAGATAAAAATGAGTCGACTCTACTAGACTTAGTGGGAGTGCGTTAATCTTGACCTAGTTTGTATGTTCATACTTACAAGTTGATAGAAATATAAATCATTGAATGATATATCCAGAATTGATAAGAAATAGGGAGGAGACCATATAAATACTATCAGAGTTACGAGATTAAGTATCATCGACCTTACGGTAATGTATTGTGCGAGGAATGGGGCATCGCTACGTCTTAAGCGTACTTGATGAGATACGTAAGTAAAAAAGAATTTATGTTGTGAAGTTAAAACACAACGGATAAAATCTTTCAATTTTGTATACCAAAGTAATTTCCATTCTACCTTAGATGTGTCACTAATTGAGTGATATAGAAAGTAAGTATTGTGTTTAAATACTAGTTTGAAACAAAATAAATGGATTAAATTCACATGTCAAGTTGTTGCATTTACCTATAAATTCAAATTTATTCATGCTCAGCGTAGAGACAACTCGAAGTTATGTTTAAGAAACAACTTTGAAGCGTCTCGAATGGACAAGTTAATATTATGTCCTTTAGTAGAGATGAATTTAACGAGTGCAATATTGAGATTATGTCTGTGTACATAATCGGAAGGAAAGCGATATTTATTTCCATCTACTATAGAATTACAATTTATTGTATGTATAATATCTTAAATTTATGAAGTATAAAAGATTGGAAATAAAATATACTTGAAGCTTGAATGTATGGCGGCTCTCGCCAAGGAGACACCCGATCGATGTTAGAACCCTTTGGCTATACTCGGGGAATGTTATGTGAGAATTTCGATGCATCGTTGATACTTTAATGCAAAAGAGACATGAGATATAAATAAATCATGCTCGATAGCTGACTTGAGCCATCAGGTGAAATAGAATTGGAATACCGCAATTAATTATATAACTCACTCTATTTACCTTCTAAATGGTGATTCATCAGAAGTAAGAAATGTGTTTCCATTAAATGAACATATAGTCATAAATGAATCAAACATTTAGTTTCGACCATGTTGAATGTATTCATTGGTTGACTATGCACATGTCTATTTTAAATTTTTTCTTACTCGATTGCTGCGTGTTGCTTAACATGTGTATTTAGAGTAGTGATCCATAAAATGATCTAAGTAATAATCGGTGATGATGGATACTTGACATTTGTTATTGGAAGCTTGGCGTCTCAAGCGAGAATAAGAGGAAAAGCAGATTGCTTCCGCCGGTATCAAGTATGACTTGAGATCTGATATAATAGAGTTAGAATCATCATTTTGATATTTTGATTGAAATCAAAAAGGGTCAACAGTGAAGATGAACCTTGAGTTTCTTAAAGGTTAGTGGAAGTACAACTGCACATAATATTTGTACACATTTAGTACTAAATGAATCTTCCTTACAACCTTGAAGGTATGAGTCTTGAATTGATTCTTTGGCACATTTATGAGCCGATTACATATATGTGACATATGTTATATTAGTCACGAAATATAAGCTTAGATGATATTTGTTAAGCTATAATTCATCATAGGCTTGAGGTAGAATAAAATCTATGATAGGCAGTTCTCTTATTCTTAAATATTTCTCTGTGGGGTCCGTTCCCAGGCAGGGCACCAAGGGTGATTGAGAGTGGTTGGAATCTATTACATGGTAATATGATTCACCGTATGCCATGTCAGGATCATGTGTTGTACATCATGACCATGACATATACGATTCCCATAATGAATTATGGGATTTTACTAAAAAAAAGGTATTCAGCAGTTCGAAATTCGCTTTGTAGTAACTTTAAAGAATAGAGTAACTATAGTTATAGGGAATGGATCGGGTTGTTGATCTTCACAGAGGCCCCAGATGAGAATAGTGTCATGGGCCAGTTTTCCATGTAGATCTTTGTTAATCAAGTAATTCATGAATGGAAATTTGAGTCTAATATACTGGAGAGCAAACTAAAGCTTGAACTCGGTATTACAACATTGCGATCCAATTTGTATTGTTGGTAATATTATTAAAAATATGCATTTAATAAGATAAATTGTGTGTTTTTATACACACTTTGGTATGTTAATAAGCTTTGTCAATAATAACCCAAAAATGGCTATTTGCCATAAAACACAGAAATAGTCTTTATATATACAACGTTTTTGTCAACATTTGATTAACTAGTAGGAGTTCGACAAAACAAGTGTAAGTGGGTATTTGAGAAAGAAAGCTGGACCCAAATGGTAATGTCCATGATTTCAGGCCAAAGCATGGAAAAGGTCTAAAACTCATTTTGCCTAAGATATGCCATGACTATATCGAGGTCGTCTTAGTAAATCGGATTCCATGATTGAGAGGAAGCGGATGGATGTAAGACTACTTATAAGTAGCTTTCGGTTAAGGGCGTGATTGTAATCATTACCATCCATTTGCATGTCCTAATGTAACGACCCGCCGAGGTGGGGCCACGAGAGTTAAGTCGTCATCAACTGAACACCGAGTTACCCGATCGGTGAATCTTAAGCATAAAAGGCTTGTTTTGTATTAATACTAATAAAGCTTTTTGTCATTAAAGGTAAAACCAACAACATATAACCTGACATTCATAATCATCATACATCAAGAAGTTTGAATAGCTGGCAAACATCATAACAACATAATCCATAAAATACATCATAGTAATAGTATGGTCTCTAGCTGACTTCCTCAAAGACAACATAAGTTTGAAAACTTCATGAGAGGAAACAATAAATGAAGGGCTGTAGAGGATATCCTAGCCAGCAGCTATACCTCGATTATACTCGGTTCAGCGCGAAATTTGGTGCCACACAGCGTTTCATGCGACTACAAAGTGCAGAGTCCACAAGATCAATGAATATTTATATAACGAACCATAACTAATACATATATGCTCAATAGCAAACATATAGTACCAGCGATTTAATAGAATCGAAATGCCAGATAATCAATAATACCCGATAACCTAATCGCCTTCGGATAATCCAATGAATAACTATCACACACGATCCAATAACATCCGATTATATCACACAAGCAACAATAACTCTGCTCCATTTTATTAGAGTCTAATAGAGGAAAAAACAGCGTCATTAGATTTGCCTACGCTGAAATGGCAGACCAACAAAATATAACTAAGCCCATTTACCTCTACGCCCAAGTAGGCGGGAATACACCATAATAACTTTGTCGGAGGGACCAACTAACCGGAATAGAGAGTTCAACAACAAATTACATAATAATGTCATCCACATGCATATCTCACTTTGACTCAAATATCACAGTGATCACTTAGAGCAATCTTTCAGCGTATGAGAGTCTCATTATCACATATCATATAGCTCATTTTAGTCAAAACTATACAATTATATATACACAATATCATATAGGAAAGGTTATGTCGCGTGATATAAATACCACTCGGCCATCAAATATTCGACTTTTACTACCGAAGCAACTCTGGAAATATCGCTAAAAACATAATAATAACAATTACTTTAGTTTAGTAACTTTGGCAACAACCTCTCTACTAGGTAGTGGTATTTACTCTTAGAAAGCTTATACAATTTCCCCGTTTTATAATATACTACTATACTCATTTTTAACTTTTTTTATATCGAACTATATTAGTTATATCAAGATACAATATAATGCAAACTAAAAATATTATTATTATTATGTGATATGTTTGATATAGTTTGATTGGTACTACTCATTATCGCCCAAGATTCATCTTCTTTTGGGCTAAATCTCATAAGAACTCCAATGTTAGCGTGCTTGACTGGGGGTAATTTTGGGATAGGTGACCAGCTGAGAGTTTCTCGGTGAACACGTGAGTGAGACAAAAGCACGTCTTTGGAAAGACTCGTGGTGGTTTGTAGAGACTGATCCATCGAATCCGATATACTTGGCTACCGACCGGTGCGGCGGCCCGGGCAGAAAATTACATCTAATGAATACTACTATCCCAAAATCTATTACATAATTAAACTAGAACTAACATATGATTCTATAATTTAGTTTTTTATGTATATTATAAATAATCAATTTACTATAGGCAATAATTTAATTAAGATAACCGTAGCCAAATAATCGACATACTTATATTTAGACCATTAAATATGAACTCTAAATATCATTAATC
>JADFUC010000415.1:0-147888 GCA_019722365.1 Lithospermum erythrorhizon | reverse complement strand
TGAAGTTACGTATTGCTATGAGACTCACCTAACCGTAATCATCCCAACATAGTCAAATCCTCGATACTCAAGTCATAGATAACTCTAACCATCACCTCAATAACCAGCCTACTCTACTCCCAAACAATAATCCAAGCAATACGCCTAAAACATCTCACAATCGTAAGTCAAACACAATCACGACAAGTGCCATAGAAATCATAAGCACGATGTGCCACGTAAACTCAAGTATCGACAAGCGTCACGTAAATCGAATATAAGTTGGGAGTTCAAGCTTTTGCCATTTACCTCGCTAAATCTTCAACGCTACGTAATATAATCACATAATCATATAACAATTACATTTTATGTCATTCCTCACGTAATCATAACACACACATGTATATCATTCTCACATAATCATATCATAATAACATGTATATCATTCTCACATAATCATATCACAATAACATGTTTACACACTTTAAAGTACTCACCCTCTGCTAGCTACCTCAAACCCCATGTAACACAATCACGGTAACTCCATTTTCCACGATCAACGCTAAACAAACAATTTAAAGTATAATCAAGCACCTAGTACTATACCGCTCTCTACAAGATACATAACCAACGCCGTGGGAACTATCTCTAAACAGCTTCCAATACGACGGATAAACTATCAATTATAATCTCAATGACACAACCTAATCGATCCTCGCTATAATTCAATCTTATTACTTAACTTCATTACAAATCAACTTATATAAGTCATTTTAGTTAATCAAGAAAAGTCCATAATTACCAACCTATACTCCAAATATTATTATAACTCAACTTGGAATTAACACTTTTTCAAACCTTAACTCCGCCTTATATACATTTTAAATCACCAATTTAATATCACACAATTCATAATAAGTGTCCCAACATAACCTCCTACACATTTAAAGTCTTAGAAAATATCAACCCAAAAAAGTCAACCGAAAACCTAAAAAGTCAACCCAACCCATAACATCCTCAAACGATCACCTCAAATCATGAAATTAATCACTATATACGTCACAGAACCCATAACCAACTAAGATTCATCATAAAATTGAATTATGGAAAAGTCAACTAAAAGTCAACTATGTCAAAACCCAAGAAATATCTCGAAAGACTTGAAATTTCTTACCTTAACTCGAAGAGAATGATGGGGAGAACGATATTCTACAAACGATCTTGAGTTTGAGCGACAATCGAAGAGAGAAATGGAAAAGAAATTTTTTAAGGGGGAGGGGACTTAATCTCGGCCCAAAGAGAGAAGAAAGGAAGAAGATGAACTTGATTATGATGATGTGGAAGATAAGTGTTGATAGATATTTAAAACTCGAAACCTGCTCGGTTTTTAATTCTCCGCTTTTATTGCATTCTCCTTAAATCTCCACCTAACCCGATTCCAAAGATAAAAATATTCCATGGCAAAACTACTAAATTATAAATGTAATTCTACTAAAAATTTTACTAAATATTATCATCGAGATTATTTTATACTCATCCCCGGTCCCACGAACGAAAAATTTAATTCTTAATTTTTTTTTAACGAGGGTTATTACAATACTCTCATTGATTTCCAACACTCCCACTTGCCCTTTTGACTCCATTGTCTTACAATTCCTTTATCACGCGATCTCTAGTCGTAGGCTAACCATAAGAAAGTGGTGTCATGAACAATTTTACAATCTCTTTACTGAAAAGGAATCTTGTAATAAGCATTTATGCCGCCCCATAAACCACCGCATCACCAAAGCAGAAAGCCCTGAGATCTTCCTTGTATATCAACATCTATCACTACACTCAATTTGCAAGGACCCAACATATACCGTTATAATCCCCGCTTAAGGCGCACGCTGGTCATAGTCAAAGTACGTAGCTTGTAAGGCAATACGATAGTTCAGAACGACCTCGCCTCTAAAAAGTCGGCCACCCCGAGGTGAGAGTCATTAAAACTGAACACCGCAGTCACTCAAACCGACGGACGACTCAGCTTTAAAACACCAATTCGTTTCATCCAAAAAAATTTATAATCCATCAGTTGATATCTAAACAACCAACCCATATATATATACACAACATATCCTTTCAAAATAAAGTAATTCCGGCAAGGCTACAAAAAGATGATACATACCGTGATCCTCGAATACAAAATGACAACAAATTCGACAAGGCTAAAGTTTCAAAAAGGAAAATACAAATAATCAAAAAACAAATTGACACACATCAAAATCAGATCGCTGAGGATCCCTCCGCCACCCATTTCTCACCCAGCCACCGGAAAAAAAACTCTCAAACAACCCTCTGGCTCAACTCGTCACCAACTGCACAAATGAAATGCCGCCCAACGAGAAAAGTGGGGCGAAGTCGCGAAGTCAGTAGTGAAACTTAACAATAATGTGGGTGAACTTACCATACGGAACGAAGCGTCAATCAATAATATAATAGTCAAAATATGAATAATATACATATATCCGTGGACTATCTAATCAGTCATACAATAAGGTTTCAAGAAGGTCTCAGCATAACACGTTAAGATTAATAAGGTCTCAATAAAGACACACACAATCACCCAATGAAATCACAGAGATCAACATCGACTATAAATCTAGTCATCACCTTCATCTCTCTCTATATCTCCACAAGTATACAACCTCTAATGCGCATATACCTCAACTGCCTACCTCGTTATGAACGGATCAACCGCTAATAAACACCGCCTTATACCGAAGTATAAGTGTCAAACCGCACGCTATACCGTAGTATGTGGCCACACGACAATGCACACAAAGAAAGTGATCAAAAGACTCATACCGCCTTATACCTAAGTATAAGGCCAAACCGCACGCCATACCGGTGAAGATGTGGCCACACCGAGAACGCATTACCAACAAAGCTGATCAAAAAGAGAGTCATACCGCTCTTATACCGAAGTATAAGGCCAAACACGCTATACCGTATATAGGCCAATAGCCACATATCCCGCAAGGAATGAGTCACCTAATCCCCTCGGTAATCCCAACTATAGGGTTACTTCCCCAACTATGTGGTTACCCCCTATAAAAAATATCCACATAAAAAGTCAAATCAAAAACCTTAAAAGTCAACCTCGACTGCTAACGTCCTCAAACGATTCTAAATCACTTAATTCATCACTTATATACGCGTAACCCAACCAACTAAGATTTATCATAAATTCAATTATGGAAAAGTCAAGTAAAAAATTAAATTAAGTAAACCCAAAGTTAAATATCTCAAAAGACTTGAAATTTCTTACCTTAACTCAAGAGAATGACTGGGGAGAACAATATTCTACAACCGATCTTGAGTTTTGGAGCGACACCGAAGAGAGAAATGGAAAATGAAATTTTTAAGGAGGATTGGGTGAATATTTCGCCAAATCCATGAAAAAGACGATTTATTTAAGTGTTCGAGCAATTATTAATGAAGATAAGTACGACTAGATATTTAAAACCTCGAGTCCCGCTCGCTCTCAAGTTAATTTCTCCGCTGATCGCATTTAAATCTCCACCTAACCCGGTCTCCAAAGATAAAATATTCCATGGCAAAACTACTAAATTATAAAATGTAATTCGGCTAAAAAATTCTTACTTAAATAATATTATCACGAGATTATTTAAAATATCCTGGGGTCCCACCCACGTAATCGAAAATTTAATTTTTTTTTCTTCGTAACGGGTTATTACACCACTCATCTAATAAAATTCTCGACTTTAAATTTAACAACCCTTAAACAATCAAGTTGGTACCAATATAATAACACAAAATCAAATATCACACAAATAAAAGCAATACTAACTCCACCTTGTCAACCGTGAAATACGATCCGAATCTCACTTTCACATCCCTAATGACAAATTCGGCAAATTTCTCTCTCATCCGCCGCTGAAATTTAAGATTCGATCCACAAGCAAATGGTCAACTCTCATACGGGCAAAAATCTCCCCTGCCGCTACCGACATCAAAGCTTCCACTTCTCACCTGCTTCATCCCTCTCTCCTCGATCCCTTGATTTCCCCTTTCAAACAAGCATCGCCTATTACATTTTCCTTCCCCGGGTGGTACCTGCTAATAGTCAAGTCAATCACCGATGAACTACATCCACCTCCTCTCTCGGCCTCAAATTCAAATCTCTCTCTCAAGGCCGGTAGATACTTCAACTCTTATGATCGGTGAAAATCCGGGCATTTATCCCTATACGTATAATGTCTCCACAACTTCAAGCAGAACGAATTATCGCCACTCAGCTCAAAATCATGGGTCGGATAGTTCTTCCTCAAGATTTCAACTGCCGGGAAATATGTGGGCAATCACCTTCCCATTCTACATCGAACATTACCCTAACTCGATGCGGCATCACTATAAATCATGTAGCCCTCGTAATCCACGGTATCGCTAACAATCGGAGCCGAAGTCAACTTCCCCTTTAGTATCCCCGCCCTCATAGTCATCATCCCAAATAAACGGAATCCCTTTTCCTCGTCAACCCTCGGGTCAATGGCGTCGCAATCAAGGAAAAAGAACTCTTGATGAATCTCCGTAAGAACCAAATTTCAACTCAAGAAAACCCCTAACTTCGGGCCACACTTCAGCGACGCCCCAATTGTTCACAGCCTCCACCTTCTATGGATCAACACAAATACCCTCTCCAGAAATAACATGACCCAGGAATTGCACTTTCACCAACCAGAACTCACATTTGGAAAACTTGGCATAACCTGTGTCGTCTCAAGGTCCTCAACACAAATGCCTCCTCATGTTCCTCCCTCTAGAATATATCGTATCATCATCAATTAATATTACCACAAACTCATCCAGATACTCCCGAAACACTCGGTTCATCAAATCCATAAAGGTCAGTTTGGCATTTGTCAACTAAATGGCATCACTATAAATTCATAATGTCCATAACGAGATCGAAAAAGCCGATTTCGAATATCCTCCCTCTCGATGCTCAACCGATGATAACTGCATCGCAAATCAATCTTTCTAGAACACCTTGGCATCCTTCAGCCAGATCAAACAAATCGGCCAATTATGGGCAATGGTATCGGTTCTAATGGTCACTTTTATTCAACCTGCTTCATAGTCAATGCACAAATTTCATCGAACCATCCTTCCTTTTCACAAACAACACTCAAAAAATTCCCACGGAGATAAGTCACCTGTCCGATGAATCCTTGTCCAACAACCCCGTAATCGAAACCGCAATTCCTCGCACTGGCCGGAGCCAACCTCGCACGGTGGAAGTAGAAATCAAGCGTACTGTGAATCGCAAATTGATCTCCCTCTCCGGTGGCAACCCCGTAAGTCCTCAGAAAACATCCTGAACTCTCTAACAACCCAAGCACATCCTCTACCTCGCTCTCTCTACTCAAATCAACCACATACTCCCAAGAACCCAATACACCCCTTCTTTCTTTCTCAATCAATCTCCAAGCCCCTGCTATGCATTAATAAAACTCGAAGGCAAATCTTTCCCTGCCTCCCACAAATCGGATATCCGGGCCTCCCCGAACCCAGTAATCTCTTTCCGATGGTAATCAATAACAAAGCATGATGTTTTCCCAACCAATCCATGCTACCCAAGATAAGGTCAAAATCAGAAGTAAATCAGTCACAACAAATCACTCACAAAAAATCAAAGAACAGCTTCTATATACAAATCTAACCGACTTCTACAGTGTCATAATCTCAAGTGGCATGTGTGCAAAGGCACACAACATGGGCGCATAAAGAAGGAATAAAACTCGGGAAATAAAAGAATGCGTAGCCCCGTAATCAAACAACACCCTAAATTTCAATATCAGTACAAAATAATAAAAATTGCCACTACTGCCCATCCGAGTAAGCATAAGACACTTTTGCCTTTAGAGAGTCCTCCTTTTCTTATGCAACTCATATTTCTTCCAAAGGCATACATCAATGTCCCTTTAAGGTGTTATAGGAATTCCCTTTATACAAGACGATTCGAATCCCGCAACTTCAAGCATAACCTTTCAACTCAACACGAGACCACGCCTCAAAATTTGCACCATCATAATTAAATCCAGTTAATGTAGTTTGAAGCAGTAGTTCTAGGGGGTGAAGAATAAGCAGCCATATTAATTCTACAAGAATAAGTAAATAAAATAATGTAGACTCAAGAACTATCATGCTTAAAATATCACAAATAAATTGTAAAGTAAATACTAATATTTCAAATTTCAATAAATATATTATTATCAAGATCTATTATACTTGTTATGTATTGAACTTTATTGATTGGACTTGACAAAATTGGTATGTATTAACTTATTGATTGACTTGACAAATTACCCAATTAATTAATATAAACTCAATTATCATACACATGTCAATTAATACTATTACTAATAATTTACAATCACATACATATTATAGAAAATATTTATCACAAATATATCTCTTAAAAATATATTAAGTAGTGAAATTGTTATCATAATCATTATATCACTTTTAAATTAATTTAAAAAGATATAATATAAAGGAAATTAATTAATTGTCATCACATAATTAATTACAATCAATTAGGTGATTAAAATGACAAATAATCAATAAAACTGAATATAATTAGTCCCATAATTTGTAAACTAAAATAAGGAATAAATTGGAATTGTGGTTTTCAAAATTAACAGACATCAGCTATAACGGGTCGGATTTGTGAGCTTTCACGACGGCTTCATTTATTATCGCGTGCTTAATGGTGGTCGTCAGTCTCGGCCGTCATTTTGGTACTGGGAAATTGCCTGATCCGCCAGACGCGCCTCGTGAGGGTCGCCGGGAAGCCTACGGGCCGATTTATGCAATAATACCATATTTAACCCTGCTCTTCTATTTAATTTAATTCGTTTGTAAAATCGCTTTGGAGGCTTTAAAATTTTTCTAAAAATTTATGAAATTCCAACAAGTTAAAATTCATCATTTTCTTGAACAAATCCTAGTGGTCGTTCATAAAAATAATTTTTTCATATTTAATTATTAATTAAAAAGTCCGTAAATCGCAAAAATTGTTTCGAGGCACTTAGAAAAAAAATAAAAAAAATTATGAAATTTAATTTAGATCTTCACGCACTATCTGGGTTCCAGAAAAAATTATTTTTAACAGGAAAAATTTTTACACGGCCCCAAACATTTTTACAACAATCGCTTTGAAATTATATCAATTAAATCGGCTATTTTAATTTATGAAACAAAATCTATAAGTTAACAAAATATGATAATACATCATCATAAACTTGTAACATGTGTAAATCAATAATCAGAACATGGTGATTTATTTCACTCATATATTTATCAATTAAATATAAGTGAACAAGAATTATTCAAAATAAAAATTGATAAAAAACAAAACAAGCATAAAATAAATAATATAAAGCAATCCTTTAATTTGGCTCATGATGCCATCGATGGAAAATAATATTATGGATATATGAGTATAAATATAAATCCATGTTCTAGGGATCTTAAAGTGATTACTACATTATTAAATAAAACATATAATTACAATATATGAATGTAGTATTTTACAAAGGCAATGAGTAAATTCCACTGTATCTCCACATGCTTCAAATTCACAACCTGAATTTGACTTTCTTTCAGCCCTTATTGTAATATCAATCGTATGATATCTCTAGTTGGTCCACACCAGTGAGAGGCTGCTGAATCAAGAACTGTATTTATGCTAGTAAACAAAGTCGAACAAAATTAAAACCCCAAAAATTCTTGGAAGAATTTTCGGCCAAAGCGTGGGCTACTTTTAGGTTTTGATGAAAATTATTTTATGTAATTATTATGTCATCAAAACCCTAAAGTTTGCTTTATATAGCTAGGTTAAACAAGCCCGATAAAGCTGAACCCAAGTATTAATGACTCGTTAACTCTATTAGTCTAAGATACTAATGAGTTGTTAATGAGTTGAACTATTTAATTAGCTTAATTAAATAGTAATGAGTCAATATCAATAATCTTTCAAGTTATTGATAAATACTAAATTACTCGAACCAATTAAATAACTATTTAATTGATTCTATTTGTTCAATCGATATTCTACATAAAATGTATCCTCTTTGTAATTGAGAAATACATTTCAATTATACGCTTTAATTTCATACATGAAATATAACTCAACGCCACTATATGTGTGTGTGACCTTCTAGGCTCGATAATAGTAAGTTACAATAATAATCACCAATTACTACATTATAACGATTAATGAGCAAGATCTAGCACCGGCCATAGCCCCTAAATTATCATAAGAACCTACACTAGTAATACAATTACTATGTTGAACACTGTTTCGATAATCTACATTTAACTAACCGGTAAAATGAATCGATACACAATTGTCAGTAACTATAGCATGTAAAATGGAATCAATTCTCTCATTGATTTCAAAACATATTTATCTCAATTTGGTGTAGATTAATTACTTTCTGGGTGGAATGTGTTGCACTCTACAGTTGTGAGCATGTTATATATATATATATATATATATATATATATATATAGAAATATATATATATATATATATATATATATATCAGGTCATTTTATTTTAATGTGAAGCTCGATTGTATGTGTTGTTTTACGGGATTCAGGTGTTTTTGAAATGAGTTGATTTCCGTGGACTATTTTGGTCATTTGATGTTTACGTGTGTTGTTGGTTGGATCGCATAGCATGACTTGCTTGAGGAGTCATTGACATAGCTGCCAAAGGGTCAGATTCAATCAGGTTGCCTTATACTACGTATGTTATGAGTTGTTGATGTATGTGAGTTGCGCTATCTCGGTATTGTACCTTATACTACTAAGTTAAGGTGGTGTATTTGCTTCAGTATCTTCTACACGGTGATAGCTTATATCGACGCGCATAAGTTTCTCCCTCGCAAGTTTGAGGTTGATTATGCGCATTAGTTGTACAAACCGGATATAAGTCAATAATCGAGCTGATATGAGTTGATTGAGTTGACTTAGTTGTTTGAGTCGGCAAGAGTTGTAGTGTTGTGGTCTAGTGGTATAGTCGCATGCCTTACCATGTTGGACCGATAGAATGAGTCATGACTTATTCGGGGTATCAAGGCTGTCGCTTTGGGAAATGCATGATTATCTTTGTTGAATGTCCTTTATTCGAAATATTTATATCTAGTTGACGAGCCTATAAATTATGCATTTTGACAATGATTGCACGGATGATTTTTATATGATGGCCATACATTGTATAACATTTTGAAATACCCATCTATCCTATGCAAAACTAATGATTTTAAATTACACTAATCGAGAGTGTGGGTTAATGTCCACTCTTGAGATAAATATTCACTAAGCTTCGCAGCTTACACCCTATTCGCTATGGGCGGCATTTTCATTTTGTTGGCTGTGTTGACAAGTGAGTCGTAGCGCTTTTCGAAAGCCACGCGACGTGCCTTGTAGCTCAGCGGTAGACGCGGTAGTAGATCCTCGCGCCTCGTTGGATTGTATTCCGGGTGTTTGTATTGTTGTATTTTGCGATTTCCCTGCATCGTTGTTGTAGATATTTTGTACATGATGGTTGTTGTATGTTGTCAGTGATGCTGGGTTGTGTGAAATACTCACGATTGATTCTTTTTTCTTTAAAACTTCTCTGCTTGTTGTATATTGTTTTATGGATTTATTTGAGAGTAGGTGAGTTTGTAAATTGAGCCATCCACTGACGTAGTGACTTGGTGTCCAGATTTGGACTATTCTTAACTGTATGGCCGACTGGGCGGCTCATAATAAATCCTGCCTAAGGAAATTAACCAAAACATATTGAACCATCAGGAATGGACCTAGATAGGCCATGTAAGGGTATTCATTACGAATATCTTACATTTAAAAAATAGCTAAAATGGTTAAGCTTTTTGACAAACTTATGGAATATTTCTAGTTCAAAAACTTGCCCCCACCCTTTTTTTTTTTTCCTTTGTTCTCTTCTATTCATGTGAAAAATGAATACCCATATTAAATCCCGGTTCATCCTCAAACACCATGCAATGGTGGAATATGTGAGTCATGGACCGCATGGTCATGAATTCGATTCCTCATACTAACACTTTCTTCAACAAGCCTCGGCTTATATTGGCTTGTCTGATATGATTTACCTACCGACGCCAAGCTTTCATAACCAATTGTATCTAAGTGGTTATGGATCCCCCATACAAAAGACATCAAAAAATATTTAATAATGTAAATATATATAAGGTGAGCGGTAATATTACCATTATTCTTATCCTCCAAGTAATTCTTACAAGTTCCTTTCTCGTCACGGTCAAGCGAACATTATAATATGACGCTGGCCTCCCTATTTTTTGTCCTTCTTATGAGTGTGTTGCTCCGGTTCGAATCGGTCCGATAACGACCGCGGACTGCATCCCAACCGCAACTATATCGATATCCTTACCGGGGCGGATATCTTGATCCCGGGCTTTCGAATGGTTCCATGATACGGATCCCGTTTTGAACGGGGCCCGGGTGGATCCCGATCCAAAAATACCCAAAAATCCAAAATAAGAAGAAAAAGAACCCAAAATCAGAAAATCCATATAACCGGTTCTCGGGTTAGAGGTCCGGCCTAACGGTTTGAAGTTCAAATGGTAGAAACCCAATGAAGTCGGGATGGATTAATGGCCGATAAGTCGGGTCCGGATTCTGGATTTGCCTTTGATAATCGCCCAAGAATAAATTTACTTATGAGTAATAGTCTTGGCATGACCATTGTATATAAGCAACCCTTAGTCTGCCCAAAGTCCAAATTTATTTCCCGATACACCAGCAGCGGCTGAGCCAAAGGAGTAGTAAGTCATGTGAGGTCACGAAGTCTTCTGATTCTTACCAATAACACTTTCTTTGGTCGATCTCTATCACATGTGATGGCTCTAGTAATGGTTTACCCCGTCGGGCGTATTGCGGTGTTATATCAGACGATCGAGATTTACCTAGTGCACTCTCAAAGAATACCGCTACAGCTCCCTATTAAAAAATTATTTGGTCGAGATTTCATTCATGACTAATCATAAAAATGAAAATTCAAGCCCTACAACCTATTAAATACATCCCTCATTTTGGCTCAAATGCGCAACTCTCACAAAAGAAAAGAAGACCTTACCAAAACATACATAAATAAAAATTCAGAGGCAAAAATAGCTAAGGCATTATAATAAATATAATTATGTCACGAAATGAGAAGATCCTTCTCCCTGAATAAGTTATTTCGAATATCCTGTCCAAAATACATTTGATCCTCGTATCATTCAAAAAATCAAACCTTAAATCATTCAGGCTATTCAATATTTGAATCTCCGAAGAGAAGCTTCAATATCTACCCTGTGACTCAGTTAAGCCGTAAAATACTAAAACTCGTTATTTTCGCCAAAGCCTGGAGGAAGCGTTGAAACCAAACTCATGACAAAATGAAAAAGAAAGATGTTTAGGACCTTCAATCAAAGTAAAAATATTTTAAAAAACGTGTGAAATCATCCCCTCGAGACGTTCAATGCAAAAGTTCTCAAGATCAATTTTCTGCTTCCTTGGCATTCAAGCCTCGGGCTTGTAGTCATCGCGTAAAATATGGGAATATCGCCCGTCCTGGGAATCACCTGACGTACATTATTAGATTTGATAGACGAGCAATTCATGGTGGTGACCACTTGAGTGAGGACAATACGTGCTGGAAAAACTTGTGGTGGTTTGTGAGGTCACTCTATCAAATCTAATAACGTATCGACGTCAAGTTCCGCTACAAATGGTATAAAACGAAGTAACTACCAAAAGCTAAGTTTCTTGTGGTGCAAAGTGGTACGTCGAGGACGGGAGACACTCTTGAGGCCATAGGACCCACCTCTAAAATCTCACGGATGGTATGGTCCTAGATATGATATAAGAATCTCTAAACAAGGTTGTTCAGAATTTATTGGAGTACTAATGAATTGGTCAAACCATCTTCCATTTATGGATGATATTGATTTACAAAGGAGATTATTGGGGGAGATTATTGTGGAGCACAGGCCTCAGAGATATGAAAATATTTTCAGGGAGGTTGGGGTAAGTGGGTAAAGGGTAAAGGGTAGGGTAGGATAGTTGTAAGGTTGAAGATGATATGTTGTTTTTAATTGAATTAATAAAAATTGTTTATTAAAAATTATTCCAATTAAGTATTGATTATTTTAAAAATAATTCCTAAAGTGTAATATATATGTTTTCCTGTTTTGCCCTTAGATTTACCTATTAAAGTATAGAGTTCGCGTGTCAAAAATCAATCTCGTGTCTATTTGAGCAAGTTAAAATCTGCGCCATTTAAAATACTCGTAGCTCTGGCAAAGTGGTTCGATGAAATTTGTGAATCCTTTTTTTAATGATACTTTGTACAAGTTATATAAAAAGTACTCTATTTGTTTTGCAACTCGAACTAATCATTGTGGAGCTTAATTAATATGTATATGCAGGTGTACCATAACACCTATGCTTTAGTGGTGAGTACAGAAAATATATCCCAGAACTGCTACTTAGGAAGTGATCGCTCAAAGATTCTCATCAATTGCCTACTCTGTGTTGGGGAGCTGCAATGTTGTTTCCTCAAATCGCCCAGATAGGAAATTTCAAAATACCAACCTATCCGTAATTGTTAGTACTACAAAGCAAGTTCACATTACATCATACAATTGTGTTAGGTTCAAGAAGAAGACAAACAAGGATTTATTTGTGTAACAATAATAAAGATTGCTGGTCTCAGCCAAAAATGCAATATCTTCCAATTTGATCACATTAGGACAAATAATGGCATAATCGGTCGGCCAGCGTTGTCGCAGTTCGAGGTTGTGGTCTCCTTAATTCATGTAAAGATGAAGTTCCCAACGCGATATGGGACATTGAGATCCAGGGCAGCCACAAGAAGGCTCGAGGATGTTACATAGCCTCCACAAAGCGCATCAAGGCCTCGATGGAGAATGCCCTTATTGAAGAAGCGCGAGCTCCCCGGGATCGGAACGCCTGTATTCAAATTCCGTAAGAGAGTCCCAAAGAGAGCCATCCGCCAAGATATTCAAGATCGGTAATGCATCAGGGGCAGAGCATGAAGCGCGACGATTATTTGGGTCATCCGAGAGTACCTGGATATCTTTGTATCGGAATCCAGCGATATGCCCGTGGGTGGCATCCGCGGTGGTAGTTCACCGTTGTAATGCTGCTGATCCGCACTACAAACCCATCAAGCAAAAGAAGAGGATGTTCTCGAAAGAGAAATGGGAGGCCATCCGGGAGGAGGTGGACAAGTTGCTCGGGGTAGATGCCATCCGGGAGTTGTTGTTCCTTAAGGGATTTCTATGATATAACTTGAATAAAGTTATTCAAAAAAATCATGCAGGGGTTGAAACTTGAACACCTTTGGAATAAACTTTCATGCAGTTTCCTCGAATTTCATACAATATGCTAGCACCACGATTTGGCAATGTTCTGGGGCTGATCCAATAATTGTGAGTAGTGGCCAATCCAATGTATCATGAATACACATGGAAGCGATCGGATCAAAGAATCAAATCAAGAACTTTGATTCTTGCACTTGAAACTCATGCCTACTCCCAAGGGGAGGGGACCCATTTTGTGGTTGTGGGGCTTCTTTAGCTTTTCATCATATATGAAAACCTAATAAATCTCAGGTATTTATAGGCTCTCCAATAAAACCCGTTAAGCTACTTGTCGGGTTTTTTAATTTAATTAACTCGTTAAGTAAAATTAAAATACAAATAGTTAAGCTTGATAAGCAAACAAAAAAGTTAATAACAAACCTTCAACTAAATTGGTTTAATTAATTCGAGATTATTCGCTAATTTATATTTTACATTATTATCGTAAAATTTTAAATTGAGAATATTCGCTGATTACACCAACTCTCAATTTAGTAAGATTGTTTATTTTACAAGCATGAAATATAATTCAAAAAATCACTGCATGTGTGTGATCTTTCTAGGCTCGATAATAACAAACTGTATAATAATATATTTGACCATTATTATTATTATAACTATTATGCATTGGATCTAGCAATCTAGCATAATTTCTGGTATTATCATGAGAACCCGACTAGTAATTACAATTACTATTATTGAATGTTCTGTTTATGAAATCACATTTAACTAAACTAGTAAATGAATTTTTACAACAATTGTGGCAATGGGCATAATTATTGAAACCAATATTCATTGATTTCCAACAATCTCACTTATCCTTGGATGATTACTTTACGATTCCTTTGTCCCGAGATCTCTAGTCACAGGCTAACCATCAGAACTATGAATCATACTGATAAACCAACAATGTCAAAGCGCATTAAATCACCATGACTCTCGAGAGGTCTGAGATCTACCTTGTATATTAAGGATGGAAAAATCCCCTATAATATATCAACATCTACCGCTATACCTTCACCGTATTACCCGACGCATGTCAAGTATGATCCTCTACTTTTAAGGCCAATGGCGTTTGGACATAGCCAAAGCACGTGAGCTCATATGCAATATGAATAGTTATATACATAGGTCTAAGAATTGCTAAACATCATCAGCTTGTAAGAAAATTCATAGGACATATATATACATTATTTTCTATGATTTTGTAGCGGTTAATTCACCTCCTCGCTTATGCAACCCATTTAACATAAGACGAACGACTAAATCTCTCATGATCTAATAAAATTGAAACGGGACTTACAGCTTCTTTCAACACTACATGCTCAGCCTTCAGAAACTGGGCTGCATTTCAGTTCCTTTTGGATTTATTATTTCAACCAACCGTGAAACAATAAATGACTATATGATAGAATTATGCATCCATATAATGTAGTTAACAATCAGATTGTAAAACAAGAGTTACCTTGTTCAATTAATTGCTTAACTTATTCTAGAAGGTAAATGAACTAGCTCTCATTGAACCTTACATTGTTGAGCTTCCTTCTTTGATCCCGTGAAATAAAACTTTGATTCAATTACAGAAGAATATATCAACTCCGAGATGCTCGCTTAAATCCATACGTGAATCCTATAAGCATGCATAAAACTCTTAGGTCCTTTAAGTCATGTAAAACTGGAAAGCAATGATTACAATCACGTCCTTAACCAGAAAGCTACTTACAAGTAGTCTTTACATCCATCTTCTCGATCTTTTAACCATGGAATCAGCGATGACTAAGATTATCCTGTGATACAGTCATACATAGCTATTGTCAAAATGAGTTTGAAGCCTTTCGCCACAAGCCTTGCCTTGAAATTGTGGATACCGCCATCTGGGTCAAGTTTCTTCTGAAATACAAACTTACAGTCAATGTCGAACCCCACTAGTTATGTATTGCTGATCAAATCTCTCGCTTTTGGTACATGAGACTATCTCATATTTTATGGCAGTTAGCCATTTCTTGATTATCTGTAGGTTTACAACACAACTAAAAGCATTAAAAAGTGTTAAAACACATCTATCTTACAAATGTTATTCTTAATAACATTGCCGCAATGCAAAATGATCATTAAGCTGTAATACTTCGCCCAAGCTTCTTTAGTTTACTCTCCAAGTATACTAGACTCAGCTCCATTAATGAATTATTTGGCTAATAGTGTTCCATATGGGACAATTATCCATGACACCATTCTCACATTCAGTTCTAGGCTAACAACAACTAACTGGCCCCTCAGAATTCATAGCTATCTCTATTCTCTTATAGTATTACAAAGCGCATTACTTAATCCGCTATGGAATACCTTTTAGTAAAAACCTCACAATTCCTCGGCCATGGAATCGTATATGTCATGGTCGATGTAAAACACATGATCGTGACATGGTATGCAGTCCATCATATCATCATCTAATAGATTACAACCACTCACTCACGCGAAATCTTATTTGTGTGAATGCATTCTTATAGAGCCGCTTTGTCAATAAAAGAATATGTCTATTATAAAATTTAATCTATCATAAATTTTAATCACCTCAAGCTTCATGAAATATTATATCTTAACAAGCAAATGTCATGTAAGGTTACATGTATATTTTGTGACTAATTTAACATATATCACATATATGTAATTGGGTTTATAGTTGTACAAGAATCATTTAATACTATACCCTTCAAGGTTGTAGGAGGATTCCTTTACTGCTCAATGTATAAAATAATATGTGTAGTTGTGCTCCCACTAACCTTTAAGGAACTTAAGGTTCATCTTCACTTGACCCTTTCGATTTCAATCAAATATCAAGAAGAAGATTCTAATTCCATTATACTCTATCTCAATTTTGCAACTTGAGACCGGGTAGTATAATCGCTTTCTCTGCCTCGTTAAGATGTGAACTTCCAAGGGCAATGTCAAGTATTCATCATCACTGATCATTACTTAAGAACATTCTTTGGATCAATATTACAACACGTGTATGATCAATAAGGAAAAAGCTTGAAATAGACATGAGCATAGTCAAATCAAATTAAATATCGCTCAACATGGTCAAACTTTGATTAAACATTCATTCCATGACTATATGTCTGGGCTTCATCGTGAAACATGTGTTTTACTTTGATGAATCATCTAAGTGAAAATAGAGTAAGCTTCTATACTTTAACCCTGTATTCCAATTCTATTTCACCTGTGAGAACTCAAGTCATCTATTGGAGTATGATTTCCCTATCTTATATCATCATTCCGTTTCCTTTTGCATTAGGCGCTCTTAAGTAGTTTACTCAGAATTCTCACATAATATTTTCCTCAACATATAACCGAAGGGTTTTAAGATTGATTGTCGTCTCCTGTAGAGCCAATCGAATACAACTGCTCATATATTTCATTTCCACTCTTTATACTTCATAATGAAGATACTATACATACAATGAATTGTAATTCTATAGTAGACAGAAATAAATACCAGCTGCCTTTCAGTTATATATACAATGACATATCAACAATGGACCTCGAGTTAAATTGTGTCTACTTCAGTGACATAATACTAACTTGTCCATACTAGATGTTTCAAAGTTTATTTGTTAAACATAACTCTTGAGTTATCTCACAGTTGAGTATGAATAAATTTAATTTAAAGGTAAGTGCAATAACTTTCGATATGTGAATTTATTCTATTCATTGTATTTCAACTACATTGAACGCAATTCTTACTTGTATCACTTAACTAGTGACACTTATAAGGTAGAATGAAAATTATTTTAGTATACAAAATTGAAAGATTTCATCTGTTGTGTTTTAACTTCATTAAACACAATTTGTTTCTTACGTATCTTTGAAAGTACGCTTCGAAGGCTAGAATGATAATTCATTCTTCAGATGTAATGCTACTTATATTAATGATACTTCTGATTCAAAACTTGATAGTATTCTTATGGTGATTTCCATACTCTTATCAATTTCGATGTATCATCTACTTCGACTTATATATCTTTGATCAACTTTGTAAATAATAAAATGAATCAAGATTAATCTAAATCTCCCAATTAAGTCTAGTAAGGATCACCCATCATCCTGCAAGCATTGAACTTAAGTCTTGTTAAAGTCATTTTCACAAGTATCACTCAAATATTTGTCATTCAAAATATCATATCTTTTAAGAAGAAGAGTAGAATGATATTCCTCTAATTAGAATCACTTGATACATAGATGGAAATGTGTAAGTGTCTATATTAAATATGACATCCAGCTCTTCTCATACAAGTCCAAAGAAAACAATTTAGAATTTCAATCACCCAAAGGGAGGATTTTAGAACCGCTAAGGCTCTTATAACGAGTCACCTAACATTACACAAGAGCTCAATTATCTTTCTTTGTGCCTTATTTCCCCGCTACTACTATACTTGGCTCAAAATCATGATCTAAAACCATGATTCAAAAACAAAGGTTCAAGACATCAGCTTTAGCCACAAAATAATACGATTGATAAAGAAATCATTCGGTGATGAGTGCGGCTCTTTCAAACATCTCTTTCTATTTCTCAAGTATTATTTAATATCCTTCTTTTTTTGTTTAATGCTTGAAATAATGAAATTAATCATTAACTTCAAACTATAGTTCTTCATGCACTCAACCTTGCAAGTGGTGTGCGAACTAAGTAGACAATATTGCTTATCTAGTTATTATACAAACCACAAGCTTATGTTTTATCACAATTCATGAACTAAAGCCTCCATCATGTCAGAAACTAAATACCAATAACATGTTTTGGAATGTAGATATCAGTATTCTCATTTGGTTATAAAAGAGATTAAACCAATTATTTAAAACTTATATGGTGGCTAAGAGATAATATAACATATTAGTCTTCATAGCATCATCACCTTCGATTGAGATCAAAATTTAATTATCTCTCAATCATATCACATGACGTTGTTAACTTGAATCTAAGTTTAGTAACGTGTCCATATGATTAAACCAAGTTTCAAATAATTACGGTATTTATTACTTGTCTTTTATTAGCACATAACCATATTTAATGGCTTATGAAGGAAATTGTGTTAGCATTTACAACAATATATTACAACAAATTTATGGATTTCTCATCCATGTATTTTATTTCACATAATAAAGTTATGTTTTAATTTGTCCAATTATTGGTGAATAAACAGGTAAACGTAATGTACTAATCATAATAGAAAACATATAGTTATAGATAATGCAGTTCAAAAACATCTAATATATTACATATAACTTGTAAATATTATACTCGTACTTCAAATATCACAAAATGTACAAGGTATCTATGATCTACGTGGTCGAATCCAAACTAAGAATACCGCATACATTTGAAATCCCAACACAAATGGTAGATTAATCCAATCATTTATGTACCACGACACAACTCTTCGGGTCAGCCAACAATCCTAACAGTGGTGCTACCTAATAGTTTATCACCGCCCACAACGTTAGTAGAAATCAACGGTTAAGCAACCAATTCAACCGATTCAAGTTACCTCGGGAATGATCATCCGAAAGCGCACAACGTTAGTGAAAATCACTCAACATGATCCATTGTCATACCTACCACAACACTAATAAGTACTTCCATCAAAGCGTGCCTGGTAAAGTTTGATAAGTCGCACAATTTTAAAATTGGCTTCGATACTTTCTTGCTTTAAATTTTAACGTAAGTAGATTTAATAGTTATTTGATATTTATTTTAACATGTTATACATCACATACTTAAGTAATATGCACATCATGAAAAAAAAAGTAAATAATACATATTCAGGAGATATATGATATGACCCTAAAAAATAAATAAACCTATTACAACACTTTTCAAAATGTTATCTCACAAAAGGCCCTATTACAACACATTTCAAAGTGTAATCTAACAAAAGACCCTATTATAGCACTTATACAAAGTGTAGTCTTGTATATTTCAGCTTCTAGAAACTTCCAAGTTTGACAAGTGTTGTCCTTGTGAAACGCCATCTTTAATGCCTCCGAGCAGTATATTTATTTAGTGACTAACTAGCATAAAGACACATGCGTGCGAAATGAATGAATAAATAAATAAAATAAATACGATTCAGTTGGTCGTTTTCAATGAATAAACGATTCGTAGGCCGTATTTAAAATAAAATACAAGAATAGGTCATATGAACATATCCCTTTTCTATTTCCATTACAATGTAGATATGCAAGAAATTAAATCACATAAATGTGCATTTAATAAATATAAATTACATAAAGAAAGGAAATAATCATGCAATTAATAGTATATAATTAAAACTAATATATATAATATATCTCGAATAATTATTACAATAATTATTTTATGCATATATATTATTATAAATATTTCATAAGTAATTATATTCATTATATATTTAATAACTAGATAATTGTTACCATGTTTATCATTTTAATAAATAAATATTTTAAAGGATGATTATGTAAAATATTTTAAATATATCCCCTATACTTTAGTTTAGTGTTAGAGAAAAAGTAGTCATTTTGTTGTTTAAAATTGAAATAATAGGTGTAGGTAGCAGTTCTTAAAAAAACTAATAGTTGAGGGGGCAAATTGAAAATTACGCGATAATATAAGTGGCAAAGACATAATTAGCCTTAATAAAATATTGTAGATCTTAGTCAGACCGTTTAGTTTTGGGGGTTGTTTCTAATCCCAATATCACTGGTATTTTATGATAATTTATTGATATTCACACTTTCTTCGCCTATTAATCATTATTCTATTTATATTACTAAAATATTTTAGTTGTTGAGCTATAAAATCATATGGACCAATCCAAGCAGTTATCATCTTACAACTCAGGTATAAATATTTTTAATCCCTTAAAAAATTACTCCCACATTAAAATGATTTTTTGAGAAGTGATCTCACATTGATTCCTTAATTTTTTTATATATAACTCAGACGAAGCAAGGGTGAAAAAATTGGAAGCCATGAGAGAGAAGTATGTAGAATCTCAATTACTTCACACCCAAAAAATTCAGAAAGCTTCAGAAAATAGAGAGAAAAGAAAAACTACATCTCAGAATGGTGAGCAAATAGACAATCGTCAAAGCAACCAACATCAACCTATGGATTGACTTCTTAGACCCCAATCACACGCTTATGTAATAAAAAGTAGGTATTTCGATATTATTCTATATTTTAGTTAAACCACCTTCTTACCATTGATACCTACAATTAATAGGTGATGAAGCATGAGTGAGCCTGCACATTCGTAGTGCAAAATTATACCATCATTTACTCCGGTTTAACACCTTTTAGAGAGCGTACTCATGTTTCCTTTCTCTAATTATATTTATAATACAACAAATAAAATGGAAAATCGGATGAATTATGAGAAGAATCATGAAATTCTGAAAGGGAAGTTATGAAAACCCTATGTCATTAGAAAGTTACAAGATTTACCATCAATTAGTGATGTTCGCCTCCATATTGCAAGAGATGTCTATCTGGACCAACGTACCTATAACTCTCCAATTACTGATCACGGCTTCAACCTCGGGATTGAGTGGTAACAATTCTTGCTATTCCAAACTAATAGGAATATTGTTGTGCACTCTCATTTTGGCAATATTCATAGGGTGCAACATTATGATGCCTGTAACTATCCATTACAATATCCCTTATTATGTCATTTGCGTTAGATTGGATGGCACCAAAACATTGCCAAAATATGTCAAAAAAATAATATTACCCAGCCCATGCCATGCATTTTGTCTAATATGAAAATGTAGCACTAGATATCAATGAACATGGAAATAATTCAAATCATTTTTAGAAGAAGGGGCAAATCTTGAGCATCTAACCATGACAAAAATACTGAATATGACTCAAAAGGTTCAACTCCATGAAGTTATAAATGAAAATCCAACACTTATAGATGTAAGCCACATAGAAATGTATATTTAACTTTAGTTAGAAATATTTAATAATACACAAATTCATCACTAACATAAATTTTATAGGGTAATTACGGCTCTTGCAAGAGATACACGAAGGCAATCATGAGAACAACTTCAACGGAATTGGGTAGGGACAAAATCTTTTACATAATAAAGACTACATTTCTATGTTATTGGGTAGGGACAAAATTGAATATAAATCAGGTTAAACATGTATTGATAATGTAAAATATCATAGGTTAGGATAATAATAAATATTGAAAACTGGAAGGAATAGTATTCATTCAAGTTAAAAATAATAGAGATGGGACTTCTCCGTAAACTGTAAGAGGACACATAACGGAGCAAGCATTAGAGGTTTCGGCAATTCTGTGGCTCGATGGGCGCACTATGAGCCGACTTGTATCATTGCAGGTTTTTCATTCACTGGATAGATGCTTTGATGTTCAGGCAATGTCATATCAACTCTATTCATGGACAACATCTCTTTTAATCTCATTCCACAAGATTAACGAAAAACACACAGTGAATTAAAATACAACTTTTGAGTCATTTATTGTAACTCAATCAAGCATTTACGACACTATATTAGTGACCAAAGTCAAGAATCCTACAAATATATTATCTAAAAATTCTCGTAATTCTTATCAAAATTCGTTGAACAAATTGATATAAATTACCTAAAAGGTGAAAATAAGCTTATATAATTAAAAGTAATGATTTAATTACTTATTGCCTAAATGGTACATATTGCCTAAAATGTATCAAAAGAATATATATATATATATATATGTTATAGAATGATATAATTTGTGTTTTTTATCATTAATGAACAAAAATTTTAATGAATCGTAACTTTCCACACTAATTATGTTATTGCAATGTCAACCAACAGCAAAGCATGAGCAATCTCTTGATCAATAGATTATAGATGCACTTGCAATTAACAATTCGGCATGTTTCTAAGTTTTTTATTTTAATGAAGAAATATAATTCAATTCTATGAAAGAAATTAAATTTCAGAAAAGTAAATATTTATGAGGAAAAAGTAACATGCCATCATTAGAAAGGGCAATAGGGGGCTGGCGAAGGAGCCATAATTCGCGCAATACCCAATTGGTAAATTAACCGAAAAAACAAAGGCAATAATAGCTAGAGCAAAAGACTCTCATATAATTCATCCCAAAAGTGAGAAGACTGAGACATAAACCAACTATAATTATCAAAATAGGTGGTATAGGAGTTGGGTCTGCTGGACCATTTGGCCAAGTTACTACAAGATGGGGAGATTTATTTGGAAAATGATAGAAACAGTGGGCACTAAGCCAGCTTAAAAGTTGTGTAGGCATCTTCACTTAGTTAGGTAGTCGTTGACTTTTAACGGTTAAATGTGCACTACTGTGGTACAGGAATTGAGAATGATTTATATGAGACTTATGACATGATTGGATCATAGTGTGATGAAACGATTTATTAGCGCTTATACAAATTTTTTAATGGAATGTAGCATGTATTTGAATCACAAAATGACGTACACATAAACGGATAATGTGATTTAGTCCAGACAGGTTTCCAGCCTGATTCGATCTAACGCTCAACTAAGTAATAATTCTCGAATGCTTACGTAAAAAAGTAGAATAGCTTGAGCGAGCATACATATTCCATCGAGATGCGAGTATGGGTTCTAATGAATCCATCACCGGTAATTTGATGTCAAATCATGATCTCATCATCTCTTTACATGTTTAAAATTGTTAGAATGCCTTTAAATTGAGACGTTAAAAGTCTCATCTAAATTCTGTGAGTTTAGTTTCAATAAATTTAGTCCTATAAAAAGTGCTTAAATTTTCTTTGCACCAAATACCAGGGTTTGGAAGACTTCAAGAAGATTACCCCAACTATTTCAGCTTAAATCTTGCACTGTTCCTCCATCCGTTATAAAGGGAAATTTCTCGATCGCTTCTCCGGCCGCGGATTAACCAAACAAAAATTTGTTTAGGATACCACGTAAAAACTCCGGGTATATTTTTCTTTCAAGTTTTTACTTAATTCATACCAGATTGTTGTTCAAGTTATAATAAACACATGTTCATTATAACAAACCGGCACGTGCCAAGGTTATCATCGATTTCCAGACGGGTGGTAAAAGTTTGAAGGTCGGTAAGTTCATAATGGAGGAACAGCCTTCACCAGGGCAAATCAAGGGTGTGGGCATTGCTTAAACGAGAAGGGATTTGGACACCCTCTGCAGCCTGCCTAACCCCGAACCCGAGAATATGACATCTCGAGAAAAGTACATTCAACGCCGATGTTATCACCGGGAGGATGACATCATTGCCGAGGTTTCAACAAGACACAACCGGATCAAGGTGTAAGCTGTAGAGTCTTTACATACGACCAAGAGCTTAACCAACAAGTTGTTCTTGAAGAAACGCCTATTTGGCCTTCTCGAATGGTGAAGGTACATCTCTGAAAGATCATCTAGATCGATTAAATTCAATATTATTAGATTTGCGTAATATTGAGATTAAAATTGATGATGAAGACGCTGCATTGATATTATTAGCCTCATTACCTCCATCCTATGAGAATTTTAGAGAATCAATGACAAACGGAAAGGATTCTTTATCTCTAGAGGAGGTTAGGTCGGGTCTCCACAGTAGAGAAATACTACATACTTGTAGTGGTCCTAGTTCGGATAATCAGGTTGTTGGCCTTATAGCCAATAACAATCAGAGTTATGGTAAACCGGGAAGAAAAAGTTCTCCAAGAAACCATTCAAAAAGGGTCTGAAGCTAGGAGATACATGTAACTATTATAAGGAGAAGGGTCACTAGAAGAGTGATTGTCCCAAGAAGAGGCAAGGGCAATTTGGTAATGCATCAGGGACCGTCGTTGCTAAGCGTGACGGTTGAAAGTCCTAATTTATGACATCGTGATTAGTTAAGTCACGGACACACACATTACACCAACGTGTGGGTTGTAATTCCGGGGCTTCATCATATATGTTCCGAGGAGAGAATGGTTCTTGACCTATGAACAAGTGGATGGTGGGAATATATCATTCATAGCCAATAGTTCTACTCAGAAGTGGGTGGTCAGATCGATCTAACTGAAGCTTAGGACTCATGACGAGAAGTTTTGCACTTTGAATGATGCGAGGCACATGCCACATATGACGAAGAATCTTATATTCCCGCCTCTAGACAAGGCGGGTTTAGATTCAAAGGCGAACGTGGAGTCTCGCATGTCTACAATGGCTCAAAAGTGATTCTCAGTTGCACATGGGTACTTTATATTTCTTGCAAAGTGCTAAGCACTTAGAGATCTCCTGGCGGCGCTTGCTTCCCTCCCGAGGTCGATTAAAGTTAAGACACTTAATTGCCAGCGGCATGAGGCTCAAGTATACGAGTGAGAGGGGATGCACCCCAGCTAAGTATAATTTTCAGGGGCGGTACGAGTTTAAGGATCTCGGTTTTGTGAGCATTGCGATTTGGGAAGCTACATCAAGCAAGTTCTGGCTAAATCTCATAGACCCAAGCAAGCAATAATTTCGATTACATCCACCCGATTGTTGGGGTCCTTCACGTGTTGGATTCTTTGGGGGTCACGTATACATTCTATCTTTTGATTCATGATTACTCAAGGATGACTCGGTATTCATAATGAAGCCGTATGCTTTACGCTTTCAAGAAATTCAAACAAAGGGAAGATTTTGGTGGAAAACTGCATTGTGGATGGAAGCATCACGAGATTTCCAGAACCGACAATGGTTTGGAATTCGCCATCCGAAGTTTTATGAGTTTTGCAAGAATGAGGGAATCGGCTGTGACATCATACAAAGGAGGCACACACCCCTGTATCGGTGTCACAGAGCTTTATGAACTGCATTAATTTCCGGAGCCGGCTGTATGTACGCCTCGAATGCCGGGACTAGAAAGAAAGTTTCTGCCAGTACGTTATCTCGACACCGAGGTCCCAAGTATCAACAGAATAAATTTGAAAACTCCTTTTGAGCTATGGTCTCGAAAAGTCTCAAGTAATTACTCAAGCTTGAGTGCTTTTGGTTGCACGCTTTTACTATCATGTGAATGAAGGAAATTGAGCCAGAGCGAAGAAGTGAGTATTCAGAAGCATGCGATGGAAAGCGAAAGGCTTTAGAGTTTGGTCACCATTTGAATGGAGGGTTATTCGAAAGCAAGAATGTCAGATGGTCAGTGCCCCATGTTTAAGCCAATTTTGAAGACTTCGATTAGTGGTGTTACTTAAGATGGTGTCGGTAGTTGCTGGAGCAGAGGACCCAAGTTAGTCAGCGGTACTTTTGAGGTCAATGCCTCGCCATCTGCAGGTGTATATTAGTCGCTTCCACCCTCGGTGTAACACGAAGCCTAGCCTAGATCGGCCCTAGAAGAGCAACTATGGAGTACCTCCTACGGTGTACGGATAATGGTGATATGTTGGTCTTTGCTTTTGATGTGCTGCGTAGGAATTTGATCTCATTTTGAGCCAGTTTCTATAAAAGAAGCGGGCACGCAGACTGAAGTTCCGTCTAGCTGGCTTCGCCGCCATTGAGATGAGTTGGAGTCACCTAAAAAGAATCGATTTGGGAGTTAGCCGCCAAAAACCAGAGGAAAGCAAAGGCTTGTCGCCGTAAGTGGTTGTTCGTTAAGGAAGGGCTGTCACCACTGTAGGGATCAAGTATAAGGCCTCGAGTGGACAAGCAATGTAGATATTCTCACCCGTAGTCGACATACTCCATCGTGGTGTTTCTTTCTATAGTTTCACACGATTTGGAACTTGAGCAACTAGATGTGTGAAGACTTTGTGAATAAAGGAAATAAAAAACTTTGTGAATATAAATTGATTCGATAAATCAACTACCTGCCTCGAGAACTAATTAGTCAAGATAAACAACTAAAATATAATTAACAAAATAAAGAGAAAAAGGAAAAAGGTGTGCGCAGAGACAATACATTAGATTTTACGAGCTTCTCGGCCCCTAATGCTCGACTCCTTCTCAGCTTTCCAACCTCGGAATTTTGCAGAAGCGCATAACTAGCCTCCTCGCTAATTGTTTGATTATACACAAGCAACTTCTCTCTCAAGACTATTATCAAACACCTAGCCTACGACCACGTGACCCAAGCGCCAAGCTAAGGATTTCAACACCTAATCAACCAAGACTAGGAACCCAAGACTTCACTCCTAGGATTTCACTCTACTACTCCAACTAAGAATAGCAACCCTATGCTACACCACACAAGGATTTCCCAACCAATCACAATTATAAATGAAGATTATCATAGTCATGCAATTATGGAAACACTTTACTAAAGATGATGAAGATTAAATGTGAGAGCTTTAACTTTTGCCTTTTTGAACTTAAGAGAAGATTAAATATCAAAATGACTGTCAAAAAGGTTAGGATTTTAAAATAGAAAGAAGCTTATGTAGTGCTCTAAAAATAAGCTGAAAATGTCTCACAAGATTCGAGACCCCATCGAGACCCGAGGGCCTCGGTTTGTCAGGACAACGACTATAAAACCACCCCTGGATGGACTTGGCTGAGAGTGTCTCAGGTTCATCATCGACCCCTATCGGCACTGCACTCCTCTCGATAGGTCTCGATCATCTGACCTGTAATCCAGACGGCAGATCCTCTCGACGGGTCTCGATGGTCCGCAGCTTTCCTGAATAAGGATCGTTTCAAGCCAAATTCTCGAAATGAAATGAGACACAGTCATTCGTATGAGCCTTAACAATGAATCAATCAATACTTAGGATTAGAAACTATGAACTATCTATTTTAAAACCAATCAAGATTAAAACCGCAAAAGTCATTACTCTCATACTTAAAACGACATATACTAAAGTGTAGGATTTCCTTACAAATGCCTATAACAATAAAGACCACGAGCTCCTCGTTTAGCTTGACTTTTGATAGACTTAATCTTGAGTCTTCGATCATTCCGATCAACCCTTTAAGTACTTGAACTCTTTAAAGATGAAACCTAATCTCAAGTTCACTTGAAAGCAGAATTAGTTCGTTTAAATAATTTGTTATCTTAAAAAAAGGTTTGAATCGGATTCCATTATTCAACAATATTGTCATACAATGGTTACTTATGACGCAAGATTTCAATACTAGCTCCCTTATCAAACACCACTTTTGACAGCAAATGTAAGAATCAAGTACTTCTTCTCATGATTTCTCATACTATCAGGTTGATTAGCCGGGTATCCATATCACTTGCTTCATTTCTTGTTTCTAATCTTATTCACACATGCACTTCTACCTTTTCGGCAACTATTTGAGAGAAGTTGTCATTGTCTCGAGTACATCTTCGATTTTTACCATTGAAATCTTCGATTCTTTTAGCTTCGGAAGCCGCCAGGATAAACCATCTTTGCTGACACCTAATTCAGGCAACTTCTCAAGATCACTCATCAATGTTACAATCCGACTTGCTTCTTACTCACAACTTCTCAGATTGTGATTGTACTCAGTTTCTATATTTTGTAGTTATTTATTGTGACCATACTTGTTACTTGAACAAGTCAAGTCAAGCACCTTTGTTTATCAAGACATATTAATTAACTGATCGACAAAGGGTCCTTAGTTGGTTTATCTTAACCGGTAACCCTTTTTATTTTCTTTTTTTCCCCATTCGGAGCAATCTCCCCAACGGAGTGTGGCAGTTGTCTTCTTTGGAAAGATTCTTCCTTTTAGGTATTCATCTTGGGTCCCTTTTGAATGCATTATCATTATAAGTGTAGCTCAACTTAAGTTTCAGCATTCAATTGGTCATTATAAATTGGCAAAGACTGAGCCATCCCCCGATTCTTTGATGTAGAAACCAAGCATGATCCTATTGAGTGTGGCTTTGTTCTTCTATAATATTCCTATTAGAATGTCTCATGCATACTAATTTACCAGAAGTTTCCCCATCAACTTTGCTCATAAGGAAGAATCTGGTATCTGTGTTCATGAATTCAAACTATTTATGCTTTTTCATTCAAATTGTATATACTATCTATTTTAGATCCAATTGTATGCTTTATGATTAATTGGAAATTTATCCAGCACAAGAGTCATCTCGCTTGACAAAACCCGCTTATCACTACACTATAAACAAGGACATCTCCATTCGATTAATCACTCATACTTCTAATAGTCATTTATTCCTTGACAGATATATAAACTGTTGTGGATCCGAATGATCCAAAGCATCTATGATTAATTTGAAATTTTGTCCAGCACAAGTATCACCTTGACTTGGACAAATCCTGTTTATTAGCAAAATGTTGTAAACACAGACATTTCCATTTTTGTTAATCATTGCTGCATCCATCATCTTATTTATCTGTTGATAAAATTTATTATCTTGGAATAACCATATTGATATCCAAATCTGTATTTGGTACATTCAACTTGTCATTGGATCTTATAATCATCATCTTTGTTGTTTATGGTTGGATCTTTAAAAGCATTGCCTTTTCAGAAGATTACCAATAAATTTAACAACAAGTTCAGTTCGCTCTATTGTATGTCAATCAAGTTGACTGGGTAAAAAGTTCATAAGACCTGAATCTGATTATCATGGAGTAATTCCATGTCACATTTTCATGTGATGATCTAGATGTTGATTGGGTTGGTGCCATATTATTGTGTTTGTTAGTGCCAGAGCCAAATTGAGGTAAATATGTATCACTGGGTTTATTTAAAGATCTAGTTCATCCAATGTATGTGTATTTATTTAACAACTTTAAAGATTACCGGAATAAGCTTGAACAAAACCGTTTCATCATTTAAACTATTTAAATGCTCTTCTCAGATTTTGAGTACAATGTAAGCAAAATATATATACATTTATATTTTACTGATTTATTGCACTAAAGAATAAAGCAGAGTATTTGAAGTTAGTTTATCACAAATCTTCATTTGTGATCCTAATCAAATATGTTGTTCCCTTAACATCTCGATTTTAAGCCAATGAAAGATTGCGATTATGAATTTTAAACAAAAAGACCAAATTTAACTCCAAAATTATTCAAAATATATGATTATTAGATTCGCCTCACGATCCTTTAGTAATGCTGATTACATTTTTATAATTCATATGATATCAGAGATGAGGTTTCAAATTACTTTTATCACTTGAAATCTTATGAGCATATATACTACATAATTCATGCTCGGGTCCGACTAACATAATGGAGATATTAGTATCGCTTGTGACTTTATGTGAAGATTAATAGACAAATCTAACCAAATCAATCTCAAACCATAAAAGAAACATCATGTTCAAAAACAAACGAAAAGACATTAATGGGTCAAAGTAGGGAAGCTAACTAAATAACACGTAAATGAAATAGTAGTCTAAAATAAATGATGAATAAGCTCGGGTCCTCGGTGCCGTCTCATAATGCCCGTGGTCCGCACCATATCCGCTAGCCTCCCATTCTCGAATTCGCACACAATTCAAGAAAAGTGTCGTGATACTGACAATGCCAAACACATTATCAGACGTAAATGAAGTATCGCAAGTCATAGTATGATTACACCTCTCAAGACCGATCCGTGATAGTATTACACATTATCGTATTCTCGCCATATATGGATACTCATATATCGTAATGCCGTAGCCGGCACGCATCGTATTCTCATGCTGGATTCAATCCAAGAGAGTTATCGGGATATATGCCTTGAATGATGTCCTTCGCCATTGTTCCTGGTATTGAAATTCCCGAGTACCCTCCTCGGGATTAACTTCACCACATCTGACATGCGAGCAAGAACATTCAAAGTTACTGAGTCTATAAACACTTTGGTGCCGCCTTGATTTCAAATTTCTCAAAGGGCGCAAGCTTCAACTCCGCTTAACATGTCCCTGGGTTCAGAAAACACAAATCTCTCCTTGAGATTGTCGTTCAAGCACACTTGCATCACGTACTTGAAATCATTCTCATCTTTCAAGTGCTTCAGTACAAGTTTCTGTATGAAGGGATCCCAATCTCTCGAATCTTTGAGACTTCCCTTTCCAATACGTATCCTTTGTTCTCTATTTGGAGAACCGCTTTCTGGCCGGTAAGCCCATTCTAAGGAAGTTGGTTCCATCATTCATAGGGGATACAAGGTGAGGCGGTCATGGCGTTGAGACTTCCATAATAATAAGACCAACTTAATCTATGTGTCATAAATATATTCTATAATCTGATAATAGAATTATTATACTAGTGTTTACAATCCCACTAAACACACAAAGTATGCCAAGAACTTACACAACCTAAAACGAACGGCAGCACGCATAACATTTCGTTTTAAATCACATAAGCAAGCGTACCATCACGCTATTACGACTCATCATAATCTTGGGATTACCAAAAATTCAACTTAGATTGTATTGGCAATCTCTCATGTCAACGGGCCCACGTCGTACATTGAAAATCACCGTAAAGCAGACCAAAAGCACTGAATCGTAGATTCAGAATGAAAAACGTAAGCTTTGGTTCTAGAACGAAAGCTTAGATTTTCCCATCGGAATGGCATCCCAGATATGACACGTCTGCCATCCTAGCAAGTCCGCCCACATAAGTGATCCTATTCCGACTTTACGTTTGGTATGACATTACCTGCTTATTTATTAGGTGGGATTTATTATATTTTGTTAACCCTTATGTCCATGTCAGGTGTATCGATCAAACAAGCTAAAAGAATACACCCATGAATCTTTAAGGAAAATATAATACTTTGTTGGAAGTTGTGATATTATTATTAGTGGAAAATATTTCTAACTTTTAGTTCCATAAATTATTTTCCTGTTGGCCTATCCTTTAAGGTGGATTAATAGCTTATAATTAATTATAACTTAATTATAATTAATTATCTTAAGTTTTAATGCATTACTATTAAATACATGACTAAACCGCCTTAACTAAGTAGTATTTATAGGCCATATTATCTATATAATATAATAATATATCACAAGGTCCATGGCATCCATCATATATAAATCATATTATACTATGCATGATAAAAATATCAATATTATATTCAAAACATACATGGCATGGATGAAGCGATAAAATAGGCACACACGTTGCATGTCAAGAATAATCATCAAATGAAATAGACTATTTAATTGGTTCAAGTGTAAAGTCACTAGTAATCTAATCCTAGTGTTCATTTAATATCTAATATTAAATTTATCTAGCATTTTCCAAAAATACTCAATATTACACTTACGATGATTAATTATTAAATTATGTCATGAATCGAAACTCTACTTATCTAATAATTTAGGTCTCGATCCTAATTAAATCTATTTCGAAATTTCATTATTAAATCTAATAGAAATTAGAATTTAATTGGTCTAAGTCCATTAGCCTTAATTGATTCTTAAAATAATTAATATTTAGTCTAATCTAATTAGAACTAATTTTTAATGTGATTAAAATAATTGATTAAATTAATTCTTGTGGAGAAATTAAATTAAATCAATTCAATTAAATGTCCGATAAATCAATTTTGCTAAAAATCCATCGCGGATTGAATTCGGATCGACCCAAGTCGGTTGACTTTTCAACCCGTGACGTCACTGCTGACGTCAGCCTAGGGCTGACGTGGCAGTCGCCTTTTGTCCTTTTCTGTCCGATACGATTCGGAACAGAATCGATGGTTTTTACTCGTTTCAATTAATAAACTGACATAAAAATTAATTCAGAAAAATCCGAAAAAAATCTTAAAAATCAGAATTATTATTTGAAGATTTTTCACATTAAAAGATTTCGAAAATTATTAACTTTTAATCATATTTAATTATTTTGTCAACATAATTCAATAACAAGAATTAAAAACATCATAAAATCAAATTAAACATGCAAAACAATCCAAAATTAAGCAAACATATCTTTTCATGCTTTACATAATCATAATCAACGAACTCAAGTTCTGAGGCTCATTGGTATTTTATATCTATATTAAGTTCTTAACCACTGATACTATCTCTAATTACACATTATACAAAACAATAAACAAGATTGGCTACAATTATGTACCTGGGTCGATCAAATCTAAGTTTTGCTAGGAATCAATTACTCACAATACCCAAAAATAGTGTATCTCCAAGAACGCCCACACCGAGCAAATTGTCAAACACTTAGGTCTACTCCTAATCCATTAAAAATATAAAATAGGAACAAAGGATGGAAGAAAAATCTTAATTTTATTCTTGGGAATTTTAGGCCATATGGGTTTTTGGAGAGAGAATTTTTGATTTCTTGCAAATCAAAAATATGAGCAAAAAGCATTAGTTATAATTGTGTTTGATCATACCACTAAGGAGAGAGAATTTTATGAACCAAATCCTACCAAACTCTAATCCTTCCAATCTCTCTAAATCACAAGACCACTCGGCCAAACTGTCGGCTCGAAATTTATACTGATTTTCCTGCCTCAATGTTTCCTTCAATTTACACTTTTAAACTCGGAAGTTTATACATTTTATTAAGTAGTTTGGTTTATCGTATGTGTGACCTCTAGGATCTAATTGACAAGAGTAATATATTAAATATTATTAACCGAATATTATATTTAAATATTATTAACCGACTGACAAGAGTAATATATTAATCGTATGTGGAAGAGATGGTATGAATAAGGTTCCTTATACTTCTATAATTGGTAATCTTATGTATGTGATGGTATGCACGAGACTTGATAATGCTTATGCAGTGGGATTTATTAGTAAATACATGTCTAGTCTTGTAAGAAACATCGAAAAGTTGTGAAGTGAATATTTCGATATCTAAAGAGCAATTAAGATTTACCTTCGTGGTTTCAAATATGTGAGTTGAGATTGTTAGGTGGTGTGATGTTGATAGTTGGAAATCTACCATTGGATATGTTTAATCATTTGGCAGTACTATGATAAATCGGAGATCAAAATTTCAATTGATAGTAACATTTTTCACTTTTGAAGTCGGTGCATGTCAGCTATGACGGTGCCAGAAGAAATATATACAGTTTTTTGGGAAATACATTGTACCGTGATAGTCAGAGTTCTATTCTTTTGGAGAAGAATCTCGTGTTTTATCCAAGGACCAAGTTTGTAGGACTAAGGTACCATTCATATGTTCTCTATTAGAAGATGGATTTATAAAGATTGAAAGAATTTCAGATTAATCCAAAGATATGTTTAATGTAAGGAATAAGGTGAAGTTGAAGCCTGGGCCCAACTTTAGAACCTTTTAGGAGTAATTCCTCGCTTAGTGGTTGAGCCATTGGAGCTTGAAGATGAAAATTTTAATTATATCTTCAAGTGGGAGACTGTTGAGATTGAACGTAAATTCAAGAACACGCATGAACTCGCATAGGAAAGATTATCAGCAGTTGCAAGTTCTTCCTGCTACCTCGAAGCTCTAGTAATCAATCGTTGAGGTAGTCATCTGGACACATACCAGGAGATGTGAAGTCCTACGCCAATTTTTGAATTTCATGACGAAGGTTTTGGGATAAATATCCGGTAATCGCGAAGTCCTCATAATGCAACCCCAAGCTCCTTGAGAATTTGGGGCACTAATCGGTGATACAAGCAATACGTTCACGGAGTATCGTGGAGACAACCGAGGCATTTTGTGAGCTCTTTAAACCCAATAAGAGTTTATCTAGATTTGTTAGCTCAGATATATAGAAAATAATTTTATTTTTTATCATGGCAACATTAGAGAGAAACATTTACAAGAATAAAATGGAATTTATTATATTCCGCAGAGGTTTCAAGATTGAGATTTTTGAAATATAAGAAAATACTCAATTGAGATGTAGATTTATGGCTTGTGGTGATGACTTTTTTAAACAATCTTCTAAGTTGATTAATAGAAATTTGATGTAGCAACGCATCAGTTGTAATCGTTTCATCATGGCAGGTCAGAACAGTTTAACCCTACCTAATATCGGGTGGGGTTCAAGTTTTCGTGATTAAATATTAGGTTCGCTTGGTTCATTGAATCCCCAAACCTCAAAATTAAAAGATCGGCTCGAGTTTGAGGTTACAATTTAAGATAACGCTCTTCCACAGTCTGCTTTTTTCAATGGTTAAAGCCCGTTGAAATCCTATCTGTTTCAATTTTAATAGAAAACTTAAACAAGAAATGAAAATTACTATAAATAGGCTCAACTTTAGGCTTCTTCTTCAATAAAAAGTATGTAGACGCCATGGTCAAAGAAATAGTAGCCGTCATAATGTCTGGGCCTACCGTTATCAAAGATACCCAATTTGACCGCATCGTAGGTTACCATTCCTACCCGAATCGGACCGTAATCTTCAAAAAATGAATCCGACCCAAACCGGTGATGATCGGGCCGGTATCGATCATACCCAAAAACCAAAAATCCAAAATGGAAAACCCTAATTGAGATCGCAAAAATTGAAAATAGCCAAAATCAAATCCCTAGTTAAAAACTCCCAAAGCACGGCCTACCCAAATTATGAAGAAAGAGGCGGGGGGGGGTGGTGAGGGGGGACCAGAGAGGATTTGTGGTCAGATTGCTTTTATACCCCCTTATCGGGGATCCCTTTTCCTCGATCTTCTATTCGGGTCCATCTGCTCTCGATCCAAAAAAAACCAAACCGGACCGATTCGTTATCGGATGGATACTCGGTCCGATCTCGAGTGGTTCTCGATTTATCCGGTCCACTAATAACACTAGGTGCAAAGTCCCATGGAGTTGCCCTGTCATGCGCCAAATGGCTCATGGCTGCAAACAATCACAAGATGTCATACCAAGATACATGTCAGATCTATTTGTCGGTTTTATAAGCTAACAAAAATAACATCATCGCCTTAAAAAAGTAGCACAAAGATACAAATCAAAATCGAACATAAATCAGGTTATCAAAAGTCAAAAATCAAAGTCAAAGGTCAAATTCAAAATCTAGATTACCTTGATTGACTTAGAAGGTTTAGATTACAACCTGACATCACAGATGATAAAGAATAAATGAATTGAAACTTGGAGAGTTCGAGAGATGAGAGATTGAGAAAAAAAACAAAGATATAAAGAACAAATGAGAAAGTGAAACCTAATTGTTATCTGATTAATAGTTGAAGGGTTATATGTTAGGAGTATCTATTAAAGAGGATTTGAGGTTTGGGGTTGGGGAATTGCGGTTTTGAGGTTTGGGTTGGAGGAATTGAGTTTTGGGGTCTGGGAATTGGGAATTGGGGTTTTGGACAACTGTATAAAAATAATTATGTCTGTTTTAGTTTTCACATTAACTTCCATTCGTTTGTTATTATTCTATTGGGTTGGGGAATTGATTTGGAGCGTAATTCGTAAATCAAGAGATTCCCCAAGAGATTCCTCACACAATTTTTTCTGAAAGGTAACTATCTATGTTTCCACATTCTTTTCCTTTTTTTCAGAAAAAGTGTCACTAATCTTTTGATTTTAATCTAAATCAAGAGATTCCTCACACAATTTTCTGAAAGGTAACTATCTATGTTTCATATAGAAATTCCTATACACTCCTTCAAAATGACTTTTTATTTTAAATGAAAAAAGAACAAAAAATATAACTTAGTGCATTCATAATAAAATAGTACCGTATTCAACTTCAGTCTACTCAATTAAGTTATACGGCGTATGTGAAATACACCTGGACACTGAGTTAAATTAGATATGTCAAAGAATTAGGTAGAGTTTATATAGTTCGAATGTTCAAATGACAATTGCCCAAAATAAATAGTCAAAGTTAGTATGTTCACTACAACTTATAAAGAGTGAACCAAAGATTATTGTTTTACCAAAATTTTGAATATTATTTCGACATATATCCATCGATTTTCACATATCAAAAAAGAGAAACAATGCCTTGATGCCTATCGAGGCAGAAATAAAGAAAATTTAAAATATGAGTAATAACATCAAAATTATTAATGTTTTATATTAAAACGGGCTTGTGCGTGTTGGAAACGCTGTCAGGTCTTCAAGCCGACTGCTTTCACTGCCAGACTTTCTTTTTGGCTTTTTTTCTCCAACCTCATCTCCTCATCTCTTTTCCTGAGCTGTTATGCACACACCCCTCCATGAATCAGGAAATGGAACAAATTGATTCACACCAATTCATACGAAAAGGAAATTGCTTCACACCATATTCATACAATTTAAACTCAAAAAAGCATAAAAAGTAACACATGAACAATTTGCTTCACACCATATTCATAACGCTTAGATGTAATAAGGAAATTGATTTACATTTTAATTTGATTTTAAACATCTCTATTCTTCTGAATTCCTAATCGGTACTAAGTTCTTCTACACCCTATTGTTAACAAATCGACCGCTTTGGCTCGCGCGTAGGCGAAGTAGCTGGGAAGGCAGCTTGGTGACAAGGTAGGCGCATTGTATTTGGGGCGGATTTGAGAAGGTGCGGAGATTTGATGGCACAAGGCGGGGTTTATTAATATTTACGGTCAAGATGACCACGGGCGAAAAGTGGTATGTGAGCTTCTACAATGATGGCGATTGGTGATGATGCCGGGTGTTAAAAGGTCGGAGGTGACATCAGTAATGATGATGAAAGAAGATGTAGGATGCGCCAGCAAGGAGCCGAGGAAGATAACGAGTATTTTAAATATAATTTTAATTAATGCTTGATAAATATGTTTATTTATATTTAAAAAGTGGTTTCAAAGTTTAAAGCTATAAGTGTAATTTAATTTATCTTTTATAAAACAAAATTTCAACATCAGAGGCAATTTAAATATTTGAGGGATAATTTGATACTGAGAGAGCAATTAAAACTTAATGTACTTAGAGGTAAACTTGAAATTCCATAAAAGTATTAAGGTTAATTTAAATTCATATATTTGTATTGCAAAAATAAAAGAAATTAAGCCAATAAAGAAATACGTGGAAAGCAATCTGTCGTAGTTCATTTGAGCTGATTTTGACTTCTCGGCAACTCATTGACTAAAGATGCCAATTGAGAGCTGATTTTGACTCCTATGGCAGTCTTCATACATAAGTTCACTAGTTTAGGCTATGTTTGGCATTGGGAAAATCATTTACACTAAATTTCTTGCAAAATTCCCGAGATCAACTGATGATCACTAACTCTAGTTTGCTTATTAAATACTCCCTCCTTTTTTTTTACTTTGAGATTTTCTATATTGAGGTAAAATTTTAATCATTAACTATTTTTTATTTATTATTTTAATATAAAATTTATATATTATTAAATTAATCTCATCCGATCTTTGTATAACCATCCAACAAAACGGACCTTAGCAATGTGATCTATTGATTTAGGATCACTCAAGTCAACTTGACAAACTGAAAAAGATTTTCTCACGTGTTTGAAAACATGAAATCAAATTCCAAACCAATAATACTCCTGACAAGAAACCAAATCCACCAATTTGTTTATATACTTCCAAAGCCTACAAGTGCATTCCATGGTTTATATTGATTGAGTAGCGATACTATTCCTACTCATTCTTGCAAAACAAACATAGCCGGGTTTAGAATAAACGTTGCAATTGGTTAAAATAATGACAAGTATGTATCATGTTTATATTTATAATTTCAATTCAGAATTCTAAATATGACATTTACCTGAGTAAATGTAATGTAGAGTGTCACACAATTCTTAAACTATAATGGATGAGATTCCAAACTCTAAAAATGTGGGTGATGATCCGTCCGAAGCTGTGTTAAAATGGATCACAAATCCTCCAGCCGAAATTATACGCCTGGGATCCAAATGAGAGTTCCTTGTGTCATGAGCTATTACCGGCCGGAAACATCACGACGATCAGTTTTTCCAAGAAAGATCGAAAGAGTTTAGCGAGGAAAAACAGGAAGGTATACATGTGCAACTTATTTGATTTGACTTCAAGTTTTACTTTAGTAGTTAACTTGAACTACATTTGATCTTGTTTCTCGATGGCTATTTATTACCAAGCAATGATTGGCGGTAATATTATGACTATGTAATTTGGACTTTATTATCACCTTAATGGAGCCGAATTGAGCAGTTAGTTCTCTAACGGTCGTCCTCTCTTTACCGAGCTGGACAACACCCACTCGACTGGCTCGCTGCCTGCCCACCATGGCTCTGGTGCTCATTTATTCTGTTTGCTCCTGATCCATCTTCAAGCGACTCAATTGCTTTTCAGTTGCCCTGATCAACTCATTTAATTTATGAATATCATTTGCCCTCGCACTACCACTATAAGAAACGGTCGAGACCCATCAAATCCCCTTTTTACTTTTCCCCAAATCAATTGCAAAACCTTCGCCTCTTCCTCTTCCTCGGGGAATTCATATAAGGTATCTTTAAGAGTTCTGCTCTCTATTTGTTAAGCACCGTGATTCTCCCACCCCATGTCTCGACTCCTCCACTTTTGCCCTGTCGTGGTTATAATACGACGCCTAGTCATCTTCAGTTCCTCAAATTTTTTCTTCTCTTGATGCCTTGGCCGAAAGCCAGTCCTCCGTGCTCTCTTCGTGCCTCCCTTTGGCTTCTTTGCGCCCCCTTCTTCTGCCTTCTGACGCCCCCTCAATCCAATACGCTGGTGCTAACTCTCCAACGGCGCGTAGCGAATCCTCTCGAGAGGACCTCGGGTTGATCTGGGCGTCTCACCGAAATTTCGTCAATGATTTTCGCCTAAGGCTACCGGGACGCCAATTACCTCCCCTCGGGGCTAAGGACCTTTTGTCGCGGGCTCGATAACGCCAATATATTGGGAGATGGGTCAGTCTATGGCGTGCATCGGCCCCGCCTCAACTTACCCCCACATGGATTTCCCACTATCGTCTCCCACTCACCTGCCCCGGCCGGCGTGACTTCACGGTGGAGTTTTCCTCGCCTCCTTCTCGTATCTACCTGGGCGGATGGCTTCCTCTACTACAAGAGCACAGATACGGTTGACTTCTCAGAGGCTTCTGGCTCAAGGTGGAACCGCATTACATGGAGTCGCTTTTTTTTCTACACTCGGTAAGTATTCCTACATGCCTTTCGTTCATGGCTCATCCAATGTCCCACAAAGGTTTCTCCCAAGATTCGTGAAAGCAAGGCGTGGATGCCCATGAATTTCTTCTACATATCGGGAGGACAAACTTCCCGTGCTCCCTACATTCTATGCTGGACGCTGGGTTCAAGGCCGCTGGTCTTTCTCCTATAGCCGATGTCATCTTGGAGCTCTAGAAGCATTGGTGGTCTCCTATAGCATGCCTTAAATATGTATCGCCCGCCTCCACCGGCCCAAGCCTCGCCTCGAACTAACCCGGCCTGCAGTGAAGTCTTTACATCGTCAATACTTTCTCTTGGTATATAAGGTTCTTAATTTTAGCCGGGTCGTGGTGAGTAGCTCCTCGGAGGAGGAGGAGGACAAGCCGATGAGCCCTCTCCCTGCCATGCACCTCCTTCGACTCACCTCCTTTGTTGAACCGCTTGTTGCTTATATTCTCACTGCCCGCCGCCATGTGCCTTGCCTCCTCCGGTAGCCGCCTGTTCCAAACCCCAGATGCTACTCTAGAGTCCCAAGGCATAGGGTTAACACACCTCCGAGCCCAGAGGGACATCTCTCATCCTCCTCCTCTCTGCTGGGGCCAAAGCCGTAGGTCCTCTACCTCGCCTAATCGGGTTTCGGGCGTTGTTTTGTGGATGCCGGGCGGGCAACATTCTCGCCATCAAGAAATCTGGAACCGGAGGATCTGGGGCTGGCTATCTCGGCAAGTCTTCAAACTCCTTCACGATCTCCTCTCCAAGCTCCGGGATTCTACCCCATGGTCAGCTTTCACGTTTCCACCTCGAGTTCTTGCGAATCTAGTATGGAATTTCAATTGTGATAAACACCAAATTCATATATCCCGGATCCTCAAATGATATAAATTACCTAAAAACACATAATTAACAATTATGAATACAAGAGTTCTTACATTCGAACGTAAAGACGAAATGAAACCAACTTCTCAAGAAGATGTCAAGTGGAATGCCCTTGAAAACCTCTCTCTCAAATATTGTCCAACACCAAAACGATGTCCTCTAGATTGCACACCAGAGGGAATCTAACTGTGAGACTTGAACTTAGAGTTGTGAGGAACAAAAATGGAAGAGAAATTCATTTCTGGTGATGGTTATACTCGTTCCAATCTGCTAAGCAACTCTGCTAGAATCGCTTTAACTTCATAACTTAATTAGAATCAAGTAGGCTTCCAACTCAAATACTAATGAGTTACTAGTGAGTTGTTCATTTTAATTAACTTAACAAGTCAATTAAAATATCACCAGCCACTATCAAATAACTTATCAAAGTTTATTCATCGATTTAATTACTTAATTGATTAAACTTGCAAGTTTAACTAATTGATGTTCATCATTATATTTATCGTTATATAAATATCAAGAGATACATTTCAATATACAAGTTCCTGCTTAATTTCATATGAAATATAATTCAATATTAACAGATGTGCGTGACCTTCTAGGCTCGATAATAGTAAGTTGTATAATAACAATAATTGACCAATTACTATTATATAACGACAATGAGTAAGATCTAGCAATCGCCATAACCCCTTAAATTATCATGTGAAAATCAAACTAGTAATATACAATTACCAAGGTGAACACTGTTCCAAAGAATCACATTTAACCAACCCTGCAACGAATCATGGCACAATCGCCGCAACGGCATAAAAGCGAACCACCTCACGATTGGCAATGCCTCTACCCTCCCCTGGAAGAGGATGGATCTCCCTCGCCAGCCCTCATCCGGCCCCTGGGCCCCGAGGAGGTCGGAGAGGACACCTCCTCCACCGCCTCCCGCTGCTCCCAATCATGCGGAGCTAATTTCCTCTTTCTCCGCCATGGGAGATAAGGTATGTCCCTCATTTCTCCCTCCTTTGTTTCTCTAGCGCTTCCCATGACCCCCCTCCTTTCTCCTTGTAGTTCTTCCGTCAGGTGGTCCTCCTGCCTTGCTAAAGGGAGCTTGGTCCATTTTATGAGTGGAGGCTAGGGGTCTTCCTGCTACCACTGAAGGAATCAAGACCCGGCCGGAAACACCCACGATCAAGTCAAGAAAGGATCGAAAGGGTTTATTTCAAAAGATGTGATTTGGATATCAAAGTGATCTTTACTTGATTTGACTTCTCTAAGTTTTACCTTTTATAGTTATATTGAATGGCCATTGACTGTTTATGGTTATTTTATTATCATTAAATGCATTGGAGGTCATTAAGAACTAAGCAATTATGGATTAATATCACCTTTAATGGAGTCGAATCAAGCAATTGGTTCTCTGGACGGTCCTCTCTCTTTTTTCCGGAATGACAAATTTTGACGTGACTTGAATTGAGTCGTCAGCGCTCGCCCACCGTGGGGGTTCAGATTTATTATTCGTTCTTGTTCCCGATCCATCTTCAAGTGATCTGATTTTGCTGAGCTTTCCTCTGATCAACCCATTTAATTATGAAATTGTCGCTATGTATATAAGGATTAAATTGCTTCTGTTACAAAATAAACCAATTAGCAATGCAAATGGAGACGTCGAATAATGAAGAACAAAGGTTTAAAAATAGAGATGTCTAGGAAAAAAAAAATATGTCATATGGATTTAATTTTCATTTCTTTATGGACTTTTTATGATGATCAGGGAAAACTTATTCTATCAGCATAAATGCATAATCAACCGCAACAAACTTTAATTATGCGTATCATATAATTATAAAACACCATTCTCCACATGTTATAAGAAACCATATTCCAAATTATGGTATGTTTATGTACTTTTAGTATGACAATGTAGTAATGAATTATTAAAACGGAGGTGTCAAGTAGTTATGAAATAAATTTATTTAAACAAGTAGGGGGTTCTGTTTTGAATTAAAAACACATTAAACTAAAAAGAAAATATCAACTACAATAAAAATAAGAAGAGAATCGTTGCTAAGAAGACTCCAACTCATGCACATTTTCCATTTTGCATCATTATTTTAATCAATTATGCTGTAATTTCACTTATAATTCACATGATATATAAAATAGTATGGGACCCATTGAATTGGGGGCCCTGTGCAAAAAACCGTTTTGAACGCCATAATAGTCGTGCGATGACCGTCCGGTTTTCGAGAGCGGTCGGGATCACAACTTCCATGAGCCACACCACGCCCAACGACGTTCAGAAACAAGGACCGTGCCCGCCGAAATACTGGCGAACCGGAGCACGGGGTTACTGACGCACTCGCTGTCCGCCTCCTTCAATCCCAAAGTTTAGTAGCTTCTACTGAACCGAAAGTCTCAGTCGACCTCGATCCACTCGCTCGTTTCGGCGAACTTATTTATATCTTCGTATGCATTCTCACAAAGATGGAAATCGGTAAAACCATCAACAGATTCCGCACGATTCTCCCACGCCAACCCATCCTCGAACCTAGCGACCTCTTCGCCTTTACTGATAAACATCGTGAAGTAGTCGCACATATCATCGGAATCAGTTTCAGATTTTTCACCCACCTAACCTTACGCCAATTTTAAATCGTATCTCTCAGCCGCCATATGGGCTCCCAAGCAATAATTCTCCCGAAAGCTCAACAAATCGCTTCCCAGAAACACGAATCTCCATCTCGCAACAAAGATTTGTGTTCTCCACTCAAATACGTGGCACTCTCGTGAAGCTCCAGGCAAACTTCATCATTCGCCCACAATCCCTCATCGGTTCAAAAAATGGACTTCATATCCCGGATGAACTCAATAGCCTGGCTCGCGAACCTCTGAAACTTCGAGGATCTCTTCAAAACCAGTCAAACAACTTACCTGAATTCGATTCTCCGCCGTCACCCACCCGGTGGCTTACACTCTCCTCTACGAGGCCCACCTCCTCCTCCTCAACACGCTAAGAATGCACCTCCCGACCCACAACTCAGACTTCATCGAAGGCTATAGCCCCTACCACCGCCTCTCTCGGGTTCTCACCCCTCGACACCTCTGGGCTTACCCCTTAAAACGAACTCAAGGTCCCCTAATAGCCTACGAACAAAAGAAAAGTGACTTTACTTTATAAAAGACACCACCTCACAACGACCTAAAGAAAACAAGTCGATACACAACCACAGATACCTGGCACCAAACCCAAGCTTTGATACCAAAATTGTAATAACCCGCCTGTGCCGACCGCCTGAGTGACCATTATATCCGAAACTGTGAGTCACAAACCATGGATTTACTCGCCTTTAAAAACTACCTGCTTCTTATCCAAAATTTTGAATACAATTAAACTTCTAATAAAACAAAGCTTTTAGAATTTACAATCGATCAAAGTATATCTAACTAACCAACTCCATATATATATATACAAATATATCCCAAAAGACAAGAATGCCTGCTAGCTTACAACGGAGAATAACAAATACCGTATTCAATAGAAAATATTGTCGGCTAAGGCCAAAGTTTGAAAAGGAAAAATACAACAATCAAAAATCGTTGACACATCAAATGAGACCGCGAGGATCTCACCACCCGACGCTCACCTAGCCACTGAACAAACTTCCAATACCAACCGTCACAACCCGGCACAAACGAATACCAAAGCTTAAAAGGTGTGCCGTAAGCTTAGTGAACACTTAACACGTGGGGAACTAAACCATACGGAACGAAAATAAAAATACATATAAATATGAATAAAAGATGTATATATATATCCAGACTACCTACAGTCATACAACATAATTCCAAAGAAAGTCTCGTACATCGACAGGAGATAATAGGAAAGTTTTGGGTGGAAGAACACAATCACCTTAAAGAACTCAAGAGACTCCTCAACAACGACTTGAATCCTAGTCATCAAACCATCTATATCTCATATCCCCAATGACTATACTCAACCTCTACGCGCATATGCTCAATCCGCTCACTCCGGCAGAACGGACCAATCGATAATCACACCGCGACTTATAACAAGATAAGGCTAAAAAACTCAAGACTTATACAAAAAAGTATAAGTAAACCGCACTTAGAGTACACTAAGTATAAGGCAAAACCGCATCGATAAGTTAATAAGCATAAGGCAAACCGCATTCTATACACTAAGTATAAGGCAAAAACCGCATCATAATACTAAATATATATACCGCACTTATACACTAAGTATAAGGAAACCGCACTTATACACTAAGTATAAGGCCAATAATACACATATCCCGCAAGGAACGAGAAAGTCACCTAACCCCTAATCAACCTAACCAGGGTCAAATCTTGATATTCAAGTCACTCAAAGTCATACACAACTCCAAATCCAACACCTCTCAACAATATTAAAAGCACATAGCTAAAACATCCCACAATCAGAATCAATCAGCTACAAATCACGACAAGGCCATGTAATACCAAAGTGCCGCCACAAATACAACAAAGGTCGACAAGGCCAATGGAAATCAGTAAATATAAGTTGGGAGTCTGCTTATTACTTACCTCAAGCAATCTTCAATACAATCACATAATCATATCACGGCTGACATAATTGAATCACATATAATCATACAACAATCACATATATGCCATTCTCACATAATCATACCACAATCACAAGTGTTAGACAATTTTACAAAGAAGTACGTGAAAGAGCACCCGCGAGAGCACTCACCAAGTACTACCACAAAACCTTCGCACACAATCACGGTAACGCTTCCTTTCCACGACATCAACGTTTCAACAAAACACCCATAAAGTATAATCAAAACTCATTACTATACTTGGCGTTTCTAGGCATCAACTCTTAAGGAACTATTTCTAAACGGTCTAAAATGACGGATAAAACAACGAAATAACAACCCCGTCGGACACAACCCAATCGGTCCCCCAGCTAGAATTCCACCTTATCACTTTTAATATTTCATATCAAATTATAAGTCATTATATTTAACCCTTTTTTTTAAGTCCATAATTAACAAATCCTATACTCCAAAATATATCGCTTATAACTCAACTACAAATCAGATCTTCCAACCTAACCCCTTTTAATCAATTTTTAAATCACCATTTTAACTCTCACAATAACTACAATAAGGTCCCAATTAAAATCCTTACACATTTAAAGTCTTATAAAAACAGTCAACAAAAAAGTCAACCAAAATCTAGAAAGTCAACCCGACCATAACATCCTCAAACAACCCTAACTAGAATTAATCACTTATTTACATCATAGAACCAATAATCAACTAAGAAACATCATAAAATTGAATTATGTAAAAAGTCAACCAAAAGTCAACCTTAAGAAATCAACTAAAACTCCAATTTCTTACCTCAAATTTGTAGAAAGATGTTGGAAGCCTTAACAATCAACTTGAAGATCTTAACAAGCAACAAAGTGAAGAAATGAAAGAAAATTTCTTTGCTTTGCTTCTCCAACGGGGTCTCGCCAAGCTAGCAAAAAGAAGCGAGAAGATGATTTGTGATATTTTTGTGGTGAATGAAGCAAAGAGAGCATCTTATCATAACTTTAAGTCATGAAAGCCGCATGAGAGTTTGTGCTGTAACAAAACTAACTATCGAACGATCAACGATCTAACTTAACTCGAATTATCCCCTGCCACTACTACTAAATTATAAATCGCACTGCTCAAATAAATTTTTTACTTAATTAATATTATTATCGTAAATTAACCGGAAGGGGTATTACACATCCGTCTCTTTTATTTCTTCCTTCCGCTTCCTTGTATTATAGTTATACTTTAATGTTTGTTTGGTACTTACACCTCCATGTCGCCGGGCTTACCGTCCTCGGGGTCGTGAGTGATTCTCAAAGGCCTATGGCTAGTGGATTCACCTTAATGAGTTTTTGTATCCTTGTTTATTCCGTGCCCCGGATCCTCTCTAACAAGTAGGATACGGACCTTACGATGGAGGATCAGCCACGGGACATTTTCTTTACCTGCAACATCCTCCTTGTCCAACTCAAGGGGATTGCCCTCTCTCGATTAGTGCGAAGCGCATTTATCGTTAAATATTTGATAGATTTACATCAATTTGTCGATCCGCCGTTCACATCAGGCCGCTGGGCACAATTGACATTTTGCCCACATAGAACTATTTAATTCTTTGAGACAATTTCAATAATATTTTATTCTAAAACATAACAAAGGAAAATACAAAGGCAAGCGGGCTTACACGCTATTTCTCGAGACGACATGACCTGTGATCGGGCGGCACTTCCAACGGGGCCCTCCAAAGTTTTCCAATTCATACATGACTGGGTCCGCATAACCCCATCTAGATATGGTCTTCCCAGAGATCACTTAGGTTTCCTATGATGCCTATCGTGTTTGAGAACTAGATTCCTCACAAGAACTTCCGCCTCGAACATTTTTATTGTTTTAGAACCACTCTTATCTCAGTACCGTACATTTTGTCGCATATCTGTGTTCTCTTTTCTCTGCTTATTAGGTCCGTAAGATGCCGCAACCCTTGTTCATTAGCCAACCAGCAGAATAAGATTAACGAGCGCCCCAGGCAACTCCACCGGCAGTAGGGCTTCGGTCCACACCAAAGTTGAAAGGAGATGGGTTAGGCGTAGTCCAAAAGGACCATATCACTAGAGAACTCATAACCTGCTGTTTCCTTCTTCTTGGAAGTCGCCCATTACACACCCTTGAAGATTACCCATTCTCATCACCTCCACATGTATATCAAGTTTGGGATATGCATACGTAGGCCGTCCGGTATTCAGACAGTTCATCTTCCAGCCGTGAATTGCGCTCTATTGTCGCGGGCCGCTAATTCGGGTACCAAATCGGGTGAAAAATCTCCTTCCTGAATCGCACACTTCTTCCTCGAATCCCGCCAGCGAAAGCCGCTTAGTCGCCACCCACTTGTTAAAGTAGTTCATCGCTATGACGGTGTATCTTCTTGCCCTCGGGTGTCCCTTGAGTCCCTACAATGTCAACGTCAATCGAGAGCGTACCGGGAATATCAGTGCACCCATTCACGGGAGGTCAGCGGTGGATGTCAGCAATGCCTCCGACAGCGTCAGACTCCGGACGCGATCTCGGGCATCTCAGCTGCATATTAGAATATCCCCATCAGATGATCTGAGTCGTGGCCTAATACCATTAATACTCACACTTGCCCCATGCACTTCCTTGATGGCCGCCACCCTTCTTCCCCGAGACGATTTTATTGAAGGGATTTCGAAGACTTGATAGAGTGTCCCCTCCAGTGTGGTATAGCTCAAGCCAGCCTCTCTATCTTATTAGCCAAATTTCCGCAGTTCCATGTATGAAAGATCTGTCTAAACTCCAATATATCCTCAGTACCATGGCTCGATGTTCTTTCTCACCTCCCCGCAGTTGTTCATCATTTCATCCCAGCTTACTGACTACCCATCAAGTTTGCACCAGCCAATCGATAACCTATTCATCGATTCCTCTCCCAGGGACATGTCTGTGGCAGACCAGAAAAGTCCGCCAAACCACGAACCTGCAGATATCCCACCACTTTTCTTTTACTTTATCAATTTTGAAATCGTCCTTCACGGCCCAACAACCTGGTAACTGCTTCTACATGAATGTGATCCGCCCAAAGCATTTGTTAATTGTTCATTATCAAGTGTTACCTTCATTGTTCGTGGGTCGCCATGCAAAGCGACGGCATACTCCATCTAGACCTCCCAAATTGCTATAATAAAGATGATCGTCCAGAAACAACTGCTTACTTCACACCGTCTGTGATGAGAACTACCGCTTCTCCGTGAGCTCTACTGTGATTTAATCCCAGCCTTTCTCCCCGTGCCTCATGAGCGATTCTACCATGGTCACCAGACCGGCTCGACGCTAGTTCATGGCCCTGCACCGTGGTCAAACTATCTCAATTATATAGCCCACTTGACTATTTTGCATCTTGACCTCGGCTAGGGGTTCTCTCTGGGAGATCATGAGAATTGGTCGATCGGTAATTGCTAAATCCTCCTAAAGGTTTCAGTGTCACTGAGCCACACAATCAAGGCGAAGACCAGCTTCTCTGGCTGAGCACTGGCCCTGCCCTCTCATCACCCGGCCGACGAGTAATAACGGTTGTCGCACCTTCCTCCTCCCGATTGAGGACGCTGCTCGGTGCTGACTCTAATACGTTAGATACGAGGACATCTTCGGCCATGGCTCCACCCATAACTACGACTCCAGCACGCCTCTCCATTACAAAGGACTGCCAAATTGAGTGCATTCAAGTCCTTTCCTTCTTGATGATTAAGGGCAAGTGATCTCCAGATTCAAGCATAAGGCAAAGAATCCTCCCCGTTAGTCTCTCGCGAATTTTTCCGTGGTTCGCAGGTTTTGCATAGCCCGCACGTGTCGCTATCTTATCGTGTCACCACTCCCCTTCGCTAATCATGTAGCCCAAGAATTTACGTGAGGTCACCACAAAGATGCAGTTTATCCGATTGAGCCGTAGGTTGTACTTCTCATGGCAAGTTTTCGAAGCCTCCCCAGGTTGGCTTGATCGGCGTGCCTCCCCGACTCTTGGATTTAGCATATCCATGTACTTTATGTTCCGACCAATCGAGCGGAGAACACTTTATTGACCATTCTTTTGATATGTGACCTCAGATTCTTTCAAAATTTCTAAAAGGCCATGACCTTCAAAGAATAAATTTCATATCTGTCACTAACCTAGGTTTTCCATATCTTCCTCACCATCCTCACCATGAATATCTTACGGTATCCTAAAAGTGCTTCCGTGAAGTCCACCACTTTATCCCACTTGAACTTAACCACTGTCATAAGCTGGGGCAAAGGATAGCAATTCTTGTGCTCTGTTGATGATGGGCAAGTCCGCACGCCCGGTAGGTCCTTTCTTGCTCGGGACCAACACTACATTGGGCACATGCTGTGGGAACAAGTTAACTTCCAATAGCATTTTGCCTCAAAGAACTTTCCTTCCCACTTTCAGGATGGCTTCTCCTTCTCCTTCGAGAAGTCCATATTTTTTTTTTCTTGACTGCTTGTAATGCGGGTCTATGTATAGCCGGTGGACAAACACGACTGATCCACGCAGCATAACCTTCGCCCGTGTGCAAAATATCTCGATACCTCTGAGGATTCCGTGATAAGCATGGCTTCATGCTCGCCTGTGGTCGTCTATCTTGAATGCCTTCGGGATCCCTTTGCTCTTAACGGGACACCTAATCTCTCTGCATGGCCGCCTTCTGCCTTCTCTCAGACCTGTGGTGCAACATCCTCGGCCTACGGATCCTATTCCACTCTGGTCTGCATCAGTAGCACCAGACGCCTCTTTCCTGACTTCCCCGAATCTTGCCGGGTTCTTGTCAAGGAATCAACTTGAAGTGTATGAGGACACATCGCCTCGAATCGCTGAGCAGAAGCCACTAATTATCCTATTATAGGCTCCGTCCGTCATCTCCTCGATGGGCGAACTCCACATCTCGCTCGGCCTGCTATGATGCTTCCTCGAGTCTGGGCCCCGAGTCGCCTCCATTTCTGCCACTGCTGATTGACAAGTGACTCTTCCAATGATACTGGGGGTCCATCTGTGATCCCGATCTTTCTCCGTCGAAATACCGCCTATTCACTAAGTTTCTTTGTGATGTAATCTTCACCGCCTGCCGAAATCAGCTTGCCTGCCTCAGATCTCCAAAGAATACGCATTTCGCCGAGGCCTTGAAAGGAGTCAAGTATTCATCTTTCTCCTTAACCCCTTCTCTTCTCTCGACCTCCCGGAGGCTAAAATGCACCCTTCACATTGAAGGTCAACCGAGTATGCCCCATCGCCAGATCCCCGGCCCAAGGCGGGGTCCGCCGGGGCTCAAGGCTCCACCACCGGTGCTCATCTAAGGTAAGCCTCCTCTACCTCTTCTCGGCTCCTTCTCGGCCTCTCGATCCGATGTATTTGTGTCTGCTCATTGACCTCCTTCCAAATTCTAGGTTCGTTCTTATGAGCGGGACTCCTTGAACTTTCTCTACACGCAAGCCTCCCACAAAGGCAATCACGACAATCTTTGGTTAGCCTCAGGTATCAAGTTGAAATTTGTTTGAAACCGCCTCAGCGAGGCGATCGACTCAGTCTCCTCACATGGTCATCGGGGAGCGCCATCCTTGTCCCGCCGGGCTCTCCCACATGTCCCATGAACTAAGCCAGCCTCAAAGCTCAATGCACCCCTGCAACCGGTCAAACTTACTTCAAATAAGTAATGGTCACGACGGGCCGAAAGGCCCCGCAGAGCAGATCAGGTTGGTCTCGCCGCGAATGACATCCGGGATTGAACTCCGCTAAGGCCTTTCCGATCCGCTTCTTAAATTTGGTGAACGTGATGATTTTCAACTGTTGCATGATGGCATCTCTATGTCGTTAGGCGGGGGTCTGGGCCCCGGTTAACTCGTACGTCTTCTTTGCTGGTTTGGCTCAAAGAACCTCATGAGAGGCATCACATGCCTATAAGCATTCGGTAGGAGCCGGGACGGCATTGCCTCCTGGCCGCAACTTCATGGCGACTGGCTGCCCGTGATTGGCTCATTACGCCCCTCCGCAACGGGGGAGCGGGCGCAGTCTCCTCCTCAATGCCCCGACGGGACGATACCTCCCGCTGGGGTTCTACCATCTTAACTGGTGGATCCGGCTCGAGCTTTTTATATCACGCTTATGACGGCCCTATTCATCATGAATTATCCTGTACCCATCTCGGTGGGGAAGTGGAATTTCACCTCAAGCACCTGCTCCCCTGGGCCCAGAGTTGACCGGGTTCTGGGGCACGCATGATATCATTCTACGGTTGATCACGGAGATCATCCGGCTGAGCCCCCGTTCCTTGGAGGGTGGTTATCGCCATGCTCGCTTGCTTCCGCTGCGCATGGCCATGCTTTATAGGTCATGCGCGGCGCGACTTCTCAATGCAAGTCTCCTAATGCATCGCCAATGATTTATCTCGTCCGTTTCGTAGGGCTTTATCACAAATCCTCCAAGTCGAAGCCATACGCCAAGCCCCAAACGAACGCCTCAAGAAAATGTGACCAAGTTGCCCGGATGGAAAACACCACGATCAAGCCGGGGCACGATCGGTATGACTTTAGTTTTCCCAAAAAAGAAGTGAGTATTTGTGTATATCAAAGAACTTACTGATTTGGTCTCAAGGTTTACATTTATAGTTGCTTGAACAAAGGCTGGCCGAGCTCGATGGCCTATCACTCACCGACACGATTTATATTGGCGGGTCAATGATAACCTTAGAATACCCCCTTAATGAATCAACGTCAAAACGCTCATCTTTCTGCCTTACACTGAGCTCGGGATAAACAAGCCTTCATATGTATTGGCACTGCCTACCTGTAAGGTCAGTCCATTTATTCTTCAGATTGGCCCAATCAAAGGACGCATCTCCGGATTTACCAGACACTATGGATTTATCAATTGAGCCTCGGACACACAACTTTGCAAGGATTAGGCCTCATAGACTAATAAAGTTATCTACACCAGCTTCATAAATTTTTTCAGAAAATCAACTCTCACCAGCCATTAAATTTTGAAGCCAGCTTTTACCTTTTATATTAACTAAGATTCTAACAAATTATACCCTAATATTAAAATTAATAGAAGTGAAACAAATATATATTCTAGTAGAACTATATTACGAAACTAGTACGACTATTAAAAATAAGAAATTGGTTTTTAAAATTTCTGAAATTGCACCTTGTTAAACAAACCAATTCTCACCAACTTTCACCATAAAAGCTTCAAACTCCATGGACCCCATTACTTCAAACTCTATAAACTCAATTACTACTTATTTTCAGAAATTGAAAGATGAAAAACCAACATAACCATCCAAGTTTAATTAAACAACCAATTTCTTATTATAACAAAAAAAAAAATCTAAATAGGAGATGGAATATGGATACAAATATGGATACAAGCGTCAGTATCAGCAAAACTTATGGAGGTGGGTTTCTCACAAATAGCAAAATTAGAAGGAAGAGAGAGTGAAAAAAAAAAGTTTAAAGAAAAGAAATTGGAATGGGTATAAGAATGAGCCAGGCGAGACTTTGGCTCAAATTTTTTGGGCTCCTCTTTTAGAATTAAGCAATTTGATTTTCTCCAATTTTTCTACTTTTTGAGGTCCCTATTCTATATATATAAATAAGGAGCATTTTGAGCAATCTGCTGCAGATGCTCTAAGGTGGTGATAACTCGGTTTTTGGAATAGGTTTCTGAACTTAGGCGAAATTATCAGTCTTTTTATAATAAAATGAGACGTGTATATGAGTATATGAGTCATATATTGGTTTGGATGATCCCGTGGCCGCTCTGCTTTCCCCAACCTAAAACAAAACCCATAACTAAGGCAGCCTAAAAAAGCAGATTCCTATATTCGTATCCAATCCTAAAACATCTTTATGCCCTGCTTTACTTCATCACCTTTACCTTCTTTCCTTTACCCTTGTTTATAAATTTAGAGATTCCTTTCTTTTAAATGTAATACCTATCACTTATCACAGTTTACATAGAAACAAAACTCAAGCCAACTGAGGCTCAAAAAGTAAAGATGTGTTACTCAGATCATTCACCGGTAAGGCTCAAGGATTTTGAAGCGCAAAGATGGGGTAATTTACAGGCTTCTATGATTATTGAGACTGTAATATTGCAGCGGCAGGGACTAGACGAGGCTCCAGGTCGAGGGGGCACGGTTAGCGTACTGAAGAGATGCATATGCTCGCCAACAAAACATCCTGGCTCGTTTAGGTGTCGCTACCATCACCATTCTTTTGTCTGGAGAGGCTGCAGAAAAAATTAATAACAGATAAAACAGAATTGAACTTTCAGCTAGATGATGTTCTTCTGTTCTTCCACAAGAATTGTACTATTCTGAAGCAAATCTCATGTATCTTCTTCTCCCTCTTCTAGTCGTCGAAGAACTACTCAAACAAGTGTAAAAAAAGGAAAAAAATATAAGAAATGATTTCACTGAAGTTGGTATTCTTCATGCATGTATGATATGTGTGTTGTTTGTATTGTCTCAAGAAACCAAAATATATGGACATACAAACAAAACCTCATTTGCAATTCTTGGATGCAGCTATAATTGTTCCACGACCAATGATCTCTTTTAGTTTTCTTGCAGGGTGTGTTTGTTTTTTCCGTAAAATTAGAATTGTAATGGAATTAAAGTAAACTCTACAAATATTGAAAAATTTATATAAAGATTCCTCCTATTGGGTTTCAATTTTAATAAAATTAAATACCACATACAAAATAAACACACCCTGCTTAGTTATGGTAAAAATCAATTCAAGGATCACTATGAGAAATTTCTTATTGTCTTTAGATGGTCCTGGTAACTAGAATCAAATATTCACTTTTAAGTTGTAATTTAAAATCTATTATTATTTTAATATATAATATCTATATTTTGGTCAATAACTTTTTCTTCTATATTTTAAATTATTGGGCTTAATTCACTCTAAATTTTAATCTCAGATCCTACCGACCAAACTATATTCAAATGCAATATTTCTAGTCTTTAAATGTTCCAGCCCCTAAGAACAGTAACCAGCAGCACTACCACCAAACAAGATTACTGATGAATTGGAATAATCTCTTGTGATATTCATGAATAATGTTTATAATATATACAATCATAGTATGACATGTTGGACTAAACCTATACAAGCTCATATATTGTGTGAACACCATAATACTCATATACAATTACGGTATAATATCACCCTTTAAGTTGGAGTATGAAGATCATGAGTACCCAACTTATAAAGTAAAAACTCAAACTGACGCTTCCTAAATGTCTTAGTGAGTATGTCTGCCAGTTGATCATAAGTAGGCACATGAGTAGTGGAAATAGTTCCAAATAGTTCCATCCATCATAGCATCCCTCAAAAAATGACAATCAACCTCGATATGCTTAGTACGCTCATGAAATACTGGATTCTGAGCAAGATGCATAGCAGATTGATTGTCACAAAACAATTGTATAGATTGAGGATGTTCAACACCAAGACATTAAAGAAGACCCTTTAACCATTTTGGCTCATTAGTAGCACGTATAGACATACTCCTGCTCAAAGTGGTGATCCGGCGACACTAACTTGCTTCTTCATCTTCCATGCAATTGGAGAATCCTTAAGAAAAACAACCCATCCCGAAACAGAACGCCTAGTAAGAGGATAACTAGCCCACCGAGTCACAAAGATCTCCGAGCAATCTCAAATTACATCGAGATTAAAAAAATTCTCGACTGTGACACCCTTCAACAACGCAAAACACGGAGAGCGGTCCAGTAATCTTGACGAGGTGCATTTAAAAAATGAGACAAAATATGCACCTAAAACCACAACCGGCCTAAATAAAGAGATATATAAGCCTACCAACCAAATCCGTAGCCTACTTAGACATCAAGGCCACGGAGCACTCAGCTGAGCTAAACGATTCGACGAGATACGCACTTCAAACAACAAATCCGTCTAGCTGAAGAGAGATATATCGGCCTACCAACCAACCGCTATATTTCCTACATGGAGCTCTAAATGAGCTCGCCAACCAAGTGATTTTGTTCAAGAAGAAAAGTGAACTGCTTTGCCCAAGAAGGCCAAATTTTCAGAATAATATCCAGAGTATATTTCCGCTGACACATAAATATACCCTCTTGGCCACGGGCAACTTCAATACCAAGAAAATATTTTAAAATACCAAGGTCCTTCATATGAAAGCAAGAACTCAAGTATCTTTTAAATAGAAAGTTAAAATAGTTATTCCTGTGAGATAATAAGATCAATAACATAAATCAACATTAATAGAATTTGTCCTTCGACTGAGTTAATAAAGAATAACTGAATAGGAGCCAGCGAAATCCATACCACTTCAAAGCAGAACACAATTTAGAAAACCAATATCTAGGTGCCTGTTTGAGGCCATAAAGAGACTTATTGTAATCTACACACCTTTCCTTATCCTATAGAGAAACCGAAGCGTACATGTTGATTCTTCTACGATCTAAAAGTTCTAAACTAATCGGATATGAATCCCAAGAATACTATGGATTATACAAAAATAATAAATAACTAATTGCAAGGCACGTTTTTAACATAATAATCGCAGCGGGAAAACGCAGAAAGTGAGCCTGGAAGACCAAAATGTCCACACTAGCAAATTGCTCGCAATCCCTCCGCATTTTACTACAGAACGATTAAAGTGAAACTGAAACCAAGAGGGAAAGAGAAAACGCCGCCAACAAGAGGGGCTGAGAGAGACTTTTCGACTTCAAAAAGCCGTTAATCGAACGAGCAATTTAATAATTTAGGTGCTCATATATAGACTTCATCTCATGAATGGGCCTAAGCCCAAAACCAACCCAAACCCTCCCCATAAACCCTAGCGTCGATTTCACATTCCTCCAAATGGGAATTTGACCCCAAAACGCTTTCCTTCATACTTCATTTGCACCCTGAAAGCTATAATATGTTTATTATTGTCTGGCGATTATTTGTGTTAATTCTCTTACGATTTTGATTCCATTACCAGCAATGATATTAGACAATATTAATCGATTATTATCTTTAATATATAGATTTTGGAGTGCACTTGGGCAGTTCATCATAACACCTAGAATGTCGATACCGAGAATCCTAAATATTAATTGTCAACAATTAATATATATTGAATCATAGTTTGATTGATTAAATCGGCCAGGCTAACCAAATTGTACAACGAGTATTTTCATGAGATCTAATATCTCATAGTTCCAACAGTACCTTCATGTACACCTCCTCATCCAAATTCCCATGCAGAAAAGCATTGTGAACTTCCATTTGATGAAGTTTCCTATTCTTTGTGGCTTCAATAGCAAGAAAGGCTCGAACAAAGAACTATCTTAGCTACATAAATATATCATTATAATCAATTCCCTCTATTTGGTGATTACCAAATATAACCAATCTAGTTTTAAATCTCTCCAATACTATCATTCAATTATATTTTTATCTTAGACCATTTACTCATTTGTTTCCTTTCCCTGTAGGTCATGTCTCCATAATCAGGCATCATCATCCTCCAAAGTCCCAGATTCTCTGGCTAGCATCACTACTAACCGCAGATCATTCATGGCATCAGTGATATTAATGAGGCTGGACAAATCACCTCATAGTTACCATGTTAGATAAGCCTGATAAGGGGGTGTACCTGAGTAATGATGTAGATAATTAGAGGGGAGGATGGACTCTAATTATTTAATTGTGTTGATGACATAATTTAGTAATCTAACGGAGGGAATCTTATTGCGGTGACCTCTACCATAACGTCATTATCAATCAGAGGTTGGTCAATCCCCATATTTATCCGAACTCCAACGTCATCAGTGAGGCACGAAGCTGACAACCACTCAAATCTCCTTCAGTCCTCACATTGTTGTCCACGCATTTGATAGCCTCATCCACCCCTGTATGAGCACTATGGTTGTTGTCAACTTGCTGGACAACCACTGCTTCATTTTTAAGACCAGAGCCATGCACATGCATATGATTTTCATCTATTTCTGCATCTACCAGTGAAGATACTGAAGTTGATACAACATCATTTATTTTGGCTAGATCTTCATTCATAGAGAGATTATAAAACTAGGACTTCATAAGAGCATAAGAAGATTCCTCCATTTCATAAAATTTCACATCGCCATAAATAAAATACTCATGCGAATCCAAATCAAATAATTTTCATTTTTCCAAAGGATACCACAAAACACAATATCGATCTCGACTCACTAAACTTATCCAGTTTAGATTTCTGATCATGAGCATAACACAAAGACCCAAACACACGTAATTCAGAGTATGATAGAGACACGCCATACAATATTTCATATGGAGTTTTATAATCAAGAGCACTTGTCGGTGTACGATTAATTAAATAACCAGCAATCAATAGACACTCTCCCCAAAAATCAACAAAGTAAATTAATTCAAAAAACGCAACGCCTCACAACCAACATTCAAAATATGACGATTTTCGTTCCACTCTACCATTCTGTTGAGGGGTCCTATGCATGAAGTTGAAATAAAATTCCATTGTCTACAAAATAACTTTTCATACCAAAACATTCAATGCCATTGTCACTACGAACAATTTTCACTTTCCCATTAAATTGAAGTTCAACCATCGAGAAAAAGTACATAAAATAGTTTGACACCTCAGACTTATCAATAAGTGAGAATATCCAAACAGCTCGAGAATAATCATCCATCAAAGTAAGAAAATAACGACCACCACAAGAAGAAGGTGTAGGATATGGTCCCAAAACATCACAATGAATCATTTCAAAACAATATTTAGTCTTAGATTCACTAATAACGAAAGACTATCTAGTTTGCTTAGCTTGATGGCAAACATCACTTGCTTTATTCAATAAATCGGTAGAACAATTACAAAAGGTAGAAGGAGCACTAATTTTGTTGCAGGATGACCCACTCTTTGATGTCACAATTCTGGTGAATTTTGTCCATTTACATGCAATGCTTGCATTTTAGATATATTATGAAAGTAATAGAGTCCATCCCGCCTTTCAACTGCTCCAATCAGGGTCCTCGAGCTTTAATCCTGTATAACACATAAATCTTTAGCAAATTGCATGATACAATTCATATCATCAGTAAGATGGGTCACAGAAATTAAATTGCAAGTGAAGTTTGGAACATATAACACACAGTAAGAACTAAATTGTAATGAGCAAGCGCATCAATGCTAGGATGAAACAACCTTTCATCCGGAAGTCCAACCATACACTCTAACATATCCGTAACATCAGTTAATAAATTAATATTACCAGTAACGGTTTGAAGCTTCCGTGTCAATTAGAAATGAATTATTGGAGTACTTACTCGTCAAACTATCATCGAAATTCGATTTATTGGAGTTACCAAGCAATGGTGATAATTGTCGCCATTGGGAACTTGTAATCCTGTGAAAACCGCATCGCACAAAATTTCCACCAGCTTACTACTCTTCCGTATAGCACCAAACATGTTCACTTTCACTTTTGAAGGAGATTGAACCTTCATGGAGATAGGAATTTTTTAATCCTGTTTTAGAGTATTTCTGCCATCACCCATGTGAGTGTTAAGTATCCGTGTTTACTAAAATCAATTTCAATGTATGAGTAATTCAAGACCTTGCGCATCCGATGCGGACGGGCGCACATTAACACTCTCACTGCACCTCCTCGATTCCGCATGACATTTCCCTGGATTCACCGAATTTACATCGCTGAATTATACGCGTCTCATCACTTGGCTTCGCCTCCGATACCATGAAGAATATGATAATCTTTCTTTCTCTATTTTCATTGATAAAAGTCCTATATATACATAATATAGGCTAAGAAATATACAAAACCTATAGGCTGGCCCATACAAATATATGTGATAAATAACAACTAGTTATACAATTGCTAATAGTGAGACATAAAAAACGGATGGCAAATTCAAACACGGAGAGGGAAAAAAAATATTTGCCCTTATTCAGAGTAAGTTGAGACACAGTGAAGAATTGGAATAATCTCTCGTATTATTCATGAATAATGTTTACAAATATATAATCATAGTACATGACATGTTAGGACTAAACTCTATACAAGCACATACACTGTAAACACCATAATATGCGTATACAATTACGCCTAATATGCCCAGCGCTAGACATCACCCAACTTTTATCCGCGATTCCATCTTATCACCCAACTTTCATAATGACTTTTTCCATCACCCAACTTCAAATTTATGACAAAATTAGTCTCGGCATTAAATTTTCCGTTAAAGTCCAGCATTTCCGTTTGGACACGTGCCACGGACTACGTTTGGGGTTTAATTTTAGTCATTTCATTGTTAAAAATAAAAATAAAATAAAAAAAATGTAAAAACAGAATACCAAAGTGTGACAATCCAAGAATGTTGGATCAAATGAATGTTTAATGCATAAGTTAGACTTATAAACAAGAAATGCTTGTATGCTAGTTGAAACTTGAAATAAGCTGATAAAAATTATACACTTTAAATAAACAATATTAAAAGTTACTATTCATCTTCTTAAATATACATCTAAAATGTCTGTTAATCATAGTTAGCGGACTCAACTAAGCCACTTGTTATATATACATTACAAAACCAACTCTCACACATCATCTTCACAAGTTCAAAACTTCATTTACCATTTTCCTCAAAATCTCTGAAATATCTTCAAGAACTATAAAGAATTCCATCCCACCTTCTCATTCTCATACATTTCTTCGGGGCCCAACCAACAACTTCCCAAACTAATCCAATATTTCTTTTTGTTCTGAGATTTCCCAAGAAACTTCACTTCTTCAATTTTCTTTTGGTTGTTTCTCTGTTCTAATTTTATTCAGCATTTTCATGGGGTTTTCTGCAGTTTTTCAAGAATGATACCAATAACAGGAATAACTCCACAAAGGGCCACAATAATACCAGCATCAAATGATCATTACACTTTCAATAGTAGCCCACCACTCACCATTGGTACTTTTCACAGAAAGAAACCAATCCATGGAATTCCCTATTCGTTCGCTTAATGTGATTGATTATTGGTTATTTGTTTGTTCTAGAACATGAGGCATTTGTTTGAGAATAACGATATGGTGATGAACAATTGTTATGAATTGATAAATTTCTTTTATCTCGTAAGATTTATTTTGCTTGGCTTCATATGAAGTCGGACATACACAGTACATGGTTGGATAAAAATTGAATTAGAACTGATTTATTCCCACCATTAAGTTTTTCTTTTTAAATTTTAACAATATGAAATACTGAATTAACTCCTTAACTTAGAATACGTTGACGTCGTGTCAACTAAATGTGGACTCTGAACGAGAAAATAACGTGACTAATTTTGTCATAAATTTGTTTCTAAAGGATGTAAAGCCACAGGTGTCAGGCTAGAATCAATCATGATTGCCTCACGCCTTTTAAATTGCCTAATTACTTTCTCAAATGGAGCATGAAAGTACTCTGCCAGCAAGAGTGACATCCATAAAAACATTCCTCATAGAATTTCTAAATATGATGTTCATTTCATATTAATGACTTTTTTACTTTTCTACACACAATTCTAATCATCATTACTTTTTATGCTCATTATTAAAACTCAGCAAAATATAATAATATTAGAAATATTTTTAAACCAAATCTGACGATATCAATTTATATTTTTCGGATTAGTGAATAAAGAATTTGGCACAAACACACGCAATCCCAAAACGTCAATTAATCTAAACTGATTTGAAGAATTAATAGGCTAATTAGCCGACGCCTCGAATCCATCACTTCTATTTTCAAGCAGGCCTTTAAACTATCTATTCTTTCTGCAAGATGGTCCTTGCATTATTCCTCGCTTTTCCTATGGTCCCCACAAAATGATAGATAAAAAAGAACTATATAATTATTAAATTTATGTGACACATTTTGAAATAATCAAACATAGAAGAGCTTTCTATAATAATGAAAATTTGTAATATTTCAATTTTACCTCCTTTTTCTCCAACACATCCTGTAACCCCACCCCTCTCCATTTCAATTTTACCAACACACCTCAACCCCACCCCACCCTCCAACACCTAATGTCAAATAATCTAATGGTGGAAAATTGCATCCCGTTTATCCCCTTCGCCGCCTCCCTTTTTCATCCTCCGCCACAAAAGAATCATAAATCAAATTATCTCCTTCTCCAATATATAAAGCTGCAGCAAATCTCATTGAAGTGTATCACTGATGTTTTCTGCAAAATATTTTATCCATTTTCTATAATTTCATTTGTTATTTCCGAAGCCTCTAGTCTCCTCTTCATCACTTCAATTTCTCCGTACACGTTTGCATAAATCAAACGGTAATAACAGCACCAAGAATGAAGGGACATGTATTGAAGCCATCCAAGACAATAAAGCCCAATTGAGAGAAAAATATAAAGTAGGAAAAGAGGAAAATGTATTCCTCCATTTCTCTGAAAATGGAAATCCTACAATTGATAATGTGAAATAAATTTGAATTCTCCTAAAATTTTGTGCAAACAAAATGGTAAATCAAATAAAAATGAGATGAAGGGAGACATATTTTTTTTCTTCATAAAATTGGAATTGAAATGCAGGGTGGTTATGAAATATCTGATACAAACGCTACATTTATTATATGCAAGGCATGAAACATAATTTATCTCACCTTGCCAAGCCAACACTAGCCGTTACATATGAAGCGCAGAAGTTAATCATTAATATTGTAACATAAAAACTAAGAACTACCATAAAATACTAAATAAGGTGACTTTCAAATAAAGCTTATTCACTATAAGCGCTATTTAAGTGAATACATCGAAAATAAATCTCACCCAAGTGATATCTCTAAGAATCTAACACAAAAAGACGAGAGTAATAATAATAATAATAATAATAATAATAATAATAATAATAATAATAATTAGCATAATAACAATAAGAAGAATAATAAGAATAGTAACAACAACAACAATAATAATAATAATAATAATAATAATAATAGTAACTTTAACTTCATCGAAATAAAAAACACGTAATTTTTTAGGGATACGTGAGATGTGAAAAAATTATAGAAGGAGAAATATGCAAATTTAGACTTTATTACTTCTGATTCTTTTAAGAGGAAAAAGTTAAGTTAAGAATTTTAACTTAAAAATCTCTTAAGGATTTTGATAAGATCTTATTTTATTCAGTACTTAAAATAATTAGTTAATAAAAAAAATTAATCAAAAAAGTGCTAAATTAATTAAGTTTAAGTTCTTAAAAGATTTTAAACAAACACGCTAAATCGTATATTATATACTAACAAAACCTAATAATAATTATATCCAATCAAAACTCTAAGTACTAAACTACTTATGAATAATTAGAGTTTATTACTCAGCGTAGCTGAACCTTGTTGTAGAATTTATGGCTCGGCTCACCAAACGGTCTAAGGCTGGGCTTCGTTGCTGACGTAAGCTCAATGAGCCGAGTTCGAGCTAGCTCACTGATTCAAATTTCAAATTTTAAAGTGATAATGCAGCAAAAAATAATAGAGATGAACATTAATAATCATATAACCGGCCTATCAGGTTGCTCGCTGCTCGGCCTGTCGAAAGCCAACGAGCTTAAAAGGGCCTGTCAAGCTCCGGTCAATATAGACCAATACTGAGCCGAAATAAGCCCACAAACTCGCTCATTAACACCTATAACTCAAACCAAACCCCATCCCAAGTTTTAGTGGGTTTAGAAACCTTAAATATTGATTCAAGACCAACCTGTGTGTTCTAAGGAGTGAGTTAGAGAAGCAAGTGCTCTAATTGAGTAAAGAAAATACCAACTTGTTAAGGTAATGGAAGTTGATAGAGTTCTAATAGGTGGAGTAACCACTATTATGGTATTATTGTCACATTGGAATTTGTTGGTTTTGGGTGGATGTTTGGCCCACAGAATCTAAAAAATCGACGAACTGAACCGATTTTTTTACCGATTTCCGTTGAAAAATGATAAATCGAATGGTAAAAAACAAACCGACATAAAATTTATCGGTTTCGGGTTTTAGCATAAACCAACCGAAACTCGACTAACCGAACTGATTATATATATATTTTAAAATATTTATACATCATATTTAAATTTCATTTAAATTAGTTTAAAGAATATTATTGTACTAATTTTAAATACCTAATAATCTAAAGTCCAAATTTACAAATAACTAAATATCTAATTTAAAGTTTAAAGTCCAACTCAAAAGCTAGGGTCCAAAGTCCAAAAGTCCAAAACGCTAATTGATAAGTGTTAATTTAAATAGAGAATACCTATACCTAATAAACTACACTAACATTCACATCAACAATTCATACCACCCAACCGTAGAAATTGTATTTAAGACTTTACCTCATGGATGAAAAGGAGATTGATCCCTCTAATCAACAAGATTTGGTTAGTTATTATTAGGACATAAATTATTCAGAGGTGAATGAGTATTTGAAAATGATTTGATTATCTAAAGCTTCCCCAATTCATGTACTTGAGTGCGTTGGTAAATCAGTAGAGGTTTTAATATTCTTCGAGCAACATAGTATTATTCATCAGATTAAGTGGTAGCTTTAAAACATGTCTCAGAGGAAAATGGTCATTTTGTTTATTTTCGTTGTTTGTTAATAAGCCATGAAAAATACTCCTCACATTTTGCAATCCATGTAATTTATATGTATTATTGGGATTCATGTAATTTGTGATTTACTTCATACCCTTATGTTGACTTTTCCAATTTAAGATTACTAACTTATATATTTTTATTTTTATTTTAACAAGATAACCACAAGTCAAGCAAAAGAGCAAATTAGGAGCAGTCGAAAATCAAATAGAAAAACAGTAATCAGTAGTTGTTTTATCTATGTTAATAATATACTAAGATTGTACATTATAAGGATTTGAAATAGCTCATGGAAAGGTAAATGCATGTTTATGTTTTTTTTATATTGAAAAAATAAATATACATATTTTTTGTACTTTAAAGAGATTATTTTTTTTATACTTTAAAATGAAAAATCTTTACTTTGTGCACAAATAGTGCTATCAGAGGCTTTGACTTAATGGAAATTCTAGTAACACATTTATTAGTTTCAATGGATACACATTCAGTATTTTACTATATTATATTAAACCTTAAGATACATGACATTGCTTCACTAGTATAGATTATTATTTTTTATGTTGCATCAAGTATATTATTGTTGAAGAAGATATTTCCAATAAACTAATATATCTTTTGCTTTTGAAGTATTCATCTAACTATGTTGCACTCTATGGTTTGGCGCTTGTCCGTCAACAACCTCTCTCAAATTTTATCCTCCAAACTTAAATGAAGAAATATTAAATTAATTGGGACAAGATACATCTACAAATCAAGCCTTTTAAGGACAAGATATCAAAGTAGTATTGATAAGACTTCTGTAACTAAAAAGATTCAATGTGTTTCAATGTGTTTTGGCGAGACATTTATTTGCTCAATTAGAGTTGAGTGTAATTTGGTTAAACAAAACAGCACAGTTTTTTCACTTAAATATTTTATTCATATAATACTTATTGCTTGAACTTAAGACTAATATTGCATTGTTTGTTGTTATTATCATTATAAATAACTAAATAATGATTATTTATATTTTGTGAACTAATGTTCGATTTTAAAATATATTAATTTTCAAATTACGCTAACCGATTTAATTATGGAAGATTATGAGTGACATAGAATGGAAGAAGAAGAAGACTAAGCTTTTGTAACAATGAGAATTTCACTATATTATTGTTATTATGACATTGTGTTAAGAATTTTCTCGATATTATTGATAATATTACTTTTAAATATGTTATGTTAGTTCTGATCTCTATTGAGATTTGTATGTATTACTATTTGAAGCAATTGAGCAAATGAAGGCTCACATTGTACTATGTTATCTAAAAAGTATAATCCACCTGCCATTTAGCAGCCCACATCCTCTCTCGTCAGAAAGCAGTGGAGGATCCGTAGATAGAATAAATGGTGACAGTTGTAAATCTCTTGCAGATCCCTACCATAAGCGGGCGAGATCCTCCCACCGACCTAAGGTCCAGGTCCATATCCTGGGATACTGTTGATCTATGTGTCGCACTCTAAGCCCCATCTTCCGCATCTTCTCCCCAAGTCCCTGTTGACCGTCGATTTATCTTTTCTCCAACACAAATACCTCAAAGGAACCCTCGCCACTTCCCCCGCGCAAGTTGTGGAAAAAGGTGAATTAAAACAACTCCACCAAGGGAGAGAATACAATGATGTTGAGGTGCCCGATAGTATCAACAATATGATTCGACGAAGGCAAATGTCAAACATTCCCAAGACCTTGTCAAGCTTAAAATGTCAATCTATGTCTGTGTTTTGTGAGTTGGTGAAAAACTAGATTCTTAACAATGTGTATAACCGATGTATTATCACAAAACATTGAACACATGGAACAAATCAGCCGCACCAAGCTCTCAAGCAAGGGAACAAGCCAAGTAACCTCAGCCAAAGCATTGTTGCCTCCTAAAGAAGCATCAAATGATCTTAGAGTTGGTTCTTTTGTTGTAAAGCTAAATTTAATTTTGTCAGATCATCCTGTGTTCTCTTTTATGTCATTAATTATGATTGTTTTAGAGAAACGTCAACACTATTGTTTGTTGAATACTTTTATGAATTACCTCTGACTTGAAAAATTATCACGGCTTTTCCCTTTTCATTACATGTGATTTTATTATAATATTTTCTATTACAGAAAATATATTTCTAAATTAAAACCGTATAACAATTCAAGAATTAATAAATCCCATATTTTTACCTAAAATTCTACTAAGTATAAAAATTCAAACATGGAATTATCTACTCTTATAACATGCTGCTAAAGAGTTTTTACCACTTTCATACGTATACTAATTACCATATGTTCATTATCAACATCTTGGTCCAATTATATAAAAAATACTCAACATCTTTGGCTTCAATGCATGTTGTTCTATATAATATCGCTTCTTTAATTTTTTAATTTTATTATAACAATAATTAAATTCCATTTAATCAAAGAATGAATTATTCTATTTTATACTAAATTTTTAGATAATTATTCGAATTATAAATTGAAAAATAATTTTTTAATCCAAAAAATTACTATTAATGAATATATCAAAATTATGTCATATTTTGTATTATATTTCAATAATTGAAATAAAAAAAGTGTCAAGATACATATCTAATACTCCCTCCATCCCCAATAGATTGTCAAGGTTTAAATTTAGATTTTTGACAGATTAAATAAGTAATTTATTTTTATTTATGTTGAATAATATTTGGTGAAATTATTAAGTATTATTTTCAACGCACTTTAATATTAATATCAATTTTATTTAAATCAAAATTATGTTTATTGACGGATATTTAAAATTTTGTCAATTTGAAGCACTTAAACGAAGTACGACAATCATTTAGTATGTATGAGTAATATATTTGATATTTTATTTCAAAATTTAATTTAGTTTTTATAATATATATATATATATATATATATATATAACATTCCTATTTTTTTTATGCTTAAATAAAAATATCATTATCTATAAAACAATAGATGCAATACCCAATTAGAGTTGAATCTAATATACGAAAGGAATTAAAAAAATTCAATCTTCACCAAATAATATTAATTAGCAATTAAAACTAAAATAAGAGTATATTGTCATAATAATATTTATATTAGTGTTTTGTTTAAGAAATATAATTATCAATATTATGGTCTAAAAATACATGCATGAATATGTATATTATAAGTATAATTCACTTCTATCGATGAACATTCGATGTACAAATTGGTACCCTCATCTTCTATTTTAATGACTTCTGTGACTTTTTATATTAAAGTTGTTATTTGTAACAAATTTAAAGTTTTCATATCAAGTAATATTAATCACATATATACTTATCGAGGCGAATCTTTATTAATATTATTGCACAAGATATAAATTTTAAAAGTAGGTATGCTATCTTTACTCCATTGATTTTCAATATAATCCATCGAAATCGTTTCATTGATGATTTAAGTACGGGAAGGAGAAATTAACTCCATCCAAAACCCATCCCCTTTCCCCATTCGCCGAGATTCCAAATTTCCCTTTAAAGATTTTTTCCATTTCTTCCACCTCAGGCTCAAGACATTAAAGCTGATTATCTTCTCCCCAATATCTAGCATCTTTTCGAGGTAAGAAAATTTGAAGCTATGGATGTTTTCTAAGTTTCGAGAGGTCGATTTTAGTTGACTTTTTTAATGAATTTCAAAGTTTTAAATGGTATGTATATCCTCTAGGCTTGAATTATGTGTTTGGTAGTGATTATAATTGGATTTAGTGGTTGAAACATGGTTGATCAAGATGACTTTTAGGTTGACTTTTCTAAACTTTTTAAATTTTATTTGATAAGCTAGATCTAATATAGTTTTGGAGTATAGGTGATGTTTGATGTTGATTGAAAGAGAATATTATGAGTTGTGATTTTGTAAGAGTATACTCTAAGGGCCATTATATATTACTGGTTGAATCGATTGTTGATTGATTAGAAATTGTTGAAAGTGTTGGAAATTGGGGCATGAGGCACGATTTGATTAGGTGATTTAAAGTGTTAATTTTGCTATTTTGTCGTTAAACGCGCTGGAGTAATATTATCACCCGGAGTTGTTAAGTCAGAGCAAACTAGCAATTGCTGTAAGTCGATAAAATACTAAAACCAGTTATATCAAGCAAGAGTAATAGTATTTTCGCGTTTGTGATTAGCGTGAGCCGTGAGAAACTACACTTGGACTTACTATACGGGGCGCCATTATTTGGCGAGTATTCATCTCACGCGCCGATTAACTACTTGATCAGGATACGTATGTGTATGATTTCAGGTTAAATCAGATGTTGAATATGAATCAAGGTCAGTGGTCAATGTCCGTTTCAAGAGTCGATAGGTATTTTGAGGTGATGCTTAGCTCGTATTAGGGACGAGTTGTGATATTATCAATATGTATGCTGAGTCAGATTATCCGTATTTACCTTATACTCTCTCGGTATAAGTGGGGGTGTATTGTTTGCACTGCTACGATTCGTGACAATGACGGCATAGTTCCTCTCACAGGTGAGGATTGATTATATGCGCATTAGTTGTAGAAACCCTAATTTATACTGAGTTACTGAGTTAAGCCGAGTTGATCAATTGGGTCGTAGTTGATAGAGTTGTCGAGTTGATTGGAGTTGATAGAGTTATTAATTAGACATAAATTATTCGTATGTAATTTGAGTATTTGACAATGATTTGATTACTCCAATGCTTCCCCCACCGTATGTACTGATGATTGCAAATCAAGATAGGTTTTAATATTCTTCGAGCAACATAGTACTGACTATCACAGATTTTTTCAGAGCTTAAACATTTTTGCGTGAAAAATGGCTGTTTTGGTTATTTTCAGCTTCATAGACATCATGTTGGTGGAAAAAATGTACTTTCATTTTGCAATTCATGTAATTTATACGTATTATTATTGGGATTCATGTAATTTGTGATTTAATTTATAATTATTTTGCTAACTTTTCCAATTTAAGATTGATGTAACTTCTATATTTATTTTTTATTTTAACTAGATAACCTCAACTTCAAGGAAAAGAAGTAAATTAGAAAATGAAAAATTAAATGAAAACAATGGTAATCGGGTGAGTATCCGCCACTCATCAGCTATTGTTTTTAGATAACTATTATGCTTCTCATATCAGTTTCTATAGCTCCCGGAATATATTGTCATGTGAAAAAGATTATGTGTTATTATTTGTTATAAGTTAAATGCATGTTTATGTTTTTTTATATTGGAAACATATCTACATATTTTTTTATACTTTTAAAGTATTTTTTTTTTATACTTTAAAGGGAAACATCTTAGACTTTGTGGCATAAATAGCTGCTTATCGTGAGGCTTTCTTTGACCTATCAAGATGGAAATTCTAGTAAAACGATATTTAATAGTTTCAAATGGATTCACATTCAGGTATTTACGTTATATTATATTAAACCTTTAGTATACATTACTTCAATAGTAAGACGCTTATTTTTTATAAATTTGCATCAACCGTATATTAAAATGTATCCAAGAAGGTTTTCGTGGATAGTACAAAGACGGGGCGCAGAGCACGTAGACCATGCTCATCCGGTCCTCATGAGCATTGGGATATTGGGGAGCCCAAAGATATGCCAGAGTAGACTTTAGTCAGACGGGGTTTTACCGGCTAGTGTTGACCAGCACTAAAGACCTTTTCGGAAGAGTAGCGGGGAAGCCATCACGAGAGGTAGGTACCGTCAGGGGCAAATGTAATCCGGAGTTTTTGCTTCCCACTTGGCCGCCAACGTGGTTCTTAATCCCAAAACCTAACGGGACCCGCTGACGCAGCATGCATTCCTATTGAAATATTCTAAATTTTAGAATAACGCTGCACTTCATTGAGTCGAAACTTTAGGAGAGTAGGTCATAATTTAGACCTATAACAGAGTCTTAGTGTTAGGTGTATTATTGACACCAACAGTTACAGGTGAGTCTCTGCTACAAGGGAAATGACTCTCATATTCTTTATATTAGTCTGGCCCATTGTACCTCAACTATTTAGTAATAATATTTCTTCTTTCTCCGTACCTAGTCTCCAGGATTATACTGCAATCTTAGAAACCACGTTAAATTCCTTTAGTCCATTTCCATCGCTTGTGCCTCGTTGTCTATTATTTTTGTTCCGCTTTCTTTATTGTCTTCGTGTTTCTAATAATTTTTTGTAGCTCAAGACAACAAATTGGTATCGTAGTCCATTATGATCAAGATGGGAGGAATGATGAAGTTCGGTGAGGCTAATGAAACTAACAACTCGAATGGCAAGACGTGGTCGCTGACACCAATCAACAAGAGCCAGACATCACTGAAAGTAAACCCGCAACTACAAACGGATGAAGACAGCAAGAAAAATAGCTCGCACGCGGGACAATATTTGTATTTGAAGGACATCATGTTAGCCAAATATAACCTTAGAGGGGGGCGAATAAGGTTTTAAATAAACTTAGCCTTTTCAAGTTTTAATCAAACTGAGAAATAACACACGCTAATCTGGAATATAATTATTCTGATAAATCAACTACCCAAGCTCGAGAAATATTTAGTCAAAGTGATAGACAGCTAAAATATACTAACCAAAATAAAGAAAACAATTTGAAAGTAAAGAGGTAAGTGAACAGAAAATAAATAATTTGTTATCTTGAAAAAAAAGGTTTGAATCGAATTCCATTATTCAGTCATCAAGTACTCACCATGTAAGGAGATGGATGCTCAAAAAACTCCGAAGAAGCTTGCAACAAGCATGATTAAGAACATTGAAAATCGTTGTACATGAAGAAGAAGTTATTCTAGTCTAGGGTTTCGAGGGAAGTATTTACCAAGAACGATGACCTCAAATAGTAATGTATCTAGCATTTATAGAATTTAGATGTCGAATCAGGATGTAAGACAAGGCCTCTGCTATCACGAACTCGCCGCCAGAAGGGCATGATCACTCTTATCACTACTTCTTATTTGTATGGTAAGGATAAGATCAAATTGAAGATTTGTCAAATGTACTTACTTAACAACGAAAATAGAAAGATGGAAGTCATGAACACAAAAGACCAAGATTCAAGCACGATGCTAATGCAGTTTGTTAAGAAATCGCATGAAGTCATCCTCACGTAATTCACGAAAGAAGAAAATTTCAAAAGATCAATGTTCTTTTGTTATGAGAAAGACATTGGAAATCGAATTAAGCCTAAGGTCAAGAACAAAGGAAGCCAATGAATATAATCACGAAAGGAGACAAGTTGAGTCTCGCAGGCTCCGAAGCTTACAAGTTGCAATGAATGGATCATGGATTCGGATTGTCCGTTACTTGTATGAGTCGGCATATGCATTATTTTCTAACTTCACTAAGTTTGATCAGTTTAGTTGCCTTAATGGAAAACAACAACGCCAAGACAAGACTACGGGAGCCTGAAAAGTCCATCTCGGCCATGAAATCAATGGTAATATCAAATTATAATGTTTATCTGCCCAAATTTGAAGAAGAACTTGATTTCATTAGAAACTTTAGGCTGTGGTTGTAAAAGTTACCTGGAAGGTGGTTCTATCAAGGCAGCAAGTATTACAAGATTCTTCTATAAGGAAGGAGAAGGGGCAACTTTATTATCTTAGCGAACTGCTGTCTCGCTTAATAGTTTATAGCAACAATCAATATGTTTCTATGGCTTCATCGCTTGAGCACGCGTGAAAAAGACACTTCAAGGGTAAATCAACTAGGGGCTATTTAAAGGTTCAAAGGAGGTAACTTGAGTTTTGTGAGCATCAGATGAAGCGGCAGCAAGACTCAGACAAGTTTGGCGAAAGTCAAGCGACTATGAAGCATGTGGGGACCATTCAAATGCTTGTGAGTAAACTACATTGCAACCTTTGTTAAGACATTTTTTCAAGAAGAGTATGGGTTTACACAATGAAGAATAAGTATGAGGTCGTTGATATCTTTCGAGAGTGGAAGAAATTAATAGAGACTCAAACTAATCGGAAATTGAAGCGTTTAAGGTCAGATAATGGCGGCGAATACAAGTCAGATCCTTTGTTTGATGTATGTAGAAATGATGGCATTGCAAGACATTTTTCGGTAAGACATACTCCTCAACAAAACGGAGTGGCCGAAAGAATGAATCGCACACAGCCAGGTTACAGGTATGTTTTCCAACTCTGGGTTGGGAAAGCAATATTGGGCCGAGGCAGCCGACGCACGCTTGTCATCAATAGGCTCGCCAATTGTGCTCAATGGTCGACTGGGAGGCGCGTCGTGTCTACCGCTAATTTTACTTGACCGATTGCATATATTTGACTGTCCGAGTTATTATCACTTGACGGAGTCCAAATTAGACCCTGTGAGCCAAGAGTTTCATTCTTCTTGGGATTTGCTAGTGTGGAAGTAAGATATCATTGTGTGTCCAAGTCAAAGAAGATAGTAATATAGATGTTACATTTGATCGAGGCTTCTATGTTGTTGGACAACTAACATTGCAATGAGGCTAAAGCGAAATGACGAGGGTACTCCAACACCGTGAAGTGTTGGTTCATAATTGGGTTCAAGAGGACTCTATTGCGGGGCCAAGATGTCATGTTCCTAATAATAATAGAGCTCATGATGATGGAGCCTATCAGACTGCAAACCTAGAAAACATTAGAAACCGCAAAGTTCAACAATAACAGAAGGACAAGACTTAGCCAGGTGATTTAGATTCCATTATCTTGATTTAGAATCTTGTCATAGTAAGAAAGTGACGAGATCGTATATGGTAAGAAGAGAAGGATTTCATCAAAGAACCATACTAGATTCATGGAGCTCCCTATAAAAGAAGTCGTTGGATGTAAATGGCCTTGCTAAGAAAGATGGTATTCCGAGGAAGACAAAGTCTCATATAAGACAAGATTAGTATGAAGATTGCACGCAGCGAATCGATTACAATGAAGCTTTCTCCTATCGTGAAGTACTCATCCATTCATGTTTTATGGGCCTCGTAGCAATAACGACCTCGAGTTAGCTCAACTCGATGTAAAAATAGCCTTCTTACATGGAAATTTAGAAGAAGAGATCTATATGACTCAACTTGAGGGGAAAACCGTTGAAAAGAGAATCAAGTTTGCAAATTGTTAAGCCTTGTACGGATTGAAGAGTCAGCCGCTATTAACGGTACAAAGAGATTCAATCAATTTAGTGAACCAAGCCAAAGCAGAGTTCATAATCATTAAGATATATTTTTGCAAGTCAGAAGGTATTAACAATATTTATATTCTCTTATATGTTGATTTATGTTAATAGCCCGTTTCAGTAGTGCGAGGCAAAACATAAAAGACCAAATTTTGAGTAAACTTTCCACATGAAAGATCTCAAGAACTCGAAAAATACTTGGCTCTGAAACAAAGAAGGATTGGGTTAAAGGTGTGGTTTGGCCAACATGTACTGACACTGCTAGAGAAATCCACTTAGTATATTATTTAAATGAGATGTCAAAACGTGTGAACACGCCATTGGCTCTGTTGACATGAAGTAGCTTCATTATCACCAACAACCGAAGAAGACATCGGACATTGCCCAATGTTCCGCGATGCAAATGCAATGCCATCAGTATTATATGCGATGATTTGCACAAGGCCGTACATCTCACATGATGTGAGCATGGTGAGTCATATATTCATAGTTCGAAAAGGACATCGTAAAGCCGTAAAGTTAAGACCATGATACTTTCTACGAGAACACTACATGTCAAGTTAAAGTATGAGAGAATGGAGACTATGGGTCAACATGTTATTGGGTATGCAGACTCGATTATGCTGGAGATTTGGATAAACGATGGTCCACTTCAGGTTACATCTTTACACTCGCAAGAGAACTAGTTAGTTGGCGTTCGGCTATTACAAAACAACCGCTTGCTTTGCTCACTAGTGCGCGGAGTACATGGCGCCGACTGCCGCAAAGGAAGCCGCAAGTTGCTTACAAATCTAGTGGGGGATTTTGTATAGCTCGTGAGGCAAGTCACTATTTTGTGATAGTCGCAGTGGTATTTGTTTAACCAAGAACTAAAGGCACCAATTTCATGAAGACAGGTCAAGTTTAATTATGTTCGAGAACAGTTACGGTAAGGAAGATATCAATGCTTAATAAAGGTCGGGTAATTTAAGACAATCCGTAGATATGTTAACAAAGATAGTTACATGGATCAAGTTCAATCATTGTTTGAGCTTGATCAACGCTCTCTCAGATTTATGCCTAAGTATATAATACAGTAGCTATAAATAAGCATTTAGATTACTACTAAGTCAGGGGGAATACGTTGCCTAAAAGTTGAAGCCTAGGTGGAGATTTGTTGAAATAGGCTTACATTGTAGAATAATCCGCACTATTATCAAAACTTCTTTAGGAAGAGTAGGCTCATACTAAACCTATGTCAGAGTCTTAAAGAGCAGTGTATTCGCACCAATAGTTGTTGAGCTTGCTATATAGTGAAGACCTTTGTTATTCTTGAGTATATTCAATGATTGTAACCCTCAACTATTTAGTAATAATATTTCTTCTTTCTCCGTGACTAGTCTAGATTACACGTGTAATCCTAGGAAACAGCAAATTCTTGTGTCCATTTTTATCAAGCCAGGTCCGCTAGTTCATTATTGCTTTCTGCTTTTATTGTCTTCGTGTTTCTAACATTTTGTCAGAGGCCTTCCGGCCAAGAACACGCATTTCTCACCATCATCAACAAAGCAAGCCACCAAAGACTATCATCCATTGCCCAACATTGACAGAGACTAGTGATTCAAGTACATATGCGGCGGGTTTTCTCTGATGTCATAAGGATACCATAAGATATTCATGGCTTAGAGGACGCAAGAAGATCGATTTGTAACAAAATATAGCATATATTGTCGATGGTCATACTTTGGTCATGAAGAATGGGAGCAAATCCTAACAAAAAGATGGTCAACACGTTGTTCTACCCCAATTGGATCGGAATGATGAAATCTATATGGACAGAGCATGCGACAAAGAGTCGAAGGTACCATCATGAAGCTCCACCTCCGAGAGAGCTTTTGCAAATTCTGGAGGAAGCACAACATGCGGCTCAACCGGATAAGCGTGTTCGGGTAACCTCCGAAATTCCTTGGCTATATGATCAGAAAAGGGAAATTGAGCCCAATCCCGAGACAAGATACAAGCAGCCATACGTAACCCAATAAACATGTAAGGAGGTGCAGAGGTCGATGTGAGCATTGCCTTGATCTGCTTATATTCTCAAGGTGGCAAATCAGAGCCCGCCTCTTCTTCAAGGCAAAGAATTAGAGAGACTTCGAATGGACTCACGAGCGCTATGAGTCCTTTCAAGAATTGCGCGACTCAGCCTCTCACCATTGCGAGGCTCGTGGGTCGGGATGTCTTGTGCTTTTACCAAGCTTGCAGTCGCCTTCAATGTCCCTTAACCGAAGAGGAGTATGTGTACGGCCGCATATTAAGTCACCAAGCGATGGCGTGGGCGGAGACCAGAGCATCCCTTTAATAAAAAAAGTCGGGTCTTTCTTGATTGTATGTACCAATGTTCAGGCTTCATATTTTGAGGTACCATGGAAGTAATCATGATCACCACCGCAGCTAGGCCATTGAGTAACCTTTATGCTGGGCTGGCAATATCGATGGGCAATTGAGCCAGTGAGCTCGACCTCCGGTATGACGCGGTCGAGTATCAAAGCCCGTGCCCTAGCCGATTTCTCAGGATGCACCCATGCACACCGACGAGGCGCCGACCGTCAACTCCGGTAGAAATACACGTAAGGCTGGTCCGGCTCAGAGTGTAGACGAGTGAGCAAATGCGGTGGTTCTGGCTGAATTCTATTTTGGTCCCCTGAGGTCACAAAATCGAGTACGCCCGCTTCACCTTCACAAACAGAATGAGCTTGTGATGCAAACATCAATTTTCCAATAAACTTTCATTAGCAATGCTTTGAGGGGCGTAATACATCCATGTAAGAACGATTCTCATATGTCATGGCCATGTGAAGCGGCTTATCAAAATTGACGAGATAAATGAGTGTTGGTAGGATATCTTCTGAGAAGTCCGCAGTTCGACTGCATTTTTCACTTGTCACATGGAGCACACCGGGGAGAAATCATAGGTTGTCCCAGCTTGGCCATGCATGGAGTATGAACTATGCAAGACTCTATCCCGGTGGAATGGGTAGTGGCCAGTTTCCAGCTGGGCTGTATGATATACAACGCCCCGAAGGTATGTAAGAACACTAAAAGCCATGGTACCAGGTGCCTGTAAAATTCCCGAGTTCGAGCTCTCCTCAAGACCTCCAAAGGCTGCAAAGATCTAGAGGCAAAGCTGAGGTATAACCCATCGACGGGTCATCTACCGAGGTATTTTCGTGGTCCGTTGCCAAACGTGTCACCCGAGAAGAGGTAATCGGCAGGAGTCGTAAAAGATGCATGGGGCAAGGGAGCCATATTATTGTAGCAAAGTTGAGTCCAAAGATCGCACGTCGGGGGTATTCTTGCCCTCTCAGAAATGGGTGACGCCTAGTATCATGTCCCGAGACGCTGACGCTTGTCAAAAGCATGCTAGCATCCCGCGTCAACCTCCCTATGAGATGATCAACATCTTTGTGTCAAGGTTCTTCTATCAATGAGGCAATGACATCAGGAGACTGTATGGGCACCAGAGGCAAAGAGGTATACACCATCGTGAAGAGCGACTATTTCACCAAATGGATAAGCCAAACCGCCACACCTGTGAGGACCAGAAGGGTGTGTACGCCTCCAAGGAGATCTTCATTCACCCGGTACCACGGGAGTTGGTCAATGACAACGGGACACACCATAGCCGGGAAGGTCAAGACTGCTATAAGAGCGACATGTAACACTGTGACAAATTATGTCATATCTCAAACAACGGACAGGGTAATCTTTATAAAGTCAAGAAACGGCCCAAGAAGAGGGAGTGCTATTGGGATAAGGAGCTCCCCACGGTATGGTCATTCCGGTTCACGCTAACCTATCATACGGTAGACCCTCTGCCTCCTACAGATGGATCCGACGCCTATCATTTAAGTAAGACTACTCGAGATTTGTACTGGAAGTCGATACTTATAGTCAGAATGGCAAGGTTTCTTTACCAACTTGGACCTTGAGGAAAGAGAGTCGCCATTGACAAAATAGCCCGATACAAAGAAAGCTACCGCCATTACAACAAGAAGCGTCCGAGGTACACCCCCGCAGACTTAGTCTCTCAACGAGCAAAGCGCCTCGCATGTGAAGCTGTGCTTGGAGTCCCTTGGTAGGGCTATACTCGCCCGGAGGGTCATGGGCCGGTCATTATGAATCAAAACTTTCACGGACGATGCGCATCGCTATTCGAACGCATGTCACCTGAGGAGATACTATGTGTAAGCTCATCCTTTGTACTTCCTTTTGTTATTTTGAATAAAGACACTGGGTTCAATTAGAAACTGTCTTAAAAGTTCAAAATAAAGTTCTATGTGGGTAGAGTGTCAATTATGCCCGGCTGCCCAGAGCAGACTGATAGATGAGCAAATTGATGTAAATCTATCTAAATGTTTGAGTACATCCTCTTCCTCGTGAACAAGGCGAGGAACTCTTCACTTAGTCTCACCACGAGGAGGACCCTACACATGGCCCGCCTCCTCAAATACTCGCCATATGAGAGCGTGAGGATCAAGGAGGCGGCCCATCTGCCTTGACCACCAATATCTCACTGTCTCCGCCGTTCCCATCTCACATCTCGAGTTGTCCATCACTCCGAAGAGGACGGCCTCCTCCCGGCAGAAGACCCTTAATTCACCTCCTTTGCCTTCGACGGAGGCCTCGAGAAAGCACTTGTGACCTAGGTTGGAATTTCTTTTACCATCCTTTTTACTATACTGCGCCATCCTATCTTGCTCCTCTTAAGTGCACTCCCTCTCCCTCGCCCTCCTCTTCCCCCGGTGCTACCTCCATTAGCAAAATCTATGTGAAAGACATGACCACGAGTAGTTAATCTTCCTCTTCCCCGGGAACGAGGTATCCTGCTTGCTCAAGCTTTTCCGCCTACCGAGCTTTACTAATCTTCCTCTTGTGTAGTTCCTGACCCTCCAAGAGGCGGCGCTCCACTCTATGCGGGGCTTCTCTGCATGAAGAGCGTTGGCTCCTCCTCTCTCATATCCCCAAAGAGAGCGGGAATCATGACTTGGGACGCATAGGCTCAGAAATGGGGCCCACCGGCCGCCTCAAGACCCTAACCATGGACTACGACCCCTCAAGGATAGGCACGCCTGTCCGCAAAACTGATTCCCTACCGCGTAACTCGAAGGTATGAGAGGAATTCTGGCCGAACAGAGTAGGAGGCCTTAGGAAAGAGAAGGATACACCTCATCGAATCGAGATTTGAGACGACAGGCCAATGAGCTTGTCAAGAGGCCAAGACGGGTCCGCTCAGCGTGAGTCCGTACCTTGCGGGTTCTCGAGAGAGAATCTTCTGAGCCGCTGGGGTTGGAGGTTGACAAGAGCTCCTCACCCAGCCCTTAAATCCGTGCCATGGCTCGACCATACACGGATCCAATCGGCTCGAGGAGGCCACCCCTACATTCCGCCTTTGTAGGATCCCTTCGATCCTCGACTCGTGAACTTGCCTCCCCTTTTTTACTTAATTTTTGAACTATAATTCTGTTTGCCACTTTCGCTGATATGGTTCCCTTTAACATTTTCCCCGTGACTCTCTTTCACTTTGGTGGGCCTATTTTTCTCCAACGCCATCAGACTGGGGCTGCCTCGAACCGTGGAGTCGCTGCATCTTGAATAACGCCACCGTATCCGTCCGACCGATGGATACAGGTAGGTTTCTCCCCGGGAAATGACGACACCGCAGGGTCTCTCCTTCAAGGGGAGTCGCTTCCTGTTGATCCATGAATCGCCGAGTTGTTCTGATCTTTTAAATCTGTATTAATCCTCTCGCCATCTCTAAGCTTAACTCCCCTTGGCGCTCTTTCTCGACCCAATGTGTATCGGTTCCCGAATTCAAATGGGGCATCCTGTTGTCAGCCTCCGATTGTTCAGTCAGGTATCATTCAATTGATTATCGCTCACTTGGATTCATCTTCATGTGAGCAGAAGATGACTTTCTAATGCAAGTTGTCCCACTGTCGCTAATGACACCTGGGTCCGTTTCGATAGTGGACCCATGACAAGCCTCCTCCAAGCCAAGGCTCGATACGCCTGGTCTAAACGAAGAAGCCTCGCAAAACAAAAACCGTTGCCCGACCAAAAATACTCGACGATCAACTCGCAAGAGTTCGGGAGACTATTGTTTCAGAATAGATTTTAGGTATCAAAGAAACTTACTTGATTTGCCTCAAGCGCTTACCTTTTATAGTGTTTTCGACCGCTATCTTATTAGTTTCGATTGCCCTTATTAATATCGAGTAGTAACGGTTCCGGCTCATTAAGATGTTGGATAATTATAATCTTCAATGCCACCGTAAATGTCTTATTAATTGAGCTTGTTTGTGCCGTTACCCACTAACGGTATTCTTCCTCCATAACCGAAATTGAGCGGCTCAAATTTTAACACAAGGCTAAGCCCTCTCCTATCCATGTGGCCCAAAGTTCATTTATTCATGTCCTATGTTTATACAATGTTATCGGGCCGATCACCCATGTTTCAAAATCAGTATCACTAATCACCTATCTTTTAAAATATGTCATACTTGCCTCCCATTTATGAAGTTTTCATAAGTTTCATAATATGTCATGCGCATGGCACGCGTATATTTTTCGGGATATGTTCGACCCTTTACAATTCTATTATTTTTAAGAAAATAAAACCAAAAAAAAAAAATCCCAACTGCACACCCGCCTCCCGAACAACACCACCACTTCACCCGTCCATCATTAGAACACCATCGCATCCTCAATTTAGCTCTATAAATATCCCCCAAAATTCATCTTAATTTTGCTAATTATCCACTTAATTCATCCAAATTTTCCAAAATCAGTTCAATTGAGCCAAAATCAAATTGAATCAAAATTAAGATCAAATTGAGTCAAAATCAATTTTTTCAATAATATCAAGATTTAACAAAAAATTATGCCGAGATTTACGGCGGTGCCAAACAATACACCACCCCAGCTTACAGGATGTATGAATTCAAGGCCTTTGTAAATTGAAATTACTAATTAAAAAATTAAGCAGATTAAATTCAAAAACACTCCAAAAACCAAGCGTTACAAAGATAGGGGTTGTAATTTGGGTTAGTGAATTGATCGAAATACCCTTAATAAAATGTCACATGTTCATTATGTGCAAGACTTAACAGTGTCTTCATACATGAGCACAGACATTTCAAATATATAAAAGCGATTACAAAGACGCTCGAAAAAGGATCGACTAAGAATATATTATAAAACATGTCGATCATTTCTACTTATTAACCCGCATGCATTTTTACTAAAACAATGTAAAGGCTATCATATAAAAGGAAAGAATGCCATATAAAAAAAAATTACTAGGTAACATTTTTCATGATACTATACTTATTTTCATTACTTGATCGATCTAAATCCGCCCTGAAAGTACATACCGAATGAAATAGAGAAAGTGAATATAAGAATCTGAACCAAATGACAAATTTCATTTAATGCCCTAATCTGGTGGTGGTTACATTTTTGTTTACGTCATTTCATGTCATTTGCATTAGTGTGTCTCTACATGATTATTCCGAGCTGGCCGAGTCATTGTCAATTGAAATTGAATTACAATGATTGGTGAGACTAATCGCGATATCTAAATCAGATCTAGATTTAACATCTAACACCTATACAGTTATCTATAATTATTGGCTAGTTCCCATATTTCCTATCATAATTCGTCAAAGCTCTGTTCACCCTCAATAAAACCACTCGTTTTTTCTCCTCATATGGACAAAGATGCAATTCACAATCAGGAAGTAATCAGGGACCTTGAAAATACCTGATATATCTATTTTGGGTACTGACGTATCAGTAAAAGATTAGCAGATGTGGCTTCATTTTTAATAGGTCGAAAATATAAATTAAATAAAAAACATGACTATTTTTTACCTATAAAAGTCATAACAAAGACTTGAATATGTAGCAAACTCCAATTCACACATGACACATAACCTACACAAGCTAATTATTTCGCTAATTTATTACTTCGTATTACATTACAATTTCGAACTCATTCTAATTTAATATACTACTCCCTCATCTCATGAAGTGGTCTACATTGATTTTCAATTGTCATCATCAATACATTTTGAGGATCTAGTACCAAAAATAAAAATGGGATCCTTAATAATAAATAATAAATTTTAAAATTAAACGAGGGTCTAGTGCGATCGCATTCTTTAACTATGTCCATGTCGGATTTATTTACTATCTTAAGCTTCAAACGATCCTGCCTGCTTATAAAATATTTTATTTAAACAAGATTGAGATATGTCTTCTTAATAATATATGAAGAAGATGTAGGACATTCAAATAAGGGCCCCTAATTTCACAACAAATAATTTTGTTATAATTTTTTATCCTTTGCAAATATGAAAAGCAAAGTTTTCAAGGGCAAAAAATAGACTAAACAATACATACCAAAATAATAAAAGCCTTCAACGAACTTAATTGCAAATAAAACAGCAAATCCAATAATTTGCGTATGAAGGTAAATAATTTACCCGTTTTCTCCAATCTATCTTAATGCATGCATTGAAGTTGAGAGACTAAACAATGGTAGGAAAATAACAAAAATGATGGTGCTACCAAGAATGGAACCCAAAGCAGATATATGAAAGCTCCACCACAAAACTAATTACACCAGATTAGTGTTTGTTACTGTATAAAGGAAACATTCAAATATTAGGCCCTCTAAATATGGGGTCTGTAATGCAAAGAAGAATTTTTATTATTTATGATAGGGGTACAAAATAAAACCTGTCAGAGTTTTAGTAAATTCTCAAGATGTTAATGCTTTTATCAAATTTAAGAGGACGACCGCCCAAACTATAGTTCCTAAGCATTTGCTGACGATTTGTGAGATAAAGCTTGGCTTGTTTAGATTTGAGCTTGATTTGATCTTGATAGAAGCTTGACTTGGCTTGATTTGATTTAATGAGCTCGACTTGGATTTGGATAGAAGCTCTAATGAAATGGATATGTGTCCTAGCTTGATGGACTCGAGGCTCATTTTGCACTTGGATATGGTGCTGAGTCGTGTTCTACCAACAGATTCCCCGTGTATCATTGACTGGATCTTTGCCTCGGGACTTGATCCTCCGGCTCCATAGACTGATGATCACCGCAAGCATTTGCGCACTTGGCTTGAGTACTACTGTGGGAATTTGATTTAGTGTTTCACCTTCTCGTGGTGAGACTTGATAAATGGAGGCAAGCTTTATTTGTCTTTGATGATTTGATAGCTTCTGAGAAGCCAATTTATTTGAGGACCTTTAGTGCCTTGATATGACACTTGATTTGAGATAGGACTCCGAGCTTCGAGCTGTATGGAGCGATAGGAAGCAAGTGTTGAAGCACCGTTGCCTCTCGCTTGTACTACAGCGGCCATAGCAGCTTGTTGATGTAGAGTGGGATTTAAGGGATATGACCCAGGTGGGACTTAGTGAGATTTGGCCTGACATGGACTTAGGTAAGGATTTTGGCCTCACTTGAGACTTAGTAGACTTTGGGCCTCACTTGTAATTTAATTCTAAGCTTTGAAGTAGCTTACTTCTAGCTTTTGCTATAATGGCCTTAATGTGGTCAGAGAATCATGATTAGTATGAAGGCCCAGCTTTCCATCCCCACGATATCGATCAACTAGACAGGGCTTTCAACAACAGAAAGCCTCGCCTAGAATCCAGTTATAGGACTAATCCGCCTGTACGCCATCTCGTTATGATGATTTACTGAAATTTATCAAATGTTCATCCAAGCTTAACAATTAGGGCCGCGTAGCTTAATCCCGACATTCAAAGTTTTGAGAAACTCTGAGACTTCATAAGACTTTGCTTCAAACTTGAAATAATTATTGCTTTTATCCAATAATTTTACCTCAGCGCCTGGCCACTGAGATGTTTCTCTTCCTACCAATCTTTGTGTTTTGTCGGGCAAATTTTGTAGAAACCTCGATGTTTTTTTTCTTTTATTTTAGGGTTTTGTGTGTATTTTTTTGTGTGGAATGTCAGTGGATTGTTCCTCATTCATGGAATTTAAAGAGGGGGTAATACAGGTTTCGCCTCAAATGCATTCTTATGATTGGTTGGTTTAAATTAAGGTGGATCACGATTTTACCTGAATTTTCTTGAGTGCATCCGACCACACAATTTAGGAAATTACTTACCTGGGTAATAGAATAGGGGCCTATTCATAAAAAAGAAGGTTCCGGATTCTATTCCAGGTCAAATGCATTTTTATATTGACCTTAATCTTTTGGAGCCTTGATTTGAACCACATAACTTCCCGTGATTCATTTCAAAAACCACATAACTTATGGGTCTTGATTTCGAACCACATAACTTTTTTGTCTTGATTTCAATCACGGTTTCTAGATTCTTCATTTTAAGCCACGGCTTTCTCGGAATGTCTCCAGGCGGTCATTTCACTGACATTTAACGCGAGGTCAAGCTCGAGACCTATTTCAGTCTCGTGATTGTGGTTAATTAATGGTGAAAACCCTTATTTTTTTTACTATTTCAATTCCAGGGCTTCATTTTCGGGAACCCTTGTTCGATCGAGGGTTTGATTTGAATTTATGGTTTAATCGAGAACCCTAACTGCACGTGGCACTTTAGTGGCTCGACTTTTAATTAATTTAATTTATTCATCTTAATCAATCTTAATTATTTTATACTGATGTTCACAGAGATTGCCCCCAAAACCTAGTACATACGCAGTAGGTGTCGGGTTCGACCAAGACAATATCCATTTTCAACTCGTGTTGATTTTCCATGGATTTTATTTACACATGTTGTTCTCTTTATGAATGACATCCGGTATCTCGCTTGGACTTTTGACGAAAGCAATAGATGGACCTGCTCATGTGAATTTAGTGCACATCTTGGTCCTAGTTAACACTCCTCCCTCCGCAGAAGTCCGTAGTCGCAGATTAACCATATTTAGACTACGCACTCTCTGCATTTTGGGGCTACTACAGCCCCATTGTCATCCATGTCATTTGGAGACTCAGAGGGTAGTTGACTTATTTTACAAGGATCTTTTTAGACTATATGATCACAACTCTAGTCAACCTCTGGGCCGCTTCTAAGTTAATTTGTAGGGTATTGATAGGATTTATTGTGACATGAATTGTACGTCATTTATCTCTAATTAAGTCTTCGCCCAAGGATTGACTCAAGTAAGAATTTAATGTGGGATTTAATATCATCCCGTGTTGGGATCCCATTTTAATTTTCACCAGATAATTAAATTTGAGGGTTTTTTATGTTAACATGAATTTAGTACATGTTAAAACTCATTAATTCCGCATCCATACAGATTTAACAGAATTTATTTGTTTGGATTTGATGTTAACATGAATTTAGTACATGTTAAGATCCCGCTTGGAATCTTCCTCGGGGATCCAGATGGTTTTAATAAGAATTATTTTATCTGGAATTTAATGTTAACATGAATTTAGTAGATGTTAAGATCCCATTTTGTTCTCGATCCGTAGAGTGATTTAATGGTACTAAATTCTTTTCCTAAATATAAATATGTTATATTAGTACTCTAGGATTTATTGAATTTATATTAATCCGAACCTCGCGGAATTAATTTTTAATTTTAACATGAATTAAGTCATGTGAAATATTTAAAATAATTAATCTTACCCCATGCTTTTTAGAATTAATTATTTAATTTTAGAGTTTAATTTTAAAGCAACCCTATTTTTAAAGCGATTGGCCGGTATTCGCTTATTTTGGTTAACTGGATAAATATTTGAGATATACTTTTCGTGTCAAAATTTTTCGCCATCCCATGTATTTTTGGATAAATTTTCAAACCACTGCAGAGATAACCATTGTCCAATTTTCCTAATGAAGCTTTACTTGTGCATAAAGGACCAAACAACGGGCTTTTAGGGCTTCGGTTTGCTAGGCTTTGTCTATTTAAACATGAGATGAGACAAAAAATCAAATTTCCTCATCTTTTCGTGATCCTGTATGCCTTGAGGTACTTCAAATTATTTTTTATTTTTTTTATTTTCTTCTTCTTTTCTTGCATAGCTTGATATACTTTATGAGTTTTAAAGGATTTATGCAATCATACAATATATATTCATGTTTTTGCAAGATTAATGTTGAGATTTCCATCAAAGCTATTACTTTTTGAAGACTTGTTTCACGACAAAGTTAGTAACTTTAATTTTTCTATACTTTAATTGCTTGATTGCTCTTATCTTGGATGATGTTGTATATGCTTCATGATGATCTTCACACTTCAATTCACCATAAAAATCAAATTTTCATGACCATGTGAATATTTGACTCTTTACCAATTTTTGTTGTTTGTGATCACCAATTACCATGTAATTAGTTTTGATGATAAAAATCTAATCTTTAGCTTTGTCAGATTCTAAAAGAAATAATTTAGCAAAACTGATTTGGGATTGTCAAACTACAATCAAGCTTTCTCTCAGAACGCCCATAATTTCTCTCAGACGCTATCTATTTTTAACTTTCTATATTCCTCAAGCTTGTTATGAGATGGTTGTTTTGATAGGCAGAAGGTCTCCACCATTCTCAAAGTCGATATTGTTCCAAGTTTCTCACTTTGGGGGTTCGAATTGATTAATCCTGCATTTGGGGAATTTGTTTCGCCAGTCAGGACTTTGATTAGTGTGATTCAAATTTCACGCATCATCTATATTCAGTTTTCAGCCATTTTTTCTTGGGAATTCTCTCGATAGCTTAGACTCCCGCTTAGCCTGTGAATGACTGTGATGTAGATTTCGCCCATCGCTTGCTTTTTGGCTTTTGATTTGGCTGCACTCTTCTGATACCAGATCATGTAGATAACCCTGTATGAATGGAATTTTTAGAACCTACGGTGTATTCTTTCCTTTGGCTGCTACTGTTGTATTTTTTTCTTTTATTTTGTGGCCGAGCTTATGACTTGGGATGTTGGGCACGTGCTTAACATTCCCCTGTTAATATGCTCTTGCTTATTCTAACTCTATAGGTAGGTAGTATATATATCCCTATACCCCGATACCTTTGGGCCGAAAGAATCATGGGTTTTAGTGTATCAGTAGTAATGGTAAATATTCTCCCGCTTTTGACCACTTGCTCGGGGAATTGTTTTATTTTGCCTTCACTCCTTGCTTCAGCTGGCTCCTTCTGCTTGAGGAATGTTAGTAACCAAGGAACTCATTTAAACCTCTTTGGTGTTTGCTTTGACTCTTAGCCTTTTCTTGATTCGATTTGATTATGTGAGTAACTCATGAGTTGAGATATCTTCCACTGCTACTCACAGATGTTGATACTCTCATGAGAGAGAGGATAGCCTTTGGATTGCTTAGTCCCTGCCCGCTTGTCTTTCTTGGAGTGTGTATCACATTAAATTTTATGGTTTGGATTTATCTTGATTTTCTTGTGCTTTGTCTTTTATTTCTAGCTCATCACTTTGTTTACTGCTAGTTTTTTTCTTTTGTCCCAGGTTTGCCAGTTCATCTGTGAGTCCTTGTTAGATCTCTCATGATTGCATGAATGCTTGGGTAACCCCTCTGCCGCTCTTTGAAGAACAAGACTTTGCGGGTTTGGTGGCTGGCTTCAATAGCTAAGATGGGCGAGCTATTGACCCTATCTTGCCACCGGGTCAGGCTCATATGAAGGCGGCCTTTGAGGACTTCTTTTCATGGGTAGACTTGCTAGCCGATTGGCATGAAGAGCTACATCAGAGTCATCTTCGCCATCTAAGTGACCTCCGTACCACCCTTACTCAGACTGATTATCTGCGTGCGTGGGACCAAGCAAGGTTGGAATCCTTTAGTCGTGAGCTTGCGTAGAATGAGCATCTGATGCAATCTTACAGGGGTACACCACCTTCTTATGCTGCATTTCTGCTGGGCCGGCTGGCCGCCATCTTCAAGAACAGTCCATGCTTTGCGCTTGCCGAGGTCCGGGCTATTTGAGAAAGCCATTGATCGCGTAGCACCGAGGGATTCTCAATGGAAGATGGAGTCTCGGGTGATTGTCTCGCGAGCTGTAATATCTCGAGAGATTCTCTTCCCATTCTGCACTATCATGTAGTCTAGCTCTTTTAGGCATTGACTTCTACTTTTCCTTCCTTTCGTGCTTTTGCGAACACATGTATGGATCCTTTTGAATTCAGATAATGCGTATTCATTTTGCTTCATTCTTTGATTGTATACATATAATGTTCTTATGGAACCAAAGAGAATTTGATGAGTTATGACTGAACTCGGGGCTTCCCGAATTGCCTACGTACCTTGAGGGTCGTCCCTCAGGGATCAAGTCAAACGTAGTTCATTTTGGATGGATAGTTTTACTTCATCCATGAATGGGTTAGGTATTTTATGCTCTTACTAATGAGTTGTTAGGCACTTTATGCTCTCGCCAATGAGCTGTTAGGTGTTTTATGCTCTCGCCAAGGAGTCGTGGGTACTTTGTTTATGTAATATCGCTTTAGGTAGCGACCATTTATGGGTCCTACCTGCTTCCCTTCGCTATTTGTCATCAAGTATGCCCCGCTAGGATAGACTTCTTGTATAATGTATGGGCCGTCCCATTTAGGCATTAGCTTAGCATTTTTGCTGCGTGTATGGATTGGTCTTATCACAGCGAGCACCATATCACCCGCTTAATAATTAACGGGTTGCTTATCGGGCTTGTTTTAACCTAGCCATATATAAGAAAACTTTAGGGTTTTTCATGACATAAGAATAAGAAAATCTTTTCATCAAAACCCTAAGTTTCCCGCCTCGGGTGTGGCCGAAAATTCTCCCAAGAGTTTTCGGGGTTTTGGTTTTTGTTCATCCTGTTTACAGCATAAATCGTTCTTGATTCAAATCCTCCGCGACCAATCTGTAGATATCATACGATTGATATCGCAACAAGGAGCTGAAGGGAAGTCAAATTACTAGAATTTGAAGCGTGTGGTTTTTGGTGGAATGTACTCCGCCCACTATAAGTACTGCTCATATCAGAATTATAAGTTTTTGTTATAATAATGTAGTAAAATACTTTAAGATCCTCGAATTCATGGATTGTATTTATACTCATATATCCACAATATTTTCCAGTCAGTGGCATCATGTCGAATTCGTTGCTTTACATTATTTTTATGCTTGTTTTGTTTTTATCAATTGTATTTGATTAATTCTTGTTCATATATTTAATTGATAAATATATTATGAGAATAAATTACCATGTTCTTGATTATTGATTTACACATGTGTTACAAGTTTATGATGATGTATTATCATATTTTGTTAACATGGATTTTGTTTCATAAATTAAAAGGACGATTTAATTGGTTTTGTTTCAAAACAGTTTGTAAAACGTGTTTGGGGAGTGTAAATTTTTTGTAAAATTACAAACTAATTTTTTCTGGAACCCAGATAGCAAGGTAGAAGATTCCATTAAATTTCATAATTTTTGTGTTTTTCTATGCCTCAAAACAATTTTGATATTTTTGACCTGCTTAATTAATAATTAAATATGAAAAATTTATTTTAATAAACGACCAGTGATTTATTCAAGAAAATTATGAAGCTTAAAGAGTTCAAATTTCATAAATTTTGAAAAATTTTTAAAGCTCTAAAACTATTTTTACAATTGAATTAAATTAAATCAAACCGAAGTTAAATATGGAAATATTACCATAAATCGCCGACTGATTCTCTGAAGACGACTCACACGGCGGTTGGGCGCGTGTCGACGTGTCAGTCAGAGGTCGGTCGCTCGAGCCCATTATGATGGTGCCCTAATTTGAAAACCCTAATCTCGAATTCTATTCCTTATTTTGGTTTCCAAAATTACGGGACTAGTTATATTTCGGTTTTTATTGATTATTTGTCATTTTAATCACCTAATTAATTGTACTAATTATGGATGACAATTAATTAATTTTCTTTATTATATCTTTTTAAATTAATTTAAAAAGTTGATATAACAATTATGGTAACAATTTCACTACTTAATGTATTTGTGAACATATTTGTGATAAATATTTTCTAATAGAGTATGGTTAATAATTATTGGTAATAATTATTAATTGACATGTGTATGATAATTGAGTTTATATTAATTAATTTTAATATGTGTAATTACATGGATGAATTAATTTGATAATTACAAACATGCATTTTCCAATTCCATTTAAAATATTTATTAAGTTCATTTATATGATTTAATAAAGTGCCTATATTTTGTAATGGTGATTGGAATGGAGGTATATTGATATGACCCATTTATTTATTTTTCGGTCTGCGAACCGTAATGTTGTAAATGACCTTTCAAGGCCATATTTTCTTATATTTATTTATTTATTGTTTTACCCACAAGCTTGCAAGCTGTCTAAGATGGGTTAGTATATAAACATATAACAAGCGAAGATAATAAGATCATTTCACGTGTGGTACTGTGAATTCGGTTGATCTAAGGCGCATACAAGAATTAGGACTTGTGTTAGTATTTGATAAATACTTGTAATAGGTTCTAGGGGCTATATCGTATATCTCTTGAATGCATTAATTGTTTTATTTTTCGTTGCATGTATCGCTTGATTATGTGCTATTATGCATGAGTAAATGAAAACAAAGTAATAATAATCTCACCAATTAAAATTCTGAAGCAAAGTATCGTCAATTTAAAGGTAATCAATTGCATCAATTGGACACAACTGACGGGCGTGGTGTTGCCAATGATGCATTTGAGTATGACAACGGATCATGTCAGTTGGATTTCCATCAACGCTAGGCTTTAGGATGATCAATCCAAGTAACACTTTGGTTTAATTGCATGCTTAACCAAGCTGCAGATACAATGTTGGGTAGCATCTTGTAAGAGATGCTAAGTGACACAAAGAGTTATGTAGTTTTTTATAATTAGCGGAAGAATCTAAAGATTATAACCGGATTCAAAATGTACGCAGTTGTTGTCGTCAATTTAAGTATAGATCTTGATACTAATATATTTCTCGTGAGATTTGAAGAGCGGTATTTACTTTACAATTTACTAAAAGTGTTTTAGCATGATAGCTTACCGAGTCTCGTTATTTTATTTACTTATTCTGTAGAATTAATATGGCTACCACTATTGCTGCTACCCCTAGAACTCGGGTTCAAACTACATTAACTCGTCACAGGTATGATGGTGCAAATTTTGAGACGTGGTCCTCGTGAGTTGGAAGTTGTCTTCAAATTGCACGGGATTGAATACGCTTTGTATAAAGAAATTCCTATAAGACCTTCCTCGAGGACATCAATACGTGTACGCTCGAAGAAATATGAGTTGCATAAAGGCGACTCTCTAAAACGCAGTGTCTTATGCTTACCTCGGATGGAGCCAAGTTTCGCACTCGTATGATGAGTATCACGTATATGACATTTATCAGAAGCTCTTGAGTGAATCGAAGGAGCGTGCAGAATATGAGAAATACGAAACTTTTCGTGCTCTCATTGACTGCAGGCCGAAATACGGCAGTTCTGATTGCGCACTTGAGGTGATGGATCTGGCCAAGCGGTGCAGATCCTTCGGGATGCAGATAAGCCCCAAGTTAGAGTTCTTTATCACCATGAGATCTGCTTTAGTCGATATGTCTAGGTACATCAAAGGCTATAGCAGGTACAAGGTCGATCAAGCCCTCGCCGAGATTCATAAACAACAACTATCACGATGCTAATGAATTTTTGATATGAACAAGAGGCCTTCCGCTTCTACTGTCGTTGCCTCTAGCGTAAACGTCGCAAGATAGAGAAGGCGCGGTGTCTCAGAGATTCACTATTGCAAACTCAAGGGTCACTGGAAAGGGGCATGTAGGAAATTCAATCGAGATAGGAAAAATGGTTTAATAAACACCAAGCCTAAAGGGGTGTGTTTGTTATCAAGTTTGTACAATTTCTGTTCTACTGGGTGCTAGACAATCGTCAAGGGGTTCTCTACATTTGTCATCGAATATGCGTAAAACCTCAAGTCATGTAGAAGACTCGAAAGAGGGGAAAATGGATCCAAGGTGGGAAATGGCGCGAAGGTCATGCCCTTGCAAAGAGGGATCCATTAGTTTAAATTCTGCCCACGGGCCTTGTTTGAACTTATCTCCGGTAAGGGTACTTATTTTGCGTGAATATTATTTCTATTTCGTTGAATAATGATGGTTTTTCATTTTCAATAGATCCCGAGCAATTTAGGATCACTGTGAATGGGGTAGTATTTTGGTACCGCCTCCTTCAAAATGGCTTATACATTTTGTGACTTGATTAATGAGTCATATAAAATAAACTTAAATGCAAATAAGCTTCAACGACTTAAACCAAAACATACCTATAAGACGGTACTAGGTCACATTAACGAACCAAATCAAGAAACTCCACCTCGTGGAATACTCAAGGCTCTCGATTATGAAACATACTATAAGCGTGAGTCTTGCCTTCGAAAAATGACCAAAATGCCTTTCAACGGGGCTTAAATGAAAGGGCAAGTGATTTATCGGGGATCATACAATGCATGTATGTGGGCCACAATGAACACATCCTGGGCAAGAGGAGGTTGCAACTACTTCATTACATTTACTCCATGACTATAGTAGATACGGTTTGTGTATCCGATGAGACACAAACACAGTCCTTTGAGAAATCTAAGGAGTTCCAAAACAAGTACAAAACCACCTGAACAAGAATAAAGATTCGTCCATAGAGGTGGAGAATATTTGAGTCACGAAGTTCAATTCTCATCTAGAGAGTGCCAAGTATTATTTCACAAATCCTCGTTCCAGCAGAACACAAAGATAATGGCGGTCCGAAAGGAGAAATCGAACCTTTTTTGACATGGCTCTGATCTATGATGAGCCTATCTGATTTACCAGTTACTGGGATATGCAGCTCTAAGCTGCACTCACCTTAAATGTATTTCCAACCAAGTCAAGAGATAAAACCTCTACCTAACCGTGGTTTGGGAAGATCAACTTGGGGTTTTTAAAGATTTAATGTAGTTTTATGTTAAGAGATTAACTAATGATAAACTTGATCCCAAATCCGATAAATGCTATTTCAGGATATCCAAGTGAAACAGTTGGTTACTACTTCTAATTGAAGCAGAGAATAAAATCTTCATCATAGAACAGAGTATTCCTTTTGAAAAGAATATTTGTCCGTAAGGACTGTAAGTAATGGTACCATCTTAATGGTGCTCTCAAGCTGACGGCCGTGTCGTATGCATTTAATGCAGAGCATCTCACATAACACAAGTATTGAACCTTTATTCATAATCTTAGCTTCTGGACTATGAAATAGCCACGAACCAGAGCGCTGGTATGGTGAAGCTTTCATCATTGAAAGTGACGAGCCCACTTCTTACAAAGAAGCAATGAATAGCAAGGATGTTGACAAATGGCACAAGATATTCTATGTACCAAAAACGGTGTTTGTCCTTGTTGATTTACCAAATGGGGCTCTATTGAATGTAAATGGGCATTTAAGAAAAAAATATGATAAAGAAGGAAAACGTTGATACTAAAGTTAGACTTAGAAGTAAAGCCAAACAAGTTCACGGAGTGGACTATGACGAAACTTACTCGCTAGTGGCTATGCTTAAATCCATCCGGATAATCTTAGTCATTGCTGCATTTGACTACGAAATATGGCAAATGGATGTAAAGACCTGCTTCCGAATGCAAATTTATGAAGATGTGTAAAACGGTACAAGCTCCAGTTTTACATGTCCTAAAGGATCTAAGAAGGTATGCAAGTTGCAAAAGTCCATTTATGGTTTTGGCGCATCCCGCAGTTGGAATCTACATTTTGATGAATCAATCAAAGAGTTTGCCTTCATCAAGAACGAAGAAGAATCTTTGTGTATACAAGAAGGTAAGTGGGAGTTATGTATCATTCATAGTCTTGTATATCGATGACATACTTATTATTGAAAACAACGTAGAGTTACTTTAAACTCAATCAAGGATTAATGTGCAAATATTTCTCAATGAAGGACTTAGCGGCTAATAATATATACTTGGAATAAAGATCCACCGAGATCGAGCCGAGGGGTTGATTGACTTGTCGATACTTATGTCAATAAGGTACTACAAAGGTTCAACAGAGTAATTCCAAGAATGGTAATCTCCCATGAGAGAGAGTTCAACTCACAGAGTACAAAGGTCCCACTACTAGTGCCGAGAGGAAATCGTAATGAAGAACATACCTTACGCTCGGCTATAGGATCCATCATGTATGCTATGTCAGACTGTGACAGATGTGTCTTATGCACTAAGTATAACCAAGAGATACCAAGCTAATCCGTGAAAGCCAGTGGATTGCGTTGAAGTGCATCTTGAAGTGTCGAGAAGAACTAAAGATGCTTTCTGGTATATGGTAGATATCAAGAATTAGCAAAGGACAGATACACCGATGCCAGTTTTCAAACTGACAGAGACGACTATCGTTCCCAGTCTGGGTATGTATTTTGTCTCAACGGTGGAGCAGTATCTTGGAGGAGTTCCAAACAGAGTACTGTTTCCGATTCTACCACAGAATTTGAGTATCGCAGTCACCGGCCTAAAGAAGCATGTTGATAAAGAAGTTTGTGACCCAACTTGGTGTGGTACCCAGTATCAGGGCCAGCAGCCAGCTTTTATATTAACATCGGGGCAATAGCTCAAGTTATGAACTCCCGGTTAATATCACAAGTCCAACTAATGCACTTAAAGTATCACTTGATTAGAGATACGGTTGATAGATGTGATGTCAAAGTATGTAAAGTAGGAACAGAGGCCAATCTACGACCACTTTACTAAACCACTAAGTCAGGAAAGTATGATTTAGCATGCAAATAACATAGGTCTTAGACATGTCGCAGCCAAGCGTTTAGGTTAAGGGAGTCGTATGTATTTATTGTGTTATGTGAACAAATACGAATACACGTTTTATATTTTAATATATTTGTTTGCTATGTCTATATGTTTAAATTTACATATAATACATGTAGTATCCTCATGAGTGAAAGGTAAATCCCTAGGTTAGTCTATGTTTTCTGCAGAGGCACATGAACCAAGCACTACACCTCTTCAAGCCTAGAACATAGGATAGCCAAAATTTCGTCGATGTCGATAGTTAGGGGCGGCGCATTATATGACTAACATGGTATTTTGACAAGTGATCAAGATTGGACCATGTTAGCCCGCAGACTAGATCACTGGCCGGTTCGGGTGACCTGGGGAGCTGGAAGGACCGAAACGAATTCATAGAAGATATGTATATCCGTGCCTATGACATTTGTTTAGAATTTTAGATCAGAAATTTAGACCTACGAGTATATGACTATATGTGTTATACAAGCTCAGATTTGACTATGACCAAACGCCTCGCTTTAAGCGGGATTATAACGGCATATGTTGGGTCACACATTGAGTGTGTAGCGATAGATGTTGGATATATCGGGAGGGATTTGTCCATCCTCGAGCATACAAGGAAACATCTCAGCCTTCCGCCACGCTTGGTACTTATTGGTTTATGGGACGCCATGCTTATTCAGCTTCATACTGACACACTTCTTATGGTTAGCCTACTACTAGAGATCGCGTGATAAAGGAATTGTAAGATAATCGCCCAAGGGTGCCGGGAGCACTGAAATCAATGAATTGATTCCATTTATTATGCCCGCTACTTATTACTGTGTAACAATTCATTTACCAATAAGTTAAATGTGATTATCGTAACTTAGTCTTCAACTTAGTAATTGTATATTACTAGTGTGGGTTCTCATGATAACTTAAGTGGGTTATGAGCGACAAGTGATCTTACCATTAATCGTTATAATAATAGTAATTGGTCAATTATTATTATTATACAACTTACTATTATCTAAGCCCAGAAGGTCACACACATACAAAGGACGTTGAGTTATATTTCATGTATGAAATTAGAATCAGATAAATTGAGAAATGTATTTCTCATTCTACAAGGGTTCTACATTTTATGTAGAATATCGATTGAATGAAATAGAATCAATTAAATAGCTATTTAATTGGTCTGAATAATTTTAGTATTTATCAATAACTTGAAAGATTATTGATATTGACTCATTACTATTTAATTAAGCTAATTAATAGTTCAACTTATTAGCAACCTAATAGTGTCTTAACGAACTAATAGAAGAATCGCAGTCAAGCTAATACTTAACGGGTTGCTTATCGGGCTTGTTTTAACCTAGCCCTATATAAGTAAACTTTAGGGTTTTTCATGACATAACAATAAGAAAATCTTTTCATCAAAAACCCTAAGTAGCCGCCTCCCTAATGGGGTACCCTCCAAGAGTTTTTGGAGTTTTGTCTATCCTTGTTTACTAGCATAAATCGGTTCTTGATTCAACCTCTCAGCAGCGGACCAACTAGAGATACTATACGATTGATATTGCAACAAGGAGCCGAGGGAGTCAACTCCACGTTGTGACCTGGAAGTGTGTGGCTTTGGTGGAATTTACTCGCCGCATCAAAGTACTCGTCTATATATGGTAATTATATGTTTTTGTTATAAATAATATAGTAAGCATTTAAGATCCCCTGAATTATGGATTTGTATTTATACTCATATATCCAGTCTTTTCCATCACTTATATCTATGTCTTCATAACATGTCTATCGTGGAGTCATCATATAACTCCCTATCTCGTGATGGTAAAGAGTGGTCTGCCATGAAATCGGCTAGTATTTGCCCCTTTACAGCCTTCTGTGGTATGTAGATGATTTCAAACTACTCTAATTGCAAAAAATTCATCTCGCTAATCGACCGATAACACGTTTGACATCACATACTGATTGGATTTTTCTTTGATATCAAGTGAACTCTTGTGCTTCAAGTAATGCTTCAACTTTTGAATGGCTTAATACCGCGCTAAGCATAGCCGACGCGAGTTCAATTCATTTGGGGCCATTCGACGACTGAGGCAAGAGGTACCTCTTTACCTTCGCTATTTTCTTATGCCGCAATGCCTCACTGACTATTCTTTGTGCTGCCACGTAGAGTATAAGCGGTTTTCCTTGTATGGGCATAGCCAAGACTGAGTATCTATTAGGATACTCCTGACTTCGGGAATTATAGAACATCTTCGCATCCCACGTAGCGAATGCCCTTCTTCATTAACTTGCTGAAAGGCTGACACTTTCCTGCCAGGTTCGAGATGAAACGACGCAAGTATGCCAACTTCCCTTGCAGGCTCTTGAGCTCGTGTAGATTACGTGGTTCCGGTAGGGCTGTGATGGCATCAATCTTTGCCTGCTCGATTTCGATCCCATGTCTCCGAACCACGAAGCCCAGGAATTTTCCTAAAGCAACACCGAAGGCACATTTTTAACTGATAACGTCTCAGCCGTTCGAAGACTGTTCTCAAATCTTGGGGTCAACCGCCTTGTTGCGCCATTTAACTACTGTGATCGTCGACGTAGCATTCTAATGCTTTTAGCAAACATATCGTCGAGCACCTTTTGCATGGCCTTTTGGTATGTAGCACCGGCATTTTTTAATCCGAAGGGCATGACTTTGTAACAGTACACCCCTTTACGGGTCCGGAAGGTTGTGAGCTCTTCATCTTCTCCGTGCCATTCTCGACTGCTATCTGACGATCCATCCATGAACAGCCAGGCCTCGTGTAATGCGGGTGGCGTTCAATTAACTCGGGTATGGGAAGTGGAAAGTCATCTTTAGGACATGCATGATTCAAGTCTCTCAAGTCCATGCATACGATGATTTGCCAATTTTTCTTTCTAACCGGCACTATGTTGGCCAACCATGTTGGGCACTGAACTTCCCATATGAAACCAGCTTCAATCAACATGTTTACCTCTTCTTCTATCGAAGGTACCAATTCTGAGCGAAACCTCCATTGTGCCTGCTTCACGGGCTTTATGCTTTAAAAGCAAGTAGTGGATCAAGCATCTTTGGGTTCAGTCTTGACATTTCTTGTATGTCCAGCTAAAAGACGCTCTCGAATTCTTTGAGCAATGCCACATACTCGCTCTATTCTAGCACGTGACTGCACTGATGTGTTGGTCGTGGTTCATCATTCCGTACTCAAGGTTGATTTTCCAATTCATCCACCGTAATCTTCACGCCCTCTAACCCCGAGGTACCCACGGCGCCTTTCTCACGACTCTCCTTCGGCTATTATGTAGAGGGAGGGATCAATAGACCCTCTTCCAATATGATTTCTGTACAAGATTCCAATATGGGGTGGGATGACAATTAGGGTTTTTGCTCCCTTTGAGTTCAACTCTACTCTCGGCTTATCAATGGTCTATTGATCGCTAAAGAGTAATAGTGTGCTGTCCCAAACTACGCGGTCAGTTCTTGATAGACTATCCTTTCTATTTCTACTATCTTTTGGCAAGTTGTTCAACCCATGTATTTATCACGGCAACTTCTCAGTGATAGTTGTCCCATGGCTTTGTCTTTGATGGGTCATACTGCCTCTCTCGCAGAGGAGGCCATCAGCTTTTTGGACCCATGGTTCCATGTTCTATCTTGGGTCCTTCTTTTGGTGCCACGAAACCTTTAAGGGGCGACGCTGCCACCTTTTCGGGCTGAGTGAGGGGTAGGGTCAGGCCTTCTGAAAGTTTGAGCCTAGGTCTTCCCGGCACTTTGTAATGTCAGACAGCTATTTGTGATGAGGAAGCTTGGCTTGGGGGCGCTTTGACCCTTCTTCGTGCTGGGGTTTGCTCCTCTTATAGTATTTGGCATCAGCAAAGTGGGATTCTTCGATTGCAAATGGATTCTCATCCGCCTTCACTGTTTTCTCCATTCCATCTTTGCAATACTTCAAGCACTGGTGGAGTGTAGAGGGGATAACATTACTGATGTGGATCCAAGGCCTTCCTAATAGGATATTATACGTGACCTTGGCATCTATCACATGGAACTAGGATGTGGTCTCCAATTCCCCTATCTCCAAGTACAGACTTACTTTTCCAAGGGTTCGCTTCCCGCCTTAGTTAAAGCCTTGAATTATAATGCGGGACCGGGCCAGAAGTCTTCTACTGGAGTATGCCTAGCGCTTTCAAGGTCTCAGTGAGGGAAGCGGATGTTTATAACATCCTCATCTACTAAAGATCGTCCACCTTCGCTCACAACCCTAATACATAGAGTGTTTTATTATGAGACCACTTCTGTGCAGGTCTTCATCAAATAACGCGACGGCAAAATTCTCGAGACTCATTGAAGCGGTAGCCAAATCTTAGCGTTTCTACGTAGTTGAGTCTTCGTCGACTTCAACACATACGTGGCATGCTTCGTGGTCCTCATCATCTGAGTAGTCAGCCCATGCTTTCCCTGGGATAAGCTTAAGCCCGAAATTTCTACTTTGATCTCGTGATGATTTATCTTGCTAGAGTTATGTGGTCGAAGAGACTTTGTCTCTTCCAAGGTAATTCGTTCTCTTAAGCAGATCCACTTCATTTTGAATATGAAACATTTTTCACTGATGCCCTAGTATCTTGTGATACTTGTAAAAGTTGACTCCTATGCTTTATTTGCCTCCCTCGGTCTCTTGGAATCAGAGCTCTATGAGCCTTTCATCAACTCACAAACATCTAGTATACTGAATCTATAGAAGGGATATTCCTTCTCTTGCATCTCCTTGAGTGTGAGAGGTTCTTTTTCCTCTCAAGGTCCGCCCGAATCTTCTTGGTCTGAAGGGAACTTTGTTGCTTTTGTAGTCAAGCGTGTGCTTTCTTCATTTGAAGCTTTTGGCCTCTTAGGATCAGATGGTCTTCGGTAAGAGACGGGCAGAGGACACGTGTTCTTTATTTGCAATGAGCTCCATGTCATATGCCCTTGTTGCAAACTACTGAACGCCCCTGAAGTATTCTCATGATGTACTACAAGTCCCAATGCATTCCTTGGATGCATGTCGATAGCCGATGACTCTGGTATCTATCCTTGTACTTTCCAAGTTCGCATTTCCACAAGCTAATGTTCAACTGATCTTCTTTTTGTTTGCAGCAGCTAGCTCCACTAACTATCCTCTTGTACTGAAGAAGCGGTTATGAATTCGTTTTCGCTTGAGCCCAACGATATATGGAGGCAAGCCAAGCCGCCTAATGCAGTTCGAAATGGAACGTTGATCATTTCATCCCCTTCAACTTAGGATTATTGCATGTTTCAACAAAGTGGGCTATGTTGTTTGGGGATTTTAAATTCCATCGAAGTGTTGGAATTTGGGTGGTCAGATAGCCCTTAGGCATCCTCACCAAGTCTATACGGGAGTGTATAGGGACTTATTGGCCCCCAAGATATACTCCTTCAATCGTGGCCGTTGAAATCATCTCTATCTCGCTAGAATGATAAAATTTTTACTCTACCGTTGGTCCTTGGGTGATGACCCTAAGGCAGGCCGAGGGACAGATGGAGCGTCCCATCTCCCATTTTAGAGGCCAGCGCCTTGTTTTAGATAGTTTTACGCCTTTTGCTCTAATGCTCTTCATTAACTATCTTTCCGATAGCTTAGCCACAGAGTCATCTTGGTGGAGCCATTTGGTGTTGCATCTTCTCGCAACATGCTTTCTACTATCCCCGTTAGGGCCATCTTACTTAGAGGTAATACTACCATCATTGATGGTGCTGCGAATCCTCACAGAAGCCGGGTGAACGAGCGACTCGATTGTCGATCCTGGCTAAGTGTCTTGGGTGTAGAACCACACTGCTTGAGTTCTCCGGGTAAATGTCAATGGGGTTCTCTATCTATGTGTTGAGAAGGTTCCTTAGTCAAACAAATACCGGATACTCTCTCTCTTTATGACTCGATCTACTTCTAGAGCTCCCCGGCAAATACGTAAGCAGCGTGAGACTTCAACAAGGTCTTTCTTGAGGGACAACTCGATCGGTCCTGTATTTGATACACTCTGCCTTTGATGTGGACTCCCCTTTCTCCTTGTGTAGCCTTTGATACATGGAGAGGAGTTGGGATATTCTCTTGAAATATCTCGTTGTCGGGTGACGGCGGTAGTTCACGCTCCCACCAAGGCAAGCTGTAAAGAGAAATTTTATTATTTATGATAGGTGCCAAAATAAACCCACCGTAGGGAAATTTCAGTGTGCATGTTTTATCAAATTGAAGAGGATCGACTGTCCAAAACTATAAAGTCTTGGCATTATCACGACATTTGTGAGATGTCGGGCTGCTTGACTGAGCTTGATTTCGATCTTGATGCTTGACTTGATTTGGATTTGATTTGAGCTTGTCTTGGACGGATAGAAATATGTGTCCTGGTATTGATGGACTTGAGATTGGGTCCGACTGATATTGTCCGAGCCGTGGTTTCAAGGCATTCCCCGTGTTGGTTTTATGAACTTGACCCTGGGTCTTGACTTGATCTCCTGGCCTATATTAGATTCGATGGACTTACTACAAGATTTTGCACTTGGCTTGAGTATCATCATGGGACTTTAGATTTAGAGCCACCTTTCGTGGGTGGCACTCGTAATGGATGTTATTTGTCTTTGATGACTTGGCATTCCGAGAGGCCAATTTGTTCGAGCTGACTTAAGGCCTTGATATGACACTTGATTTGAGATGCACTCCAAGCTTCAAATGATGGAGGATAGAAGAAAGAAGAAGCACACGCTTGTACCTAACGGGCCTTGCCTTGTTGTCAGAGAGTGATTTAAGTGGATATAGAATTCCAAAGTGGACTTTAGTGAGATTTGGCCTCACTTGGACTTAGTGTGATTTGGCTCACTTGGGATTCTAGTGAGATTTCCAAAAAGTGGGACTCACGCGGGACTCTTAATTCTTAAGCTTTGAAGTAGTGTTACTTCTAGCTTTTGCTACAGCGGCCTTAGCACTTTGTGGTTGTAGAGCGATGACGGTAATGGGCGTGGTAAGCTTCCAACCTTTGGCGATAATCGATCAACTAGATATGGCTTTAGCAAATAAGGTTTCGGCCTAGAATCCAATTTATGGGGACCGAACGCTCAGTGTATTCCTATATCTAGGTTTTGATGATTATCACCAAATGCATCGATGTTCATAAGAGTTTTTGAATAATCGTGCCTTTAGCTTAATCCTCGAATATTCAAGCGCTTCTGAGAAACTTTCGCCGATTCTTCATAAGATTTAGCTTCCAACTTGAAGAATTATTGCGTTTGTGCAATAATACTTAATTTCAAGCTCCTATTTTGGCCACCTGGAGGTATTTTCCAGCAATCATGTGGTGTTTTCCTCATGCAGCAAATCTCAGAGGTTTTTTTTTTCTATATTCTCATGGGCTTTGTGTGTATTTTTTTATTTGTGGTGGAATGTTGTGATTGTTCATTCATGGAATTCTCGCCTAGGATACTACAGGCTTCGGTCTCAAATGTTTAAGCTTCTCACACACAATTTCGTGTGGATCACGATCTGACATTGAATTTTGAGGCAAAGATTCGGATCAGTCGGATAATTTAGGGAATCACTTGTTTCAAATAATAGAAATAGGCTTATTTCACATAAAAGAAGGTCTTGACTTTTCTAGGTCAAATGCATTTTCATATTGGCCCCGACCTTTGGAGTCTTGATTGAACCACAACTTCTCGGGATCTTGATTTCTAAACCACAAAACTTCTCAAATCTTGATTTCGAACCACATAACTTCTAGTCTTGATTTCAATCACATGGTTTCGAGATTCTTCATTTTGAGCCACATGACTTCGGAATGTTCCATATGGTTGATTTAACTGTCAAAATTAGGGGTTTTCGAGCCCTAATTTTAATTGACATTTAACGCGACGCTAGTTTCTCGAACCCTATTTGAAGTCTGGCCAAATTTACGGTTAATTAATGTAGAAAACCCTTATTTTACTTCCGACACTCTCATGGGCTTGGCTCATGGGAACCCTTGTTCATTGGGTGGTTTGATTTGAATTTAGGTTTAAATCGAGAACCTTAACCACTAATGGCATCTTAGTGGTCAATTTTACTCAATTTTAGCTAATCTGTCTTTTAATCAATTTAATTATTATTTTCATATATTTTCGAGCATTCATGTGATCCTATTCAAAAACCGTGACGCACACCTCGCGAGCCTACACATTTAACTTTGATAACAAATAAAATGATGATATATATAGGAAAGTAGGTAGGTTAATAATGCTAATATTTTGTATATATTTTTCAAGATTAACAAAACAACATATGTAAAAAAAATAATATAAAATTGAAAAAAATAATAGTTATCAAAATTCAAAGCATGACTACAAAAGTGGGGGTAAGAAGAGAAAACATAGCTCAAATTAAATTACCTGCCAACATATGCCAGATTGGTACAAAATCATATATCATTGCTTTTAGGGCAAGGAAAATCAACATCAAGCATTATTATATTGCCCAAAATCTTCTTAATTATACGGAGTAATAAGCTCCTAAAAATCATAGCCAAACACTATGCAGTACATGACAAATAGAGAACACCATTATTGTTGATGGTTTAGTCAACTTTCTATTACTAGTACTCTTATAACATTAGAAAACTAAATTTAGATCAAGAAATTAAAGAATAACTCAATGCTGCTGTCTCGCCGTCACGGATGGTGACTGTTAGATCCTACTTTTCATACATAAATTTGGTTCTCAACTCCAATTTCATTTCACTTGGCAAAATAAACTACCTCTATTCAAACACTACCAAAAAACACCAATATTCCTCTTTTTGTCCCAAAATATAAGTCCACAAAACTATAGATCGTGCATGTTATGGAGCCTTTCAATAACAATAATTTCGATGATAATAATACTTCCATAACCCCTTTTGTTATCAAGACTTATCAAATGGTGAACGACTCATCTACTAACGGAATAATCAGTTGGGGCAGAGCAAACAACAGCTTCATCATTCTTGAGCCATTGGATTTCTCCAAACTGATTCTGCCTTCATATTTCAAGCACAACAATTTCTCCAGCTTCGTTCGACAACTCAACACCTATGTAAGTAAATTTTTGAGAAAAACAAAATGACGGAGTATATGATATTTTTTCTTTAACAAAAGTCCGGACCACCTATTAGTCTTTTACATGAGTCAATTGTTGATAAAAACAAAATTACGGCGTCTATGATATTTTTTCTTTAACGAGAGTCATGATCATCTATTACACTTATGTTAATATTAATTCAATCCTACTGCCAGGGTGCCAGTGTGGACGATAGGCAGAGCCAACCTGTACCTGACCTACCTGAGTTTTCAAAACATTCATATGAATCCTTTAAGTTTAATAAAATACAATATCATTTGTAATTATTATTTAGCCTTTTCAATTTGGGCCATCGTAATTTTACAAAAAATACATATGAGTCCTTTAAATTTCAGAAAATATAATACGGAGTATATTTATTTAATATTCAGGCCATTGAATTAAAATTTGTTCATTATTTGACCACTCTTGTTTTTGAACTGGATTGCAAGCATTGATTTGACAGAATATTTTAAGTTTTCATTAATATCTTTCATTTAATTTTTGTTTTTGTAATAAGGGTTTTAGAAAAGTAGATCCAGATAAATGGGAATTTGCAAACGAGTGGTTTTTACGAGGGCAGATACAATTGCTGAGGAATATCGTTAGAAAGAAGAATTATGGTAAAAGTATTTTCCATGTGAAAAATGAATTAGTGTGTGAAGAAGATGAAGAAAATGAATTAAGAATGGAAATAGCAAGATTACAAAAAGAGCAAGAAGTTATGGATGAAGAATTAGCAAGCATGAACAAGAGGATCGAGGCTACAGAGAGAAGGCCGGAACAAATGATGTCTTTTTTGTCCAAAGTTGTTAAAGATCCTCAGATTCTTCCTCGTATGATGCTAGAAACGAAACAGAGGAACAAACATATTATCGAGATGAATCCAGCAGATATTAGAATGTCACGAATGATTCGTGAGAAAAAGAGAAGGATTTCGATTTCTGATCCATCTTCATATAATGAAGAAAATGAAATGAAGTTGATGAAAGCTATGCCAATTTCGCGTTCAACGGATTGGTTGAGTCAAAATCAAGATGATCAAAATTGACAGTTAGTTAATGGGTGGTTCTTCAGCCGGAGGGAGTTGCTACGCTTCGCCTCTCGTCGATGGCGGTTATCGGCACGACGACAACATGGGTAGTGGGCTGTTGAATTATCACGGGGGAGTTGTGGTTGAGGAAGATACGAATCTAACGCCTTATCCGTTCTCACTGTTCGAATGTGGTGGGTTTTATTAGTTCACGTGAATTTCATGGTCTCAACTCTCATGTAATAGTTTATTATGTTGGTTTACTAGAAGCAATATGATATGGTGGTTGTGTATTTATTAGACCATCAAGATTTTCTTTGATAAAACAAAATATACGAATTAGTGGGAGCACCGGAGCACATAAGTAGCTACATTGCCCTACATAGATAAGCATATTTGTGGCATTTATATATGTTTGTATCATAATGGAAAAGGTCCTTGTATAATTGTAGTAGTAACAATTACATGATCAATGTCATGCTCGGGAAGGATAAATTTGGTGCATAGTATAATTCAACCCACCAATTTACATATTTAACACTCCTGTAAAAAAAATTGTCCAAATAGCAACCTCCCTTATAAAAAGCCAAATTTACCTCCCATTAATTATTACACTACCATCTCTCGCCATATTTCTTGCTTCTTTTCATCATACGCCCTTGTCGAAATCGCCTCTGACCTCACAGCACCTCTTTTTTCTTTTGAAATGTACCGAGAGCCTTTGATTTTCCCAAATAATCTTGGCGTGAAGTGGGGGAGAGAGGAAAGTCTTGAATCCGGGGAGGGGTCGGCTTGAATCTGTGAGGGGAGGGAGTGGGGGTCGCGAATCCGGAAAAGGGGAAGGGGTCATGACTCTTTGGGGAGAGGAGAATTTCATAATTGGTGAGGAGGGAGAGCGTTGGTGGGAGGGGTGGTGGCGGGGTGGAAGTAGGGGTGGCGGGGAGTAAGTATGGGTGATGATAGGGGGTGGCGGGGATAGGTGGGGGTCGAGAGTCTGATAGTAGTGGAACAGATGGGAGTGGTGGTTTGAAAAAGAGGAAGAAAAAAGGGTGAGGCATGTTTGTCTTTTCGTGGGGGTGGGTGCTATTTAGGCAAAAAAAATAAGGGTGCTAGAAATTAATAAATTTGGTCAAAGTATGTTATTTTGAGAAATTTCTATACTCGAAGAGGTTCTCTTGTCAACGTTTACATGTTCTCTTGAGCTATGGCTCACAGTATTGTCACGAGCAACTCTACTTGGTCCACACAGATACTAGGTACAAGTCAAGTTCACTCATAAATTTCTTAATCCATGAGCTTTTTTAGAACTTCCGATGTTGTAATGTACTTTATTCTTTAGAATCGGCAATGAGTACTACATTTGGAGCTTCTCAGAAAGCTGCTCCTGAATTAAGACAAAATGCGTGCCGGTGGGGTGGTGGTGTCGTAATGGAGTTTGGAGCTAGCATGGTGTACTAAGTTACAGCCCAGCTTCTTGCATCTCCACCGTATACCAAGATGAATCTTTGGTTGGCACCATAGGATATGAAATGTCCTTGTTCTTGATCAATGGCTTTCGCTTTAAGTTGACACAGTACACTACTCGTAACACTTAAGTGTAATATGTGAGTCGTGTCTTAATGACATGACATACATGATGGACCCTATAGCGAGCGAAGGAATGTCCTTCATTTGTTCATACCGGCGCTAGTAGTGGGGTACTATGACTTCTTGAGGTTGAACTTCGTGTCTCATGGAAAGATTACCCTTCTTGCGATCAACAATTCTAAACATTTGCAACTTGCTTATTCATATAAGTGTCTAAGCGAGAATCGATGAGCCGTTTGGCTGCGATCTCGATATATCTTGATTCACATAATGTACTATGCTTGGCATAAGTCGCCATCGAAAATATTTACCTGACAATCTTTGGCCCGAGTTTATTAACTCACCATTATTTCTAATGATTAGTATCATGGGACCATAAATGTAATATAAGCTCGGCTACTTCCCTCTTGTATATACAAGATTGACTATTTTTGGTGAATCCAAAATTCTTGATTGATTCATCAAAATGGATATTCCAACTACGAGATGTTTATGGACCTTTGTAGCTTACATACCTTCTTAGGTCCATTGGGACATGTAAAGCCTGGAGGTTGTACCATTAAGACCATAAATGGTCTTTGCATCCATTTGTCATGGACACTTGACGATGGAATGCGGCAATGGATAAGATTATAAGATGGACTTAAGTATATCCATTGGTGAATAGGTTTCATCATAGTGATAATGAATTTGCTTGAAACTTTTTACCCATGACTTTTCGCTTTGAAAACATGGACATTTCAAGTTTATCATGTTTCTTCTTGAATGCTCATTTCGGTCAATAAGGCGAACCGCATTAGGTAAATATAATAAAGGACAAATGTTAACTGGAATATAACCTTAGAGGGGGGGTTAATAAGGTTTTAAGTTAAGTTATTATCTTTTTCGAGTTTTAATTTAATAATGCAGAATTAACAAACTATAGGAATAAAAATAATATGATAGACCATTATGACCTCGAGAATGATTAGTCAAAACAAGCAAAATATGATTAGCTAAAATAACAAGAATATAGAAAGTAAAAGCAAAGATAGAAAAGACGTCACAACGATTTTAAGAGCTTCGGTTCACAATGCTCGGCCGTCGGCTTTCAACCTCGGGATTTGGCAAGATAACTAGCTCTTGAAAATTGTTTGATTACACACAAGCAACTTCTCTCGAGACTATTATCGAACACACAGCCTCTGACAGTGACCCATTTGCAAGCCAGAATTTGACACCTAATCTACCTAGATGGGAACCCAAAATACCCTCTTAGGATTTCTTCAGCTACTCCAATAGGAATAGCAAACCTATGCTACACCATACAGTTTCGCTAAATCATAATTAAGGATTGAGTAATACAATTTGCATGACTAGGAAACTCTCTGCAAAAGATAATGAAGATTAAATGTGAGTTATTGACTTTGCCTTTTTGAATTTGAAGGAATTTAATTCTTTGAGAATTAGGTCAAAAAGTTAGTGTTTAAAATAGAAGGTGACATATAGTGCAAAAAATAGGCTGAAAACGTTTGCATCGAGAGACCCCATCCCGAGACCCGGGGGGTCTCGATGAGCCTCAGGCCAAGTGCAGCAGTGCTACTTTGTGTGGGCCCTAGCAGGAAGTGGGGTCTCGTCATCGGACCTATCGAGACCTACCCTCTCGATGGGGTCTCGTCCTCGAGGACCTTGAGCGAGACGGCCTACCGATGGGGTCTCGATAGTCCGATGTTTCTCTTCCCAAAATAAGAATCGTTTGAAGCCGATTCTACCGAAACAAATAACCATAGCGATCATTTTATACGAGCCTTAACAATGAATCAATCTATACTTAGGATTAGAAACTACGGACTATCAATTTTAAAACTATTCAAGATTAAAATCGCAAAAGTCATTACTCTCATGCATTTAAAACAACATATACTAAAGTGTAAGAGTTTCCTTCTGACACTTTATAATAATGAAGACCACGAGGCTCCTTGAATAGCTTGGCGTTTGTTAGACTTCGTCATGAGCCTCAATCGACTCTTGTAAGGCGCTTAGGCTTATTAAGAATAAACGTTACGTTCGCCCAGCAGAGATTAGTTAGTTTAAACAATTTATTTATCTTCAGGTTGAATCGAATACCGTTATTAATAAACCTTGTTTTGGTACATCGAATTCATCTCAGATTTCATGGCTATCAACTATTTATCAGTGTCCATGCTATTCATCGCTTCCTCATAAGAGGTAGGCTCGTCACTTTCTACAAGGAAAGGCATATACAGCGATGCGGTTCTCGGCGACTCTTTTGAGCTCGCCGAGTTGGTTTCTTCCGCGGCTTCTTGTGGATTAGAGCAGTCTTCTATATAGAAGACGCGATTCATGTGGTGTGTTAGTTGTCTCTTAAGATTGTATTGACATTGCTTCATCGAGTTTGAGTTTTCAAAAATGAGCACTTGTCAACCAGTCATACGGGCGGATATTTCTTTGAGAATGCGCATGTTCTAACAATGAATATTTTATTTTCATGCTTGAGTAGAAATGTGTCAAGCTGATTTTCCTTTAGATATCCAATGAAATAGCATTTATCGAATTTGGTCGCAAGTTTATCGTTTGTTAATCTCTTAATATAAGCTTCACATGCCCATATCCTTAGAAAACTTAACATGGGAGGTCTCCCAAACCACAATTCATGAGGAGTTTTCTCTACTGATTTAGTTGGACATTTGTTTAATGTGAGTGCCGCGCTTTGTAGTGAAAATCAAGCTAACTGGGAGATCCGATAGGCTCATCTAACTGGACCATGTCAATGATCGATTTCTCACTTAGTGCGTCATTATGTTGTGGCGTTCCGGCTGGAGTGAGTTGTGAAATAATACCACACTCTCTAAGATGAGTATTGAACTCATGACTTAAATATTCTCCTCCTCTATCAGACCGAAGAACCTTTATAGTCTTGTACAATTGGTTCTCTACTTCATTTTGAAATTTCTTAAATTTCTCAAAGGATTCATACTTGTGTTCGTCGGATACACAAAGCAGAGTATCTATTAATCATTAATAAATGTTATGGGTATTCATAAGCACCTGCTGCGAGGCGTGTTCGTTGGCCAGCGTACATCGGTGTATGATCTGACTAAATCACTTGCCCTTTCATTGTAACTAGTAAAAGGCGATTTAGTCATTTTGCCCAATAGGCAAGATTCACACTGATCGTACGATTCATATCGAAACTCTCAATTATTCCACTGGAGTGAAGTTTCTTGATACGATTCTCGTTTATATGACCTAGTCTGCAATGTCATAGGTATGTAGGATTTAACCTCTTTAAATTTATGTTATAATGCATGATAGATGTGTGCTCTTGACCGGTTGTAACTTTCGCCATTACGTAGATCCATCTACTCTCTTCCGAGTCTTCTACTTGGTAGTTCTGGACTATATACGATTCCGTGCAACTTGAGGACAACCTTCAACTCACTGGACTATGTCTCACAATTTGCACCATTATACATGCAACAGTTTAATGTTATTTGAAAAAGATTATTAGATGTTGTATGGATAGCCATTTCAACTCTACAAGAATAAGTATGTAAAAGACAATACTTTAGCAATCTATCATGTTAAAAGAATACAAAATAAATTGAAAAGTAATACCAATACTTATAATCTCACAAATTATATTAGTATGCAAGATTGGTGTGTTAGAATTGAAAGCAGCGACCTTGCGTACATTTTGAATCAGCGATAGTGTTAGCAACAATTGTACCCGGGGACGCCGTCTTGTGTCGGCTGGCATGCTAACGAGGATGTTACGAGGCAGTGTATCATCGAGCCCTAGCATTGGTAAAATCACGGTTTAGTCTCGATTAAGCCAAGATGTTACTTGGAATGGTCATCTAAAAACCCATAAAGTTAGTGAAAATCCTTGGCAGCGGTCCGTTGTCATACCCAGACACAACTTTGTAACTTTGCCATCCTGATATGCCCAGTAGATGTGATTAGTTGCACAACTTTAAAATTCACTTGATACTTGCTTAAATTTAGTGGTGAGATTAATATTATTTGGTTATTCATTTAACATGTGTAACATCACATACTCAAGTAATATGCATATCATGAAAAATAAAAACAAATAATATACATTCAGGAGATATATGATGGCCTAAAATACGCTAATACGACACTTAAACTGGTGTAGTCTTGTACGCCGCGTCGCGGTATAAATTCCCAAATGCTCAGTGATGTATGTGGTAGTGTCATCTTCAATACCTCCATGGTAGTACATAAAATCTTATCTGACTTAGACAACACGCGAATCTGCTGAAACTTTGTGGGTATACAGAAAATAAATACATCAAATTAAATACAACTCAGCAGGTCGTTTACAACGAATAAACAGTTCACATACCGTATTTAAATAAATAAATAAATAATTGGGTCATATCAATACCTCCTTTCCATTTTCATTATAATATATATAGACAAAATTTAAATCATATATCATGGATTTAATGCCCATTCATGTGTCCATCTGAAAATATACCAATGAAAATTAATTAATATATATATAACATACGATTGATAATTATTATAATAATTATTATATATATATAACAATAAAATTACTTGCAAGTAACTATGTTTAATATATATTAAGAGCTAGATAAAGGTCACCATGTTTATCCTTTAGATAAATTAATATTTAAAAGGATAATTATTGAAAGTGTTAATTGAATTAAATAAAATTATCTTAAATTAGGCAATTACAATTAACATAATTTAATACATGTTATTTGTTCATAAAAAGCCAAAACTGAATTTATCTAAATTTTTAAAATACTAAAACTAGGGTTTAAAATTAGATTGAGCCTTTTTCAAAATCTATGTACATGAAAACTAGCATGGATGGACGGTACTTGCCATACCACTCTCTTTTAAGGGGAAAATCTAATGCCCGACGGCAAAATGTGTGTGTGTGTGTGATATGTTTGATATGATTTGATTAGTGCCTCGTACTATCGAATCGTCTTAACGAGAAAGCTCATCTCGCCAAGAACTCCGATGTTAGCGTGCTTGACTAGGATAATTCTAGGATGGGTGACATAATTCTAGGATGGGTGACCCTCTTGGGAAGTTTCTCGGTGAGCACGTTAGTGAGGACAAAGCGTCTTTGAAATACTGCGTGGTGGTTTGTGGGCGATCCGTCAAATCTAATAATGCACTTAGAACCGGTGCGGCAAGACAGCGTTATAGAAAGTAGGCTGCGTAGCGCCGTAACCGCCCGAAATGTATCGAGCCGGCCGGATCTGGCCTTGGCGTGTTCGTTTTTGGTAATTAATTTCCAGTTTTACGTTTTAGTTCAATCTTTTTGCAAAATCATTTTGAAGGGTTTAAGCTATTCCAAAAATTCTGAAATTTATGTAGAAAATTCTTCAAAGTATTTATGAATTAATCCAAATTGAATTGGATAAAAAAGTTTTAACAAAAATTATTTATTCACATTTCAATTGTTAATTCATATTAATTTCGGAAATTATTTAAATATATATATCTCCAAAAATTTAAAATTAAAATCAGAGGCATTCTCTATACTAAATTCTATTGTACAAAAATTTGGATTTATAAAATCTTGAGTTTAAAGCGTTTAAAGTAAACTATTTTTAGTTAACCATAAAAGAAATCAAGTCCCTTCCAATTTGTAAGAACAAATTGTACTAATATCAGAGATATTCCATATATGCAATAAAGATGAACTTGAAATATGAGCACATAAAATTGACCTGGATTACAATTTTATAATACACATTTATACATAAACATGTACACATAAAATTCATTAAATATACATGACATGAAATTTAATATTTTAGTCGACATTAAACAATCTAAAAAAGCTCTTGATGCCACTAAGGGAATATTACATGTATAAACTTGATTAAACTTAATCAAAATATACATAACAGGATCTTCAGATGATTTAATATCATATAAAATTATGATACTTACGATAATGCAGTAGAATTCGATAACAAAACTTTCATGTATACCTTTGAATTCCAATTCCTTAAGCGTTGAGGTAGTACCAACTGAAAAGTTGATCCGCACGGAGAGGTTGAATCTGCTTGGATTTGTTATAATACAAAGGGAATTGGATGATTGAATCAAAGCAAATATGCGATTTTGCTTTGAGTTTTAGACTATCGAGGAGGGCCTCTTTAGCCTCCCCAGAGTTTAGATTTTGTGTCATGTAATTAACCTACTAAAACACCACATATATATAAACATATATATATATATATATATATATATATATATATATATATATATATATGTATTTAACCTAATAGCCTAGCCTAATTAGTTAATGAGCCAGCTCGTTATGAAACTAACTCGTTATGTCTTATCAAGTTATTAACAAGCTCAGCTAACTAAATTATTAATTGAACGTAACAAGTCAATTAATTCAGGTTCATCCAAAATATATTTCACTTGTTGTATGATTATCCCAATTGAGAATCTCGTTGATTACAATCAACTTCTCAATTTATCAAGTGTAGTTTTATTTCATTCATGAAATATAATTCAACATTATTGTATGTGTGTGATACAGCTCGGATAATAGCATCAGGTATAATAATATAATAGACCGTTAATATTATTACTTTGACAATGAGATAACCCCGTGATATTGTCATGAGAACCCGATTAGTAATTACAATTACTATTATTGAACTTTCTGTTTATGTAATCTCATTTAACTAAACTAGTAAATGAATTATTATAACAATTATCGCAACGGGCATAGTAAATGAAACCAATAACAATTGATTTCCAACAAAGCCTTCCGGGTTGTGCTTTGATACGCCTTAGTTCAAATGGAATAACTGCAAAATAAGTTCGGTAGCCGGCCGAGGAAATACTCCGTCAAATTCGATGAAATCGAGAGAGTTTGATTTTTGTAAATAGATTTTGGGTGTCAAGTGAGCTGCGGTTGTTTGAGTTTACCTTTTTAGATGCTTGACCATTACCTTATTAAGTTCTTGGTGATCCTATTATTATTGGGTAATGCTTGATTTAGGCTCGTTAAAGGTCTTTGAATGACGATATGATCTTTAATGTCACTCGTAATTATCTTCTTAATTGAACTCATCTTTGTAGTTATCAACTAATGGATCCGCTTTCTTCATGAACCCATTTGGATGGCTCGATACGGTGTTCGGGTTTGCCACTTTGGTCCATCCTTGTGAAGCCCCGAGTCCACTTGACCGATAATGCCGTTAGTGCAGTGGAAACACGGTGAGCAGGTCCTCTTTAAAGACCGATCCTTGGACCAGCCCAAAAACTTTAAGTATATGAATGCGATTACATTATTTAATGGTTACAGTTTATTCATTTGAAATCATATTTAACACTTTGTGTGTTACTTTTTATTACGTTGATTTAAAATATCTTGGTCATATTTATGTTATAAATTAATGGGCAAAGGTATTAACACCCGTCGGTATTACCATCTTCAAATTCATACATTTGTGTGATACTTTCCGTAATACCCGTCAAACAATTAAACATACTAAGCAAGCCATTCCGTAAATTTGACGCTAATTAATTTGTTAAAAGATTTTTAAACCCGGGCAATTGTTTGAGTAGTTTTTAAATAGAATCATAAAACTATTTAAAAAAGGGCAAATGTAATTATTTGGTTTAAATAAATACTTCCCCGATTGATTTCCTATTTATTAAATTCTACAATCTAAAGCCTAATTTTGGCTTAGATTCAATTTCCAAGGTAAAACCTCAATTCAACCAAACGACATCCGTTAATAATAAACTGAGAGTGTCAACCAAACTTTGACATCGATTATGTGGACTTCTGAGTGTCGATTAAGAGCTGTTCTTCGGCGTGTCGATACCATTTAAGTTGTTATTAATTTTGAAGCCACTAATTTAAAGTTGAGTAAAATTGATTATGAACTTTAAAATTACAGTTGTAGTATGTTGAGTCGTAGTTGGATAGATTGGAGTGGATAAAAATATACTTACGAGGTGGTAAGTTAAATCGGCGCAATCATGTGAAGTCGATTTGAAAGGTTTTTAGAGATGGTTATGAATGAGAAAAATGAGACAATTGTACAACTTAGAATTTGAATGATACTGATATTTGGAAGAAGCTGCTTTAGAAATAGTGTGCACCGAAGTGTTTGAAAAATACCTCAGCATTGTTATTCCATGTTGTATTTTGAATTGGATGTATGGGGGAAATGAGACAAATGTGATAGCCTTGCCCCACTAGATTTGAGTGATATTTTAGTCTTTTGAGTTGTTTAACAAGATTTGTGTTGCTTGAATTGTGTTCTGTCTTCAAGAATGGATAAGGATGTGCATTGGGGTTGGGCCAGGAGTTTGGTAGGTAGAAACTTCAAGCCCATGTAGTCGAGGTTTATGCGGTTTGAATCCCGGGTTTAAAAACTGGGTTATTTTGAATGGGTTTGTGCGGGTTTGTGGGCGGGTTGGACGGGTTTGTGGGTTTATCCGTTTGTAAGATATGAGCGGTCTTTTATAATTTTGTGGGCGGTTTTCTAAAGGGTCGTGGATTTACCCTAATAAATAATCAACCAACTAAAGACTATAAATAAATTAAATCAAGCGTTATCCCATTAAATGGTATCGGCTATCCAAAATCGAATGTGTATGGGGTCAATTTTATGATAGTAGTTAGCTCTAGTATATATCGTGGAAGATAGTACACATGACATGAATGACGAATATGATTTCTTAAAGTAGATATAACATTCCTAATTTCTTCTAAAAGTTTTCTTTTACAATAATTGCATTCTACTTTAGCGGGATCCGAATTGGCAATCCTAGTAAAATGCTCCCAAACAACACTACTAGTTCTTTCAACCAGCCTTTCAACCTCCGTATCATCTTCAACATCACTTCTTAATCTCATGTGAATACCAAAATCAACCATATCGCTCATATTACTTAAATTTACTCTCATTCCTAAATCTACAAACAAACACAATAATAATCAGTACTTCAGCGATACGGGAAAGAAATAAACAAAGTTCACAAATCAATAGCTAAAATCCACACCAGATTGTCTATAAAATTTCCCTAAAATCAACTCCTCATATCGCTTTATTAAATATAGGAATTACTTTTTAATTTTTACACAAAACCAAATTCCCTATTTTACTATCAATACTTTTTATTCTTTATTCTAATAAATGCAAAATGATATAAATGAATTTGATTTTAAAAATATTTTCATAATACTAAATTAAATTTTCATAATATAATTAAAGTAATTTATGATTAATTATTGTTACTCGAAAATAGAACACCAATTAATAAATTTTAAATATGATTAAATTTGTATGCAAAATCAAATACTAAATAATACTATTAATACAAAATCTAACCACTAAATAAAAATTAGATTATTAATAATTTCATACTCAGTATATTACTACATAGTACATACATATATATAGTTACCGTATATTACTTTTTGCTTCAAAGTCAACGATGTCGAAATCACAGCAAAAGTTAAAATTTCTGTGCATTGAAAAGTGGTATACACTAAGCGGTAATTACCACCAGGCGTATGCAAGCGAAAAAAAATTTGTGGGCCCAACTTAATTTGGGTAATCTGATTTTGTCACTTTTTTGATGAATTTGCAACATCCCTTCCCTATATTAGAGATTGGGAGTCGTTTGAGCATGCTGCTGCAACTACTCTATTCGTCATTTAACAAATTCAATTAGCACAAACAAAAGTCAAATATACAATCAGTCAATCACTCAAATCAACCAAAAAAAAAACACGCATAAAAATAACACACACAAAAAGTCAAATCTACAATCACTCAAATCAACAAAAATCACAGTAAAACATAAAAAATAAATCATAATAAACTAATTAAAATCAAATACAAATAAAAATTACATTAAACGTGAAAAATACACTAACAAAAAAAATAATGACCTAAACCCAGTTAATATTCAATTAAAAAGTTCATTTAAATATAAAAATACTCCAAAATTCTCATTATTATATTTAGCAACTAAATATAAATTCAAGCTAATCCAATATAAGATTATGCTAATTACTTTCAAAGATTTCATGAAACAAAAAGGAAAACTGAGCTAAACCCAGTTAATATTCAATTAAAAAGTACATTTAAATTCAAGAATCCAACTCAAACAACATAATTCATTTAATATTCAACAGTAAATCAAGAAAGATTGTATTAACTAATGAAACAACAATTTATCAACAAAAAAAATACAATAACATATATATTATATATAGAGAATTGAAAAAAAAAACAAAATTAATGAAGTTACCAGATGAAGAGGAGAAATCGGACAACAAATTGGGACAATTGAAAATGAAGAATAGTAGCTGAAACTTATTACAGTGGTGAAAAGTCTGAGGAGTCTTGTCCTCTCGTGGTTGATGGGTTGGAAGTAGAAGATGTCGGTTTTATACGTTGATCTGTGAATATAGGGCCTTGGTGGTCAGCATCGCCGTGTAGTGAGATTGTCGAGATCTGCGCCGAGGCAATTAAAATTGAAGCAGGCATATAAGATGTGGTTTATGACTTTATGGGATGGGGGTGGGTTTAATATAAGACCCGCGGATATTCACGGGTAAATCCAGCCGGAGTTTTTTACAACCTCTTAATCTAGAAAACCGAACCACGGGTATGTTTGTATTGTTGAAATACCCACGAAACCTTAACCGCATCAGGCGGCAAATTGGGATTTGAATGATTTCACCAGATGTTCATCATGAAAAGAGGTGTTTGAATTGCAATTTGTGATCAAGAAATTTAGCTTGTTTAGTTAGCGATTTGAGATCAAGAGTGAGTTGTGTTTAATGATTGTTGCATTTGTTATTTGGTTCTTTTAGTTTCCTTTTGTTTAGTTAGTTTGAGGTGATAACAAGATAAGCAGAATCAAATGACCAAAAAATAGCACAAACCAAGCAAAATATCATATAATTGATAGGGCAAATGTCTTCATGTCTAGATAAAATGCACAAAACCACTAGACTCATAGTTTTAAAACGAAACACACTAAACAAGCACTATCAAATTCTGATGTCTTAAACATAGATTAAACATAAGAAAACTTCCAAAAGATAGCACAAAATATGTCTTAAGCCATAGTTTAAACAAAAAAGGCAGACAATCAGCATCACGAGGGCGTACTATTCCACTTTGCTTCGTTTAGCTCTTGTCATTCTTCAATGAGGATTCGGTTGTTGTAGGACAAATTTGACTACAAGCGACTACAGTATGAAGTTTGGCTTTGACATCTTACTTTTAGGATTAGCCCGGCTTAAGTTGTGTAATTAGCGACATTAAGTTAGGGTTGGCTTGGAAAGGCTGTGTAAATTCTGATTATTATTCCTCCTATGCAGTTTTTATAAAGAGTATGAACTGGCCATTACATACATTTAACACATATTAACGTACTGCAGCCATTCTTTGTCAGTATATAATCATTATTAGGCACGTTTCTCTTGTTGTTTATTGTTGTACACTTCTTTGGATGACCGGCTCAACTGGCTTTCTGCGCCTTAACTGGCAGGACATATCCTCACATTATGACCTTCAACTTCACAGTATTTACAGGTTTGACTATTCCATCTAGTGAGCTTATCTTTTCCTTTTACCCTTTGGATTTCAGTGATATCTTTTTCTGCTTTCAGCGTAGGCCTCCGAACATCCTAACGTACTTATGGTAGTATGGTGATGTTGGTCTGCGGCCATTCGGAAAAGGACGTGTTAGGCTCGACACATTTTCATAAAGCCAACCAAATATACCGGTGTGTAAAATTATCTACCCATTCAGCTGGAATTTGTTTCCTAGAGTAAATATGAGGGATAGCATGTATACATGAAATGTCAGTCAGTTGCCATAGTCTATAAGTATATTCTCTCTTCCTCAAATAAACCTTAAATTGTTCTTCACTAACATATAATACCTCATAACCATCAAGTCCGTCGGGCATGGCGTTCCATCCCGGCCAAAAGAAATTCTCTTATCTAGTAGTTTGCTAATTCTAGGCATGTGGACTAGTTTAATCTTTCTGGCTAATCTGTCATAATCCTTTTTCATCTGAACCTCTAATCCTCTACCTTTGTTGTAATGATTGGTTATCTATAGCGAGATAATATAAATGAATTGAATAATTCACTTAAATTATTGCACAATATGTTTGATTTTCCATAGAAAAATGGCTATAAGCAGTGTTTAGGCATACAACAGTAAGTATCCATCCAAGTATGGCGGCCACGATACATTTTGTTGAGATCAGCTTTGAGATTGTATCTCAATTTTGTAGATGCTCTTGCATAGGCCCATAGTTTATCTCTCAAAATTTGAGTTCCATGATGCCTCTTGAAGTTTCTGAAAATGTGTTGAACAAAGTTTCTATGTCCAATTCTTGGCAACAATTCATGGAGTGCACTCTCTAAGCCCTGTATATTTGTTAGTGTCAGAATGAAATACTACATATTAAAATAAAGTAAAAGAAAAGCAAAAATAATTTACCTTTTGCTTCTCCCTCATAATCACATATTGCTCTTCATTCACAATTGTGAGGTCCTCTACAAGAGCTTGTATAAATTATTTCCAGGTTTCCTCGTTTTTCTTTTCAACCACTGTCCAACAAATTGGCCACCATCCATTATTTGGATCCAAGGGCCCTTACAACTGTTGTTGTGTACATGGATCCACTGGTATATCCGTAGTCCCAATGAGTTTTCTTCATCCAACTTTAAAACCTCTATCAATGACTCAGCACTTTATATCCTCTTGAAAAAGACTAACATTAGCATGTACGTACGTCTTCATATTATGCAAATCTGATTGATCCAAAAAATTACTTTGTTCAACTCCTCGATATATCCACATGCCGACTTATCTTTTCAGTGTGATCATCCTCTATGGCCTTTAAAGCTTTCTCTCTTGTTCTCCTAACTTGGTTGGTTGTAATTATTATGTCAAATTTCTTGTCAACTGCAATTTTCAAAACACTAATTGACAAATCAGGCAGTAACCTGAACCAATCTTGCAAAACTTTGGCCAACCAGGTACGCTTGACTAATCTCCTTGACTTTGAAGACATATAATTCTTATGTTTTTCAATCTGATTTTGATCACTTTGAAGTCTTTGTATCGTTTAGTTGCCTCTCTTGTATTACACTCCATTAACAGGGTATACACCTAGCGCCAAACATGTGCTTCATTCATTAGAACCATATGTCACTTCCTCGTAGTTATAGCATGCTCGTATCGTAGCCTCCTTGGAATGACGGAACTTGAAAATACTAACAATGGGAATAGCAGGGTACATGTCCTTCTCATTGAAGTAGACATACCTCTTCTTCTTTCTAGTATCATCAGTCAACCTTAGAATTACGTCTTTGTCGGAGGATTTGTGTCTTGTTTATCAAATTTTTGAGTCACATATTTTGTCACCTAAGACACCATCAGATTCCTTAAATTCTTACTTTCACTTTGACCAACTCTCCTTCTATAACTTTAAAGCGCACTCCATGTCTAGCATATGGCCCTTTGTATCTCCTTTTCTACTCCTTGTGTTTAAGGTTCAACATCACCATCAAAGATACTCTTCTCAAATCTTATTAAAACAGTTTGTTTCTTTCTCTTACCTGACTTGTCACCACTTGGTTTATCCATATTAGGACCATCAATGTCACCCTCATGATTATCCTCTTCATGGTCAGGCACCACAACCTCTAAGAATGCGGTGACAGAGTTGCTTTTGCTAGGTCTCTGTCATCAAAGCCATCATGATCCTGTCCATATAGAACATCTTTAACATCTAAAACATCTACTTCATCCTTAGATGAGTCATCCTTAGATGAGCCATTCTCAGATGAGCCATTCTCCTCATCCTCATCTAAAATAGCCCCCACCGTATTCACGACCATCTTGACGATAACATCATCTACAACACTACCAAGCTGTTAGAATCTAGTATGAATTTATTCGTGATAAACACGATTCATACATCCCGGATTCTCAAATTAGTATATATTAATCTAAAAACAAAATATAAATGTGTAGTCACGAGAATCCTTACATTGCAACAGCGAGCAGGCAGAAATCTTCACAATCAACCTCGCAAGCCCTTTCAAAATCCTCTCCAAAGCTTGTTCAACAAGAAATGATGTCCTCTAGATTACCTGGCACTTGAGGAGGAAACAAACTTAAGTACTTGAACTTGCTAGAGTTTGAAGATGAAATGAAATTGGAAGAGAAAACTCTTCCAATTCTACATGGAAAGGGGCGTCTTTTTTAGGGGGGGGTGGAGGTTTTTTATGATTCTTATGATGAAAAAGCCTGTCCATCTTTAAATACCAAGTCACAAAATTACATTCGTTAAGCAACTCGTTAAAGGCGTCAGTTTAACTCGTTAGCAATTAGACCGTTATGAGCTTCTAATTAAATATTGATTACTAGTGAGATGTTCTATTTTAATTAACTTAACAAGTCAATTAAAAATACTACTTAGTCACTCGAATAACTTATCAAGTTATTCATCAATTTAATTAGCAATTGATTAAACTTGCAAGTTTAACCAATTATTCATCGACATATATTTGACAAATATATAAATATTAGAGATACATTTCTCGATATACAAGTCTCGTTTAATTTCATTCATGAAATATTATTCGAATATCATTGTATGTGTGTGACGCTACAAACTCGGATAATAGTAAGTTGTATAATAATAATAATTGACCAGTACTATTACCGCGATTAATAGTAGGATCTAGCAATATTTCATAACCCTTGATATCATGAGAACCCATTACTAATATAAAATTCTTGTAAAAACTTCAATAACATACGTACACATAAATTTTGAGTGAATTCGTGAGACCATTCTTCATCATCATGAACATCCTGCTTGAGTCGACTTCCGGTAACCTAGGTTCACCGCCAATAATAACATTTGTCATCCTTCTAGTGTTCCCTGTCGGCAACTTTGGGATTCTGAACCATAGCTTTCTTTGATAAACTTCTCTACTTCTTGAATTTCTTGTTTTGGACCACCAAAGAAAGGAGTAAGTTCTTACCCAGTTAAATTCGGCATTAAATTGTCTTCTTATGCGATTCGTTTAGAAATGACTTCCCGAACTTGTGCATATTGAAGTTCATGACAAGCGAAAGGGTATGCGGAAAAGACTTCGAGGATGAGATCCTGACAGTTCTTGAGGAACACTAGTGCCCGGGGCATTGTAGATCGATCGACCAATCCCAATCATTTTATGATATGAGGGCTTGCGGCTGTCGTTCCCCCTGGCATCCTGAGAAACACCGGACCGTGTCATATCTACCGTTTGAAACTACATTTCGAATTATTCACCGAGTTGCCTGTATATGTCATATGCCTTACCTTTTCATATTGAATTTGGAGCGAAGGTTCCATATTGTAAGCATGAGACATTGGACATCCGGCTATCGGACTTGTGCTTCTTGTGGGATCCTTTTTCTGATAGGAGGCCTTATCGTTAGGTTCGGAGGAACCTTCTTTATTTGCTGCGTATTCATTCTCTCTTGCTTGAGAATAATTCTCGAGTTTAGAGACCACTAAATCGAAAGTTGGAGTTGTTCGGCTTACACTTTTCAAGTCTGACGAGCGAGTTCTTATAGTAGTAGTAGCGGTAGCCGTAAAATTCTACAAAAATAAATTAAAGACAACGAGAATCGATGAAACTAGGTACTAAACACTTACAAATAAATTGTAAAGTAAATACTAATACTTCAAATCTCACGAAATATATTAGTATCGAGACCTATTATGCTTAAATCCAAGCGGCAACAACTTTGCAACATTTTGAATCGATTATAATAGTAGGTTATCAACCAATTATATAAAACTACGTAACTCTTGTGTCGTTAGAATACTATTGAATCTTGCCGACTTTGTATCTCGAGATACCGGTTAAAAGCATACGATTAAACCAAATAATTACTTGGAATGATCATCGAAAACCACAAAAACGTTAGTGGAAATCCTTGACATGGTCTTGTCATCATCAAAATTGTAACACGCCGCGTCGCGTGTGCCCGAGATAATGCAACCGATTTCACAACTTTAAATTGGCTTGATAGGTTGCTTAAATTTAAATGGTGAGATTATTATTACTTTGCTTTTATTTTGTAAATTGTATACATAATCAATCATATGCAAAATGAAAAATAAAACAAGCCAATGCATTCGAAACGTATGATATGATCTTGAGCCTATTACATTTTCAAAACTTGAAAACTAACATTTGGCCTATTACAATTTCTTGTCATACATGCAGGAATCTCCACCAGCTCCGTCTTGAATTACAATCCAAATACACTAATTCAACATAGACACCGTACGAGCTTGTGGGAGAAACAAGAAAATAAAATAAAATATAATATGACTGTGAGTCATTTACAACAAATAAATACACTTAATGTCACATATATTAAATGAAATAAAAATAAATGTGTTCATAATTAAACTAATTAATTACCACATTAATTGTATCAATTAGTAGCAAATTCCACAAATTTAAATATATTCACACATGATTAATGATAATTATTATAATGATTATCAACCTCTTAAATCATAGAGTAATTACTTGCAAGTAATTAATTTCAAATTCAAAATTTAAAGTTATCATGAAAATATTTTCAAAATTATCAATTAATGAAGAAAATAATTTTGAAAAGGGAAATATAAATCCAATTTAATGTCATTCGAGATATATATTCGATCATCTTAATGACAAAATTTAAGATTAACATTTAAAAATAAATTAGTACCAATAATTTTAAAACCAAAAATAATTACATAAAATACATTTGGGTTTTTCACAAAGCGGGCGACAGCTTCAGCTTGATAAAAATAAAAATCGTAAAATCTTGAATTCAATATGAATTGTGTGATAAACATTCATACATCCCGGATCCCTCGAGCTAATGTATATTAATCTAAACACAAAACAAATACTTATGAATTTGGCAATCCTTGCATTCTGGCAGGCAAACGAACGAATCCTCCACAATCAACCTCGCGTGAAAGCCGCCCAAAATCCTCTCCAAGCTTGTTGGCTTACCGACATGATGTCCATCTAGATTGCTGAGGAAAGCAGACTTGAGTACTTGCTAGAGTTTGAAGATGAAATGAAATTGGAAGAAAAACTCTTCGATTCTACATGGAGGGGGTGGAGGTTTTTTATGATTCTTATGATGAAAAACCTAATCCTCTTTAAATACCAAGTCTCGAATTCCATTCGTTGTGACTCGTTAAGAAATCAGTTTAACTGGTAACTTAATTGAATTAAATATTGAGTTACTAGTGAGTTGTTCTATTTTAATTAACTTAACAATTCAATTAAAATACTAACGAGTCACTCTCGAATAACTTATCAAATTATTAATCAATTTGATTGCTTAATTGATTAAACTTATGAGTTTAACAAATTGGTGTTAAATCGACATATATTTGACAAATATATAAATATTGAGATACATTTCTCCCGATATCTGAGTCTCGTTAATTTCATTCATGAAATATTATTCGAAACTATCATTGTATATGTGTGACCTTTTAGGCTCGAGATAATATTAAGTTGTATAATAATAATAATTGACCAGTACTATTATTTATAGCGATATCTGCGTAAAAGATCAACGTCATTTCGCTAACCCTTAAATTATCATGAGAACCACACTTAGTAATATACAATTACTAAGGTGAATACTAAAGTGCAGTATCTTATTTACTTGAAAGCCAGGTAAATGAATTGATACGCGAATTATCCTGACGGGCATAATAAAGGAATAAATTCTCATTGATTTCAACTGTATTTCATCATGACGCCACCACGGTTGTCATCATTCATCGAACTCGTATCCTTTCCGACTTAGCCTCTGATACTCAGGCCTTAAGCCTCTTATGATTCGGCACTAATCTTCAAATTCCATTACTTTCCTCCAAGTCTTCTAAACCATTGGTGTTACTAGACCGAACAAAGTAGACATCTATAAACTTATGCTCACTAGTCATATTAACAAACTGCACAACATTTTTAGTTGACTTAAGAGGTCTCAACCCATTGAACCCCTCTTCTTCAGGATCTTGATAAATACATAAAGAAAAATTGCCTTTGCGAAGACCTACTCTAAAGGCCCAAGACTCTACTGATCCTAATTCAAAGTTATCATCATCATAATAATCAAAATATTCAACTTTACCACCTTCATACGACATATTACGGTTACCCCAAACCGACCATTATAATGTAACCTAACACTAAACATACTACGAGACATACCATAGGCAATCTTTAAAGCTTCATCATTGTAGTCTGGGTGATTTTTGCGAACCTGGCATGCCATCAAATTAGGGTTTTTGTAAATTGATTTGGGGATTATCTGGGGATTTAGTATTAGGGTATAGAAAATCGATTTGAGTATTATATATTTGGGGGTTTAGGATTAGGGTTTCGAAAATTGATTGATTTGGGGGAAAATTTGAACGCTGATGTAGGGTTTTATGTTTTTGGGTTTTTCTCAGAGAATGGAGTGAAATATGGCTAAGTGTAAAAGTGAATGACCAAATGATGGTTAATTCCCACTTAGTATGTCTATTAATTTGGGGAAAAGGACTTCTATAAAATCTTATTATACTATTCACGCCTTTACAGTATTTTTACTTTTGTTAAGAGGCTTAATTAAATTCTTACATCCAAATGACCCCTTTTAAATTGACGTCATGGTCAGACTGATGGTCAAACTAACGGAATGGCTATTATGGTAGGCTTTCAAATGTTTAGTGGGTACAATAGAAAAAATTATTACTTAGTGGGTGTAATGGAAACGAGATCATTACCTGATGGACGCTAATGCCTTTTGTCCTGAACTAATTTAAAAATAAAATGCTTATTGAAAACTATAAAGCTTTCTTATTTAATTAACTCTTTAATGTAATACAATATTATATTCACCATGATAATAAGATGCGATAATGCACCAGAGGGACAACACACAATGAGAGAAGTCGTTATCTTAATTTATGAGGGTGACGACAATGTACAAATCTACTTCAAATAGCAATCAAGAAAAAAACTTAATTACCTTGAAAAAACACAATCATTCAAATGTTGTACGACCAATACCTTCAGATTAGGCACTTAGCTGCTCTTTTAGTCTGTATGATCAGGCTTGAAAGTGTTAATCGTGACTTACTAACGCTAAAGATATCGAATTAAGGTAAAAATCATCATGCTATAAAAGGTCAATGACAAATTAAGCGTCTTAACAAATACTGTCTTCATCCCATGAAGACTTTTTACTTTTAATTTTTTTTAAATTTAAAGGTGGTCTATTTCCTAAAATGAATGTAAAAAAACTAAAAATTCATCAAATGGGATAAGTTATGTCAAATAAACAAGAGTGAGCGTACACAATTTTTATCTGATCAAGGGAGTATAACGTTAGAAAGTTGGTAAATTCCACAAAGCACGACTAGATCAATATAATATCAGGGTAATTATGAAACTAAATCCTAAAAATAAATCAAACACAAGGATAGCCATTTTATAGAGGTTCACCCAAATGTGAGATAATGTGCAAAAACTCAACTCAAACATGATACCCCAATTTAATCAACTTCATGGTCTGACCCAACTAGTTGACCCATCATCTTTTGGACTAGTGTCCACTTACCAACCCAACTTATATAAAACAAAAAATTCAGATTTTTCTCCTCATTCGAGCCAATATTTATTATGTGATTTATTGGATTTATAATCTCATATAATTATTTTGGAATTGTTGGTAATTATCTGGTATTTTCTCCTATTTATTATTTAAATCACTGCTTTTATTTAATAAATCACATTTTTACAATTTTTTTTATTACGGAGAGTATTTTTAACCTACATTTAAAATATTTTTATTTTCGGTGGTTGTTTAGTATTTATTTTGAATTATTGTTAATTAAATAAATTAATTTTAGTTTTTAGTTTAATACATCAGATTTTAACCCATAAAAATTAGTGGTAGAATTTTATTAAATTTCTTATTATATTTTAGACGTAAAGTAAAAATGTTAGAAGTTTGGAATCTATTATGATCTTTATTTTGATTTTATGTAAAACAAAGAAAAGGAAAATTAAAGTGAAAACTATTTTTTGTGAAATAAATGTTATACATATTTTTTTTCTAAAGTATGGAATATCACTTTTAAACTGTTATCTATGGATAATTTAGTGTGAATATTTATTAATATACTTTAAAATATAAAGTACATCTTGTAGACAGTCGAAAATTAATTAAATAATTTTAATTAATTCGATTTAATTTAATCGGTGAAATCGATTAAATAAAAAGTGATCGAACAAGTTACAAGTAGCAATTAGGGCTTTGACTCAAAATTTAGCGGCAATCGAGGTGCGTGTACAATAATAAGGATTTTAGAATTAAGCCCCTCTTTTAATCTTTTGCCTTTAGTTTTTCATATTTCGATCAAAAACAATTTATTTTAACGTGTCAATCGAAATTAGGGTCCATACGTTAGTTAACCTAAAATTTAATTAAAATAGGGTTCGAAAATCTTCTATTTTATTACAATATTTTGGCTATTTGGCTTAAAATGGAAGGCTCAGGAAAACTTAGGAACTTTAAAATCAATACTACAGAAAATTAGTTTAAAAGCAAAGACTCAAAAGTGAGTAATATGAAAATATGTTTGTACCAAAGGTCGGAACATTCTTGATTAAATCAAAATAGGTGCCCCATATGCTTGGAGTAGGCACAAAGTAATTGCATAAATCGATGGCTCGAGATATTTCCTCCAAATTCAACGGTTAAGATAAAAATTCGGTGATTATGGATTCGATCAATCGAAACTTTGAAAACATATACTCACTTTATGGTTTGAAAATTCGATTAGATTCACAACCTCCATAACAAAAAAATACAAAAAAATCCTCTGAAAGTCAGCATAAAAATAAGCTACGTAGGTATTTCTTTTATAGAAAATCTGCGAAGATTGTTGCGTTCAGTGAAAACCACCACAAAATATAAATCTCAACTCTTTCCCATTCGGCTTTGGGTGGTGGTAGAGGAAAGCAAAAGCTACTCGAATCTTATCCTCCCGAGCAAAATATGCTCTCCAAAGCCAGAATGGAGGCAAAATAAGAAATCTTCAACCTAAAATCAAAGCAGTGTCTAAATTGAAGAACACAAAAAGTTCTTAAATGCAAAATCACGAAATAGATTGCCTAAAACAGGCACAAAGCGAACTCTTGCATAAACACGGCAATATGGGATTAACATCCAAACACGGGTAGAATCTAATCATTCGGATACAATAAATCAAATCGCTACGTGATTAAGCCTCAAAAGGTCCTATAGTAAATCATAAGCGTTATATAAACTACATAGCCGCATGTGTGAAAAATACGGAGTAAGGCTAGCTAGCGCCTCTTGACAGTAAACAACCATATCCACATAGGATAGCACCTGAAGCTCATGAGTAAGCTACTAAGCGCTGAACTTCCCGGAGTCTAGCTACGAGATCAAGTTGCTAAGGCATCCCTGGTAGGCATGGCAAATCGAGACTTGAGTCTGACTCGAAGTCTAAAGACAAGATCAAGTCAAACAACCATACAGTATATTTACAAAGCTACAGGCTAGGACAATATCAGAATCGAAGACCAATTGAAGCTAAATCTTATCAGTCTAGGATCACTTGGTCCGGCGTCCTATCGATCTACATCAAATTGAGGCCTGGAAATCTAAATCCATCTCGGGATCACAGCCGATCAAGCACAAATCCGGCCACAAATAGGTGCTCAAATCAAGACCCCAGTCAAATCAATTCCAGACTACATCAAATCCAAAGTCCCGATCTCGAAATTGACAATCAATTTAGAGAAAATGGTGATAGTCGGAGCCTCAGTCGTTTGATAAATCTTCTTTGTACCTAGATAGATTTCACAGAAGAGATTTTATTATTAGTGCGCATACATTATAAAGTAATAAAATCTTACAGTGGTTATAAATCTTGCTCTGGACTATCTCATATAACCGTCGTTCACGAGTCAAGAGATGCCTCCCGAACATAAACAACGATGAAGTCTCAGTACAACATATTGCCAAAAGCCTTAGAAGCTACACGGGTAACCCTGAGGCGGACCTCTGAGCACGATTGCCGGGAATATGCTTTGTCCTCGTGTAATATAGAGCAGATTTCTGGAGGCCTGGGGAGGCTACTTGACAGTATTCATCTCTGTCACATATAGTTACCTTTGCTCCTTACGTAGAGAGTCTGTTGACTCGCTGACTCTTTATGTCTTAGAAATGATGGCCAGGGGTACAGCCACGGAGAAGCAAGTATTTGTCTCACAAGTTATGGAGGACTTTCCCCGAACAAGTCTGGCCTTAAAGGCATTTCATTTATCCAGCAACTGCAGTGTAGTGGATCACGAGCACGAACACAGGCGGCCGGAAGGTATTTAGCCTAAGGCTGAGCCCCACAGGAGTGCTACTCCCTCTGACTACACTAGGAAACACTTGGCTGGCGTCTCGCATGAGCCACAAGCATGCCTCAGGCGACCAATAAAGGCTGGCCAGCTGGTTGTCTCGGTGGCCAGACGATCCTGAAGCACAAGCAGGGAGTTAAATGCTGAGGGCAATCAAAGATGTCGGGGCAGGTCATTCCCTCGTACTCTTATATCCCGAACCACTAAACCTCCCGCGTAGATCAGTGAGGAATGCCTCATGGCTATCAACCTCCCAATTCAACAGGTTTGATCGCTTAAGAAAAGTAAAGTTGCCAAAAAATAAATCACCATCTGAGTGTATGAATTTTCGATCATCGTCCCAAATAGAAGTGTAGATATTCCAACAAGTCTTGAAAATTTAAGGTTATTTCCTAATCCACTTTATTATCCCAAAAGGAAAGATGCTTAATTTGATAGAGGCGAAAGGAAATGAAGTGATAATCAAGTAACTAGATGTAATCATAAAAAGAAAATGCCACCTCCCGACCTTCTCGTGGGATTTGCGACTACGGCTAGTGTGCAGTCGAGGGATTAGTTTTTTTACGGATATAAATCTTGTTCGGTTATGTAAGGAAATCCAAGTAAATGCCCGAAAATTCCAAAACATTCGAGGAAATTCCAAAATGATATGGAAATAATTTTAGACCCACAGAGGCCAAAATTAATTAGCCATAAAAATTAACATTACTTAAATTCATGTTAAGACTATCCCGAATAAATTTTCGACATATCCTTAAAGAATTTGAAAGATTACTTGACAGCGTGACATTAACTTTAGAATCTACATGAGATTAGGCCCGGCTTTATTAAATACTAGACATGTCCTAAATTTATGTCAATTAAGTTCAATTCCACGATATGAAATTAATTTCTAGAAATGAAATTAATATTAGAGTGAATGACATTAAATGCAAGTCTAAATCGCGATTCTTAATACCAAATTCACGTTGGCATTAAGGCATTTGAGTCGAACCAACCTTATCAGTATGTGCCGAGGATTCGAGGACATTTATGAAACCGATCTAAAAATAATTAAAATAATTTTAATTAATTTAATTTATTTTAATCGGTGAAATGATTAAATAAAAGTGATCGAACAAATTCTGGCGTGGCGATTAGGGCATTGACTCAAAATCTAATGGCAATCAGCCGCGTATGAAATAATAAGGGGTTTTGCGAGTAAGCCTACGGCGTTAATCGAAATCGAGTAGGGTTTTATACATTAATTAACCTAAAATTTAATTCAAGCGAGGTTCGAGTAATACAATTAAATGTCGATTAAATTAAATTCGAAATCGATTTTATTCACAATGGCCCGGCTATTTGGCTTAAAATGGAAATTCAGGAAAGCTTAGGGCGTAAATCAAGACTCTAGAAGAGCGGGTTTAAGACAAAGACTCGAGCAAGGATTTGGCTAATAGAAAATGTGTTGACCTAAAAAATTTGTAACCTTCTTGATTCATCAAATAGGTGCCAACCAGCAGGTAAAGACAAGTAATTCCATAAAAATTCGGCGGCTGAATCGTACCTCAAAAATTTAGCAGTTAATATCAAAGCCGAGATGATTATGGATCAGCAACCCGGAAGAGATCGAAAGCCAATATAAACCCCCCTCACTTCTATGGTTTCAAAATTCGATCACATTGTAGCGTCCAGCCAGCAAAAAATACAACAAAAATTCCCACAGAGAGAATTTAGCATAAAAACAACTTCTGGTATTCGTCATAAAAAATATTTGAGATTGTTTAACTTCAGTGAAAACCACCGGAACCACCAAAAACATATAAATCTTGACTCCTCACACATTTTGGGTGAGAAAAACAACTTCAGTCTTCGTCCTCCCGAGCAAAATATGCTCTAAGAGCCAGGAGCTGACAAAAACAGCAGAAATCTTCAACTTAAAACCAAAGCAGTGTCTAAAATTGAAGAACATAGAAAAAATTACAAAAAAGTTCTTCATTTAATCACCAAAATAGGCTAAAGCGAGCCCATGAGTTGAACTCTTGCATAAATACGGTAATTTCATGATTAACATCCAAACAACATTGAGAATCTAATCATTCGAGATCATAAATCAAATCACTATAAGATTAAGCACTTAAAGGCCCTGTAGTAAATCATAGAGCGAGGATATAAAATTGCACCAGCCCATCTACAGCGAAACCACAGTAAGCGATAGCGCCCTCTTGTGGTAAACAAGCATATCCGAGATAGGATAGCACGAAGCTCGGGGAGTAAGCTACTAAACTTTGAACTTCAATCTTAGCTACAAAAGATCAAAACTTCAAAGGCACCCCAACTAAGACACATAGTCAAATCAATTCTAAGTCCCTTTACTAAAGTCTAAGACCAAGATCGAAGGCAGAACTGACCATCTTTGGTATCTTGTTGCTAAGGCTTCCCGACTCGGACCATATCGAGTCAAAGACCAAGTCGAGGACTAAGTCTTCTATCCCGTGGATCCTGAGGTCCGAACTCTATCAATCTCACATCAAAGTGAGGCACAATCTAAATCCGACTCAAAATCCAGCAGCGATCAACAAGGAATTGACCGCAAATAGGGGCGCCCAAATCGAAGATCTGAGTCAAATCAAGTCAGAACTACATCAAATCCAAGTCGACTCAGCGGTCAACAATTAGTTTCTGAGCAATAGACTAATAGTGGACCTCGATTGTTTGAAAAATCTTCTTTGTACCTAGATAAATTTCCCCAAAAGGGTTTTATTGTATTGGTACGCATACATTATAAATAATAAATTTTTTCTAGCAGTTACATATCTACTTTTGAAATTAAAGATGTAAAATATAAGTAGTAAATGATTCTAAATGGGTAATGTCATTATTCTATTTAGGAGTTGAACCCGGATCCGGTGTTTGGACTAACTAGTTGGTTGTTAGTGAAACTTTGACTTGAAGTGAGTACTTATTTCACGGATGTTAACTTTTTTTATATTGTGTCTATGTATAATGAGATATTGTTAATTGAATAATTGCATATGACGGGGTTGATGAAGAAGACAAAGGGGTGTGGCAGGGGAAGGCAGTTTTTATTTCTCTTTAATTAAAATATGTCCAAATGTTTCTTTATTTCAATTTTTTCCCAAAACCCTTATTCTTAATTGAAATCCTGATTTTTCGATTTTGTTAAGAGAGTTTTTTTTTCTTTTGTCCTTTTCCCCAAATTGAAAGGTAGAGAGATTTATGAGGTGAATTTAAAAGAGGAACAATATAAATTTTAATTTGCAATAATGTGATAGTTTGGGGCCAAAAGAAAATAAACCTAAATAATCTGAGTTATTATATCCACCACAAAATAGTGATTTGAGAGTAAAATTAGTATTATGTCCCCTATTTTAAGTGTAATAATTGAGGAAGTTTAGTTACGAGCAAAATATATAATCATTTACCCCCTTTTCCAAAGAAAATAAACCTAAATCATCTGAGTTATTATAGTAAAAACTCTTTAAATTAATAATCGATAAATTAATAACTTCTCTAAGATAAAAATTTTTTCATCCCAACATGAATAATCTAGTGAAATTAACACTCCATAAATTAATAACTCTATAAATTGTTATAACAGATGCGAATCTAGACTACCGATATTATGTAAAAGTGCAAAAGAAAGTAAATAACAAAAAAAATTTAACGTGGTATCCCTAATAATATTTTAGGACTAATCTACGGGGCAGAGCCAGGAAATAAATTTGACTATAATTGGGAAAAACATATTACAAATTGAGCAAATTATGCTTACAAAAGAATAGAATAATTGATATGCTATTCAAGAATCGTAAATCAGAGAGTTATGGCTTTTGGTATATCATATATTTAGGTTACAAAGACTCAAAAACTTGTAGAGGGTGTATTTAAAGGCCCAACAAACCTTTAAATTTGCCTAAAATCCCTCGTTGGAACTTGTATCTTCGTCTACCTCTCTTGGGAGCGTCATATGCGCCCGAGTAGGAACTTATCGAGAAAGTTCGATCAAGTTCAGTTTGAACTCCTCGTCGAGATTGATGGAACATTAGTAGGAACTTGTCATCTTCCGATGCAAGTTCGGACCGACGCCTTTAGGTTCTTCTTCGTCTCGATGTCGGAACTTATGTCGGGGCTTGCGACTTTGATCCCAAGTTCATTGACCACTCAAAACAACAAACACAAACAAGCGATTCAAGGCATCTTTATGCATAATTAATAAATTTTGTGGTTCCAACAATATTAATTTGTTGTGGTTATACTGTATATCCACCAAAAATAGGGTTTTAGGAGTGTTATTACTATTATTTACCTTATTGTTAAGTGTAATAATTGATGAAGTTGCGTTATGGGCAACATAGTCATTTACCCCTTTTTTGTGTGGATACAGTGTAGTCCCTAAATCATGTTTAATCATACTATCATTTCAAACTAATTAATTGTAGGGGCTGATAGGAGTGATAGCTAGATGTAATTTAGGACTCATATTCAAAGATTGGACAATTATTATGTGGACATGTATTTTGAAACCAATTAATGCAATACAGAAAACGGAATGTTATCAGATCAGTTATCCCCTCCCAAAACCATCGACAATACTGATACGTACGATTTGGAATCATGTCCTAAATTTAGGCACATACTACATTTAATATTTACCATTGTTACATACCTTTCAATGGTCAGAGAAAACAGTAAATCTTGAAAGAAACTTCGCTTCAATCCACCCCCACCCCCCTTCATTTTAATGAAAAAGGTTCTGTTGAAACCTATTGCAGCACACTACTATCACTGTTTGCTTATTTGACTGTTAGCTCTTTCAATTGTTGTTTCGATTAGTACAATAATATAGACATAGTGTATATCCCTTAGTTTTTCCTATAAACTGAAATGTCGCTTTTTTATTTTAACTATACGAAAATGACCCATCACTTTCAATAGTTTCTGTAAATGGCATGATCCCCAGGTCTCTATCTCGCCTATATAGAGATAATATTTCCCTTCAAGTGATCAAAGGTTTTTTTTACACCAGGACACAATTGGCTAGCTTATTAAATTTTAATCAAGATTATGGACTAAATCTACAATAAACAACTTAATATAACATATCATTACGGAGCGAAAACATGAAAATCAATTTGATGTTTACTAAGAGGTGCAACAACATGCGGCTCACAAGATAGCATATTGTGTCTGGCGGGCTTGGAGCAACATGCGAAGCCGGGCTAAATGCTTCTTCCCACTCTGCTTATTTCTACTTTGCTGAGGATCAGAATAGCTAGATACTATTATGAGTCTTTACTGTTATCGTTGGTCATTTTTATAATAATTTCATATTGTTGGAAAAAAAATATAATATATCATAGATCAAGACATTTAAAATGTTTTATTTATATAAAGTCATGGACTTTCTCCATTCATAATGAATTTTTCAGTATGAACCCCCGTCCTCATATTCTTAATATGATATCATTAGACAACCTCAATTAAGGAAATATGTAAACTTGCTAGTGGATCGAGTTTGAATTTCGAGAGGGTATTTAGAAACTAAGTCACACATTGATAAATTTAAAACTTTCCGATATATTTCCGATTAGACGGTTTGATCTATAATTTCTCATTCATTGACTTTGATAAGACCCATTACGCGCTCAAGGCCTTTTGTTCTTCTTGACCTTTTTTATTTTGGCATAAATATTTTTGTTTCTTAAAAAGATTATGGACTTTCTTCATTTATCAATTGATACTAGTATGGACCATCACATATGGTGTGGGTCCATACTAAAATCAATTGACCATATAAAGAAAACCATGTTAAGGGCTATAACGAACTACGGAGTACTTTATTATTAATATAATACTCCTCTGTTCTTAAAAGATTGTCCACATATGGTGTGGACAATCTATTAGGAACGGAGGGAGTAATTTTTTCTTCGAATCAAACTTATAAGTCAATTATGATAGCAAAATTTGTCAATTTTGACAACTAAAAAAGTAAATTATTGTACTCCCTTCATCCCTGTGAGATCGTCCGGTTAGCTTTTCTAATGGTCAAAATTAACAAAAATAATATCTTAATTAACTCATACAACTATTATTTGAATTAAAATTACAGTGTTAATAATAAAGTAGGGTCTTCTTTTCACGAAATAGTATACATTATGCTAAAAAATATTTGAGGTCAAAGTTTAATAGTTAATATATCAAATTTAGAAAGTGGGCGATCTTTTAGTGATGGAGTGATAATATCTTTTTAGGGACGAAGGTATATATTAGTACAATATATAGATACATGCATATTAGATGCACCTAAAACTAATTATATATATTCTCAATTTGTCCTGTATGTTTAAGATGCACAAAAGGAGACATTTAGTTTTTTTTTCCTAGGAATTTTGGCTTGGACGAATAATGCCAATCAAACGAGCTAACCAAATTAAACATAGTTTTTGTTTAACAATCTTAAAACATGATTCTTGTCCCCGCTTTGGTCAATAATAATAATAAGTACTTTGTATTTCGTTTGATCTAAGTGATGAATGAGGGGCCTAGCTGGCTGTAAATCTTGCACACATATATTATTAATTAATCTACCGATGAAAACACAATGTTTATGAAAGATTATGTGATTTCCATGCATTCGTTTTGTAACGAGTTAAATACTGTGCCAAAAAGCAATTGTGTCACTAATATTTCAAAAATATAAAAATGTGTCAATTCGCTCGGACCTGCTTACAATTTAATCATTTACCTATCGTACATGAGTAAATTTTCTAACAAGTTATTAGATCAAAATTGGACAAGCAAGCAATTTTATTGTGGTTTTCATTTTGCATCAATGTGGTGACTGGGGAGCAACTCAATTACTCTAGTATTATTGCTAAACTATTTCCAATCTGGCTATCATAAGGAAGGGTTAAAACGAATGTGAAATAAATTGTCAATATTTTCCACTACAATCGGCCTAATAAATTGATTAGGGTGAACACGATATTTATATGAAGAGGTTTTTCATTCCATAATTGATTTTACACTTTAAATATAAGTATTTTATCGAAACATGTAAGAGTTTCAGAGAAAATGTTGAGTGTCAACTTCCAACAATATAGATTTAAAATCTAAAAATGTTGATTTTTGTAGATGTTAGAGAAGGCCTCATCAACCCTTATATCTCCACCACATTTTTTTTTTTTTTTCTTTTTGTACAAAACAATCTGAGGAAACTGCAAAATTTCATTACATTCAATTTTCATTTATTTATTTGTTATTACTTTTTGAATTTAAATATGCAGTATAATAAATCACATTAAAATGAAAACTAATCAAATTACAAATGAAAATAAAAACTGTGCTACTAATTAGGGGTGTGACCGGACCGATTTTACCGGTTTTTTGGGGGGGGAAAATCCGAAACATGTTTTTGATTTTTTGGGGCATGAGGTAAAAATTCGAAACATGTTTTCGATTTTTAGTGGTGCTACTAACTTGTCTCTTTTATTTGTACCAAATTCAATTTTAATTTGAGGTATATTATATTTTCTCAATTCTTCTTTATTATGTACCAAATTTAATCATTTTATATATTAACTTATTTATTGTTTGGATGTAGCAAATCAAAATATACTTTTATGAGATATTTTATAGTTTAAAAAATAAGAGTTGTTCATTTAAATTAATGTTCTTTATTATGAATGTTCATGTTCAATGTTTAAATAATTATTTATATTTTTTTCATTTTGTTTGATTAATATATGTATGTATATTTTGAATATATATAAATATATATTTATTTAATATATATATATACAATATTTAAAATTATGTTCATATATTTTTGGAAAATTGATTTTTACCTTTTTTTTATTATATTACATCATGACGCTTTTACATGCTTGTGTTTTAATTATATGTTATTAATTAATTATTAAATATTATCTATGAGACATTTGTGGCTTAAATGATTTTGGGGTTATGACATTTCGTATGGCGTTATTTAAGTTATTATTATATTTAATACATTAATTATTTAATATTAACAAGGTGACGCATGCAATGAAACCTTTTTGGAGATATGACATTCATATGGCGTTACGGTTATTATTATATTTAATAAATTAATTATTTAATATTAAAGGCTGACGTTATCGCGGCAAAGAAATTTTGGAGATCCGACATTTATGGCGTTATTTTTATTATTATATTTAATAAATTAATTATTTAATATTAACAGTATGACGTTAGTGTGGTGAAACATTTTTTGAAGGTATGACATTCTTATGGCGTTATTATTATTATTTTATTTCATAAATAAGTTATTTAATATTAGCAGTGTAACATTAGTGTGGCAAAATCATTTTTGACTATGTTACATTATTATGGCATTTTTGTTATTATTATTTAATTAATTTGTTTCATACTAATTGGCGCGATGCATTAATTAAGTGTGTTTTAAATGTATAACATTTTTGCCACATATTCTAAAATTTAATTATATTAATATTATTAAGTCCATTTTGTTAATTTGACGCTTTTGCCACATATGTTAAAAATTTAATTATAAGGAATATTAAGTGCATTTTCCTTAATTAAGTGTGTCATTGACTTTAATACGATACCAAAGGACGTTTCTACGCCGGTTTCTCAAGTCAATTTGCCACGCTTTTATGATGGTTTTAATTTATGACATTGGTGGTGACGTTACAAATGTCACACAATCATCATACTACTTTCTTCATTACACGCTCGCGACAAGCATTTTAGCGACGCCGATAGATGACGTTGATTTCGCTTACGTAAGCTTCACATATTATCTAATACGGCATTTATGTGACGTTTTTTGGCCTAAGATTACCAAAATCTATAGTGGTCCTTCTCGCTTGATCTTTTAGAAGTAATTCACATGACTTTGTTCCTCCTCAAAGAAGAGAATTTATAGATTGTCAATATTATTACTGATGGATTGTTGTCTCAGTTATGGTATATGAACTTTCATTAGTTATGGTATATGAACTTTCATTGACTTGAGAAATCTCTAGAATGGAGCTCAGTTCTACAAGATCGAAGCTTGAATAACTGTCAGCTTTGTGATTTTCTACTATGTTTTTTGAATTTAAAAAATATTTTTATTAGTATTTTTAATTCAGTTCTATGTAATAGTTTTGAAGGCTATATTTATGTATTTTCAATTTGAATTATTAATGATATTCACTATTTATCCCGAGAGAGAGAAAGAGAGAATAATGCTAAGAAGAAGCTACAGAAAACATATTGTTAGACATCATGTACTGAATTTTTTGATATAATTTATTTAAGGGCGGTGTTATATATAATCTATAAAAATTTATAAATCCATCAAAGTTAGAAAAATGACTAAATTATCCTTCATATAATTTAACTCAATAAATATAGTCAAAATCACTAACGGCTTAATGCAAATAAATTAATTACTTTTGTTCCTCCGTGTTGCTATAGATATCGTAGTACTTCTATGACGCAAATGAAATTTTGACAAAGACTAAATTATACTACTTCATATTTTTTTGACACAATAAACACAATCAAAATCAATAATTATTTTATACAATCGAAATTAGTTATCTTTTTCATCTCTTACTTTCCATTAACTGTTAATAACGATAGGTTTTGCAAGACATTCAATAGCTGTCCTTCGTAACCACTGTTCAACCCTCAAACAACCCAAAAAAATCATGTTCAAATGCTTGGGCCTTGTTTATGTACAGAAAGTGTTCGATCAAATTCCTCAACCAAATCTTAATTCTTTTTAACTCACTTATTCAACCATGAACACTTTATGGAATTCTTGATTTACATTTTGATTTGTTCATCAATAATTCTTTGATTCACTACTATGTTGAATGTGGGAGCTCCAACATGGTGTTCATTATAAATTAGGAAGATATAGAGTCCTCATAAGTATTTACGAAATATTAAAATTTATAGTGTAAAAGTATGAAGGATAATTTTGTCTCAAAAATTTTATCGATTGGGTTTAAATTTTTTTTAACACTGTATATAACACGTACGTTTACGAAATGCATTAATTATTAAAAAAAAAAACTCGAATTTAACAACAAACAAAGTATAAAACAGTCATAATAACTTCATCTACTGATTAAAAGCTAAAAACCAAATATTACATTTTCTACTTAAACATACATAATTTATTGCAAACATTTCAAGACCAATTCGAGAACAAAGTTTCCCAAATCTCCATAAAAACTTCAACGATAATTATATGATGATGATGAGAATTAAGTGTCAAAAAACACTGCAACATATTCTCAAGATCCTTAGCTGAGAATATCTGTTTCTCTACTATCATTTCCACCATTGATGTCCTAAAATCATTGTATGGATCACTTGAACGTTTCACAACTGCAAAACTTCCTTTAACCCTCCCCTGCAATGGCATTAATCTCCCCCCTTTTTCTTGATTTTCCTTCTTTGTCCCTCTCCTTCTCTGATTCCTCCTTCTAAATGATTCGGAGGAATCAGAAGAAAGAGACCTTGAAGAAAACAATGTTGTTTTGTCATCATCTTCTTCTTCATCACTGCTGAACAGACCATTATATTCAAATCCCGGGAAGCCGAAGGAATTGTTTGTTTTCTTCCTTGGACGTGTTTTTCTTGATTTGGGTTTTTTGTTTTCCATCTCCTTAAGCTTTGTTAGTGATTCTTGGCAAGTGTAGTTTGAGTTCAGGGGAGAAACAGGGGGGCATTTTCGACCATCAAACTTAGTTTTTGATACAAGAATATCAGTTTGCTCTAAAATTTTGCTTCTAGGCAACAAGCTTTTGTTGATTAAGTATTTTTCTTCTGTTTGAGGGGCTTCTTTGCAAATAGATGGGAATGCGAAAGATGGTTTTGGAGAGAAAAGCTCAATGGGTTGATAATGTTGACGAGGTTTTTTATCAAGAACATCATTGATGTTCTTGGATTTGCATGAACCAAATGATGAACGAAACATTTTGAAAATTCGAAGTTTGAATCTATTACTAGGAGCCTCCATGTGAGAGGAGGGGGGTTTGGTGGAAGAGAGATTTATGAATTGAATTGTTGGATTACTTGGGTGGTGCTATATGGTAGTGGAAATTATAGAGAATGGACTGATAGAGACTTAGAGAGAGCTAACATTTTTTTAAAGTCTTTTTGTGATTGTTTTAAAAAGGTTCAACTATGCCACTTTTTGCTGTTTCTGTCTTATTCCTTGTTCTCAAATGAGTTGGGGCATCTTACTTATATATTGGAGTTGGGTTGCTACATTTCTTGAGTTGTTAACTTCCAATGGAGTACGCTTTCTTAATACTAGTATTATGTATATTACTTATTTTCACATTCCACTGCTACATTTATTACTTCATATTAGTGGTCGAAACATTTATTAATGCATGTGATATTATTAAGTAATGTAATGTGAATGGCTGCAACCAGCCGAATGCGACCGAATATCCTCAGGTTTGAGCTCGGCTCGGTGAACACCGAACCTTAGGTTTGGCTTACTGGTAGACAAACTTCAACCGTCATGAACGCCGAACGGTTTGCCCGGTAATTGAAAAAATATCAAATTAAAATCCCAAAATCAAAACATAATTGAAATATGTATCTCAAATCTTAATATCCAAAACATAATTGAAATATGTATTTCAAAACATAATTGAAATTGAACAATTAAACCCAAAACCTGATTAATATCCCAAATCCTAATTGTTGTGTTCTTCAATTTGTAAGCTGCCTAATTCCATTCTCAGATTCTTTCAATTCTTCAATTCAATTGCATATGCATCATCATATTTAAAGATTAATCTCGATTTTATGGGTGGAAAGCTGAGATTTTGGTGGGAAAATATTGATAATATGATATTTTGGAATTTCCTTGGGCTTGGATTTTGGGGTTTTGGACTTTGGTTGTGTTCTTGAACTGACCAGCCTTTTAATGGAAGATGGACAGACGGAGAGAGCAGAAAGTGTGAGACCCGTGAGTCGAGAAGAGACTGCATTTTATATCGGTAGCAATCGTAATCGCTTTTGGTCTTTTTAAGTGTGGGAAGTGTGGGTCGGGAAATTGACGGGCTAACCTAAACGTGTCAGATTGACTACGGCGTTTGGTTAAATTAGTTAAATGTTATTTTTGAGCTCATGGAGTTTATGGCCCAATGTCATGTAAAGTTATTGAGCCGAGCTTTTTTCGAACCGCTCGCGAATCGAAATAATAATCGGCTTTTAAGGCTCAGTCTCGGTTTGATTTCCCGAACCGAGACTCGAACCGAATTATTTCGAACCTAATCGAAGCCATAGTTCATTTACGCGCCTAAACGTGAAATGGCGACCTTACTTTAACGCATGTTACGTGGTATAGATTGCAAGTAGGGCTATGAGTGAACGTAAATATTCGATTCGGTTCGAGATATTCGGCTCGAAAAGGTTCGATTTGAGCTCGATTCGTTCCAGCAAATATCAAATCAAATATCGATTTTGGATTCGAGGCAAATCGGACCAAACTATTCGATTCGGTCCGATGTTACCTTAGTTCAAACTATTTGCGAACTATTTGAGAACTATTTGCAAACGTTCGATTCGGACCGAACTATTTTAACGCTCGGGTCCGGTATATCAAACCAATAAAACTTTAACGGGGGTCGAATCCTCAATCGAACCTTGATTTTTGATATTCAGTCGAATCGAAATTTAATCGAATACTAACAAAAATCAAACCCTAATCAAACTCATTATTATTCGATAGGGTCTGACCTCCGTCGCACCCCTAATTGCATGTACTACTTTTATAAAGCAAAAACCAAAAGTTGCGAAGCAAATGACTTGAATACAATTTGCGTTAATAATATTGTTAACTTTCCTTTGAAAAAATAAATCAATCCTCATTTTATGTCAAAAGAGTAACACCATTAGATACTCATCATATGTCAAAATATTATATTTGTTATGAATATAACTAGAACAATGTAAATGTATTTAGAGAATACAAATAAGGCGGGCACATTCTTATTACTTGTCATAATACAATATAAATGAAGGTCTATTTATAGCTTTCCAAGCATACAATAATGCGAATTAAGTAACCGGTAAATAAATAGCTCTAGTTGCTTCGTCATCAAGTTGTTCCATTTTTAGTAAACAAGACATCCATCATATATATATTTGCTAATAATTTCCCTCGATGTCTAAAGAATCAGCAAGACATTGCCTCCTGAAACCTTATTAGAAAAAACCCGTCTCAGATAAAATCCAAATGAAAATAATGCATATTCTAAATATACGCTACAATGTCAGCTTCATTAAAAACCATATCGGGGAAAACCACTTGGGACAAAACCTTATTAAGAAAAAAAGAGTACAACGCACTAACACCCCTCATGATCACATCATTTGACATCATTTAGTCTACGTAGTCCTATACTGATAGCTTTAAAATGTCGAGCTACAAGCTGATTTGAAGGAATATATCTCGCCAGATATCACAAAGACGTAATTTGTTGAAAAATCGATTTCACCATTCCTTTGAAGATCATGGGTGGTTAACATCATATATTGTTCATCTCATTTTGACATGTCGGGCTTCTTTAACTGCGGCAATACATCTACTATTATCGCCATAAAGATCGCCGTGACCAATTTTCATATGATAAACTTAAGCACATGGATCTCTGGCTGGATCATATATTCCTCAACCAAATTCATTTACTTACTTCGCATTTCAAGATTTATGCGTGAGTTTATCTGCTTAACCAACTTTAAATACTACTGGAAAATCGTAGGACAAAATCTAGCGAGATAAAATATTATATTCTCTTTGTGATATGCTTCGTAATTGTCTCATTAAAAACCTTACCAAGAAAAAAAATTCAATGCAAAAAACCCGCTTGAAGGGAAAAAGAGTACAATGCATATCATATCTCCCTAATAAAGATCATCATTCTATATCATATCTCCCCCCGATCACCAATTAGATTATTCAAGTAGAATATCCAATAACGCTACAAGCTGCTTGTCAATATCAGATGATTATACAATCATGTATCGGCTGTGAAGATATACATTAGAATCGTACTTCACCAAGTTCATGTTTTCCGACGCAGATATCAATTATCTCATTTAATCTCATCTAATCGAGATTAAACATTTCTACCACATGATCAAATGATATGGATTTATTTACATTTCTATTAATTGTCATGTATATATCTTTACAAAGTATTTAATTTCAAATCCGATTGTAGAGTTATTTTGTCCGGACAATTGTGAACTCTGGCTGTGAGTACTTAATTTATATAATTACATGCCCAATTGGTTTGTATATATATTTATAAGGTATTTGATTCCAAATTTGATTATAAACATCTTGTTTAACAACCTGAAACTCTATGTGAGCTTCAAGGCTAACTTACCATGATAATTTATTCAACTTAGAAACTCTTCTAGAGTCTCTATAAACAATAGTCGAATCTTCTATAATATCATGGATATTTAGGATCATCAATAGTAACTAATCAACAAGAAAGATATGTAAGATCTATTTCAATTGACACTAAATAATCGTGTTCACAACACTTAATAAGTAAACAAATCTATCATACAATCACATAAAAATATATAATATAAATTTAGAATTAAACATGTATCATATACTATCAATAGACTCAGATATACACGCGATGTCAATAAAATGATCATGCAAATAAATGTCTAACTTGCAATCCATCTTCCAGATGACTTTAAATATTCAAATATTTTCATATTAACTCAACCGAGTTAAGTTCTCGAAATATAGATATGTGCTTCATGCATCATAAATCCTTCTACATGTTTTCATGTATACGTATTTCGTTGCATGCTATATTATAAGTCATGCACGCAAATCAAACAGGTTATCTTTGTCGCTACTCAAATATTTATAATTTTGATACCCTCCATCACAAAGTGCTATGGACACTTTATACCCGCTTAGTGCTTTCTGGGTACAAATCTCTCGTGATAAATCTTATTAAGTTATTTGCACATATACCCACGTATAACGTAGTAGTATCATATTCGATTAGACCTGGTTCAAATTTCGCTTATATATGCTTTCATTGACACTCAGTATATACCGCACTAGTATCATATTTTATTGGGGACTTAGTCTAAATTCTCATTTATATAGTGAATTTTTGTTTACTCTTGATTGCTATGCTCTTTTTTTTGTCATTCATAAATATATGTATATATATCTACCTCACTTAAGAAGATAGATTTTCGTGATCCTCATATTGCTTCATTATATGTAGTTCTAATTTATTGGTTTTATAATTCTTACTCTTGTTCCAATTCATGTTCATGATAACTAAGATCTCATAATAGTCATGAATTTTTGTTAAGTGTAAATGTCTTCCTATATTATTTATAGATTTAGCTTTTATTCATATGAGATATACTATTCATCTATCTCTTTCTGTAGGTGATCGTGAATAACCCTGTCATGCTTAGAAAGAAAAAATTGTCTTTTCTGCCGATTTGCAGACTTAGATGATAATTTTTTTCTATGATCATATTATTTCATAAAATTTTTATTTTAATTTCATTTATAATTTAGCAGTGTTTTGCCATGGAAAAGAATTTTATCTTTGAAATCGGGTTCGTGGAGATTTTCGGCAACATAAGCGAGAATTGAATCAAACCCGAACGGACTCAATTTTTTATAGATATCTTCGCAAGCTTATCCTCCACATCCTCAAACACTTCACCATTTTCATCTGTTTCTTGTTTTGGCCGAGAATACTTCCCTCTCAACATTTTTTTTTTCCATTTTCTCTTCACTGCCGCCAAACTCAAAACCGCTTGTAGAATATTGTTCTTCCATCATTCTTTCGAGTTAAGGTAAGAAATTTCAAGTCTTTCGAGATATTTGCCGTTACTTTAGTTGACATAATCGGAATCTCTTTGATTTAGAGATCGCTTCAGGATTTTGCCGAGTTGACTTTTGGGGTTTCAGCTTGACTTTTTACGTGGGATATTTCATAAAAACTCTAAATGTGTGGGTGAGGTTATATCGATCTATTATAGTTGTCATGACGTTAATTGTTGATTTAAAATTTATTAAAGTGTTATGTCAAAAGTGAAAATTCCAAGTCGGAAGTTATAATTGATATTTCGAGTATGATTGTTAATTGGTGACTTGATGACACTAGAACACTCTATATGTTGATTTGCAGTTTTGAGAAACGTGATGTAAAGATGGAATTCTACTGGGGACTGATTGGTTGTGTCCGATGGGATTATAATTCGATAGTTTATCCGTCAAGTTAGACCATTTAGAAATAGTTCCCCTAAGAATTGGTTATGTATCCTCTAGAACACCGCATAAGAATAGGTTTTGATCATACTTTCCTGGTATTTCATAGGCGCCATCGTGAAAGTGACGCTTACCTCACGGTCTTTTCATGTAAGCGTTTACGGTAGCTCAGAGGTGAGTACTTATCTCAATGGTGTCACTTTAATGCATTCACCCGATTTGTGATATACATGTTATCAGGCTGACATGAACGACGCATACGTGATCGTGCTATGATTACGAGAACGATATACATGTAATTGTTACAAGTATGTGATTTGTTTCTGTGGGCGCCCGAAGATTGGTTTGAGGTAAGTAACAAATAACTCCTAACTTATATTTCTGACCTGTGGCTCTCATTTTATTATTATATTATGGGCTTGCTCACACTTTGATATGCTCAGGCCTTGTCGGGCGACAAGGATTGATTTACTTATCATGGATATTTTAGTTGCGCTACTGTAATACTGCTTGGGAGGGAGTAGTTGTTTGGGTTATGCATGACTTCAGGCCTTCGAGTATCAAGCACTTATACTGGGATTACTAGTGATTAGGCGACTCTTCCTTGGCAGATATGTGACGCTATTGGCCCTATACTACTGTGATAATACAAGGGTTTGGCCTTATACTGCAGTATAAGAGCGGTACGACCTCTTTTCGATCGCCACAAGGCGGTATCGTTTGCTGGGTGGGCCCTATACTACGGTATGGGGCCGCAGCGGTTTGGCCTTATACTTCGCATAAGCAGTCGTACGAGTCTTTTGATCACTTTGCCGTATGATTGCCGACGTGGCCCTATACTACGTAGAGCAATATAAGGGTTTGGCCTTATACTTCCCAGATAAGAGCGGTATTTAGTCTTTTGATCACTTTCATGAAATGACGTGACCCTATACTTATGGTATAGCGCTAAGGGTTTGGCCTTATACTTCGGGGTATAAGAGCGGTACGAGTCTTTTGATCACTTTGCCGCTACAAGATTGTCGATGTGTCTCTATACTACTAAGATAAATACATGGCTTTGGCCTTATACTTCTAAGATAAAGAGCTGCAGCGAGTCTTTTGACTCTACTTTGGCTGTGCATTGTCGATGTGGGGTCTCTATATTTCATGAGCACATATGGGTTTGGGCCTTATACTTCGTATACGGTGTTTATTAGCGGTCGACCATTCCTCTGTGTGACGGATCGAGTATATGCTGCAAGATGAGTGGCTGGGTATACTTCAAGATACGAGAGATGTATGGCGATGACTAGATTTATAACATGTCAGTCTCCGTGGATTTCATTCGGTGATTGCGGCTTTATCGAGACCTTCTATTATATCTTAACATGTTACGCCCGGTAATCTTCGAAACTCTTTATAGTATGACCTCGCCGATTAGATAGTCCCGATATATATGTATTATTCATATTTGACTATTAAAATTATGACTATCTCGTCTGCATGGTAAGTTCACCCTCGTGTTAGTTTCACTAAGCTTCTCGCGGCTTACCCCCTTTCGCCATGGGCGCATTTTCATTCCGCGCTGCCGATGTGTGGCTACCACAAGAGGTCAAGCTGGAGAGTTTGCCCGAAAGTACAGTGAGCATCGGGTGGTTGGTGATCCTCACATTCTCATTTCTACTTGTCACAACCAGCCATTGTTGTATTTCCTTTTGAAACCTTAGCCTTGGCCGTAGTCATTTTGTATTCGATACAAGACGTATCATCTGTCAGATCCTTACCGACATTACTTTATTTTGAGATATGTTGTGTATATATATCTATGGGTTGGTCATTTCGATATCACCACGGATTATAAATTTTAAAAACCGTTTTGATTTGGGAAACTTAATTGTGATCACATTTTGGATGAAACGAATTGTGTTTTAAACGAGTCATCGGCTCGGTGACTCGTGTTCCGATTTTAATGACTCTCAATTGTGGCGGCCGACCCAGCATGGCCGCTACAATTCCTTTGGGTGATCGTGTTTTGTGCTCTGCATTTCTTTTGGGGTTATCTCTGTATGGGCCGTCTGCTTCCGACTTTGTTTTCAGCCGTCATGAATGCTTGTCTTTCGTATAACCGAAATTTTTCTTTGTTGCGTAGATCAAGCCGAGGATGCCACCCGCAGTACGGGTGCGTAGAGGAGCCAGGCTGGCGAGTGGGGCCGAAACGGGTATGTGGCATGTATGTCGATTGAGGCCAACGCGGAATCAAATAGAACCGGAGGCATTCTTTGAGCAAAGCTGAGGCACTCTGCATCAGAGTGCGAATGCTCGTGGTTTGCGCACAGTGAGGTCGAATTGCAGCAAGCTGCTTCGATCTAAGCCAAGCAGGATCCTCCTAACTTTGCGTGTGGCTCGCCAGAAGATACGGAAGCCATCCGAGATATGAAGTTCTCATTTTTGAGCCGATTGGATTTATAAGCAGATGAAGTTTTATAGTTATAGACTTCACGAGTCAAAGTGATCAAGTGGAGAACCCGAAACAAGGCTCTCCACCAAGAGGGGAGATCTATGTGTCCCGGGAGCGATTTGCTGGAGCTCTTCCGGAGAATTATTGCTTAGAAACCCACATGGCAATTTATATAGAGAAATGATTGCTGACCTGTGGTTCAGGCCTTCCACTGAGGCAGATGGTAGACAATGATTCATACGACTACTTCCCCGATGTTTATCCCAGAAAGAAAGAGATCATTAGATTCAGGACGATCGGACGGAGACAGGCCACCGTGATCTCACCATGGAGTTTACTAGTTTCCATGTCGCGAGGAACGCAAATCGGGGCATGGAAACGGAGTTGGCAGAGCTGCAGGCGAATGATCGGTGAGTAGCCGACCTCGAGACTTTCTATTCCGTAGGCCTCGCAATTTAGAGTTCAGAGAGATGACGGGACCAAAGCAGTCGCTCGGGCAGAGTCACTTCAAATATCCGACAGCTTCTCAGCCTGGGAAGTTATTCCAATCGCCTCCTTCTACACGCTGGCGCCTACTAGATTCGGGCGGGGTTCGTAGAGTAGCCTCTGTGGGTTCGTAGCAACATCACGTTACTGCCAAGGTCGATTGGGCATGTGCTAGGATTGCCTAAAGCAGGTGGTCATATGTTATCGATACTCACAGATCACAAGACGTCCCCCTGCTTATTGTAGAGAGAGTGCTAGTACTTCAAGACTCCGCCCACTGTAAGAAAGGGTTATGCAGGAGTCGCGGTGGTTTCCATCTGCCGCCGTGGAGTGCCGGGATACGGAGTCAGAGACCCGAGGGAGCCAAAGCAGCCTCCCAGCTGAGCCGGCCGAGGCCGATTCATGCCGTTACTCACCAGAGGCCTGTGATACTCCCCTGTAGCGGGGCGACAGCTATATTATTTATGTGTGATATCGCCGCTGTGGCGTTGTTTGACTCTGCCACGCATTTTGTGTCTCGTAGTTTACCTCGCTTTATCCGTATGTCATGGTCTTTGCCTCGTCCCACTCGAGATTAGCGACGCCAGTAGGAGGTCATGTTGATTGCATATGTAGACCGAAAGCACACAAACTGAAACGAAATAG